>OY757916.1:61663317-61815817 GCA_963585895.1 Sepioteuthis lessoniana | reverse complement strand
TACTTAAAGTCATGAAATTACTTGCAAAAAAATGACTGACTTCGGCATTAGATGACCCAAAAATTGTTGACATGACAGAAAATTAATCAACCAACAATAAAGTATAAGCACTTCTAAGAAATATAATCTATACAAATATAACCATACAAATGAACAGATATAGATACTATTTACCAACCCCTCTGCTCGGGCAGGATATGACACAAGGTCAATTTTTAAGCAGAGTTTAACAGGTTTGAATTCAGAGTTTTCCTTCTCCTAGATTAGTTGCCTCACCAAGGCTGAAGAACCTAGTCCGTCCTACTATTTACCCATAGCTGGAGGGAGAATAAGGAGGTTCATACCTTTCCCAAGGGTATTTGCCCGAAAGTGAACGTAATAGCGCGACTGGAGTACGAACTCGCGTACTACGATTCCGCAGCTCATCGCTTTAACCATTACACCACGAGGACACCCTTAAAAAAATAAATAGATAGATAGATACATACATATATATGTATGTACCAGTTCTTAGCAACTTCTTCCCGTAGACAATTAGTGCTATGAGTTCAATCCATAATGAATACTCCACTCATTGGTCTTCCGTATAAGAATGTATATGTTTATAAAGACCGTGACTAAAGTTGTATTTACCACGATAGAAGTGAACAAAAATAATGAATTTTTTTTTTCAAAATTATCCGCTTGTCATTGAGGATTCTTATTCCAACAAAGTTTACATTTGTCGAAGCGCCTCTTTTTTCATATTTTATGGAATCGCACCGTCATATTTCTTTTAATGTCTTCTACGTCGTCAAATATTGAGATGTATTTTCGGTTTACGAAGCAAAAAATAAGTCCCACGGCGTTAGGTCTGGTGACAATGAAAATTTCTATACTTTTACAACCCAGTGTTTCGCCAATAACATTTCATTCAAAAAGTTGACTGTTTTGTTTTTTGTTATGTTTTTTTTTGGGGGGGGGGGTCTTGTTTTGTTTTGCTTTTGTTTGTTTATTTTTCTTCATTTTCAATTTGCACTAACGCATCTAGACTTGATCTCGAAAGCAAACATCATCATCTTTATTTGAATTATTAAGTTGTTATTTTAAAGCTTCAGTCTCGATACTTTTTATCCTATGAAGTCTCATTTGCGTCTTACCAAGTGAAACATGAAAAGTCTACATCGACAGGGAATAAATATATCAAGAAGCTCCAGAATCGCAAAAAGACTACATCTGCATGGGTTTTGTATTCCCAAACAGTGACAGAAAACCAAGAGATCTTCATGATATCTTGTGGTACTCATGTGGTTCCCTGTCTTAATATTAAAGAAGGTTAAACAATGAAACCCTATTTGACATCAAAGTCATCATCTAATTAAATTTTTTGTTAAATACGACAGAAAACGATTTTATGTTTGGTTGTGTTTTCTTTTGGGGGGGCCTTGCCAAAAAGTAAAGTGCTGTAAAAAAAAAAATTCCGACTTAAAAAAAACGTCAAAACATTTTTAAGTTGTAATTCAGATACTTTTGACTATCGCCGGTCATTATCATAAAGACTCCAAATATTAAAACCTGTTTTTATAAAGACAGAGCAAGCCTTATTAAAATCATTTTTCACCTAACGGATAAGGGTCTTAAAATGTATCTAATAAATGTGCAACAATCTATACCCAAGCCAAAGTCACCATTTCACGAAGTTTAATAATCATTTTTTGTTCTTTTATTTTTTTATTTCTATTTCTTTTTTAACAATAAACTTGGCTCTAAAATTGAAACCACTTCAAAACATGAAAAAATTCTTCATTTAAAGATTCACTCTTTCAAATTTTCTCCATAACACCGAGTTTCCTGTATTTCAAATAGAAAACAACACAACGACAATTTACGTAACTGATAATGACTAGTGATGGTCAAAAGTACTCGAACTACAACTAAAAATCTTTTAGACAATTCTTATACAGTTTTCATCGGTATCTTGTAGGCAAAACATATTTTAACAAATGTATTAACAACCCTTTTCTCTCATATTTAATTAAACGTGTCCTAAAGATAATTTCCATCTTAAATACACATTATATATATATATATATATGTGTGTGTGTGTGTGTGTGTGTGTGTGTGTGTGTGTGTGTGTGTGTGTGTGTGTGTGTGTGTGTGTGTGTGTGTGTGTTAATGTTTCTGTGTTTGTGTACATGTGTATAGAGGCAAGCGTGCATCTACTTTAAATTGTGTGCTAAATGAATGTAAATGTTTGAGGCGAGACTAATAAGGTATATATTGGCGCAACAGAAAGTCCTTGGAAACAACGGTTTTGTTACCACAAACCCTCAAATGCGAGGAAGTATCATGCAAACAGCACAACATTATGCAATTGCGTATTGGAAGAAAAATATGAAAAAGAAGAAATGATAATTATAATGCAGGTTGCAAAAGTTCCATTTTATATTTCGAAAAGAAGCTGCAAATTTTGGAATTTACAAAGCTGAGTCGTCTGATAAATAAAGAATCTGAAGTTGTCTTTTAATGTTGGCACGAAAATAAGTTCTTGTTATGCTACCTACGACCTAACAAATCTTTAGGTGGTTAAGATAGGTGATTGTCTGCATATATAAAGGAGGGTGAAGAGACTAAGTTAAAGATATGATTTCGCTCACATACTTGTATATACGGCCCGTGGAGGTGCCATTTATTACCTGACGGTAGCTACTCTGTGTGAAACGTTTAATAGCAATAATATACGTTAGTGTTTTATTGAGTTTTATAGCTGGAGAGAGAAGAGTTAGATTTATGACTTTCCCAAGAGTATTAGCGCCATGTGAAATACAAACAGGCTCGTCAATGATTTGAACTCGCTTTATAGTGTCAATTTCTAACGATGGTAACCATTATACCACGAGCGACTTCAGAAATATTGAGATATTGTATATACCTAAAAAGCATTTGGCATTGATTACGATCAAGTTACCTGAAAGCACCAGTTATCTTTAGGTCACTGAAGTTAAGCAGAGATGGGTCTGCTCAATTTGGTGATGAGTTGCCACTTAAGAACAGCAAGTATGAATTTACCAAACCCCCCACGCACGGGTAGGATGTGACGCAAGGTTAATTTTAAGCTGAGTTTAACAAGTTCGAATTCAGAGTTTTCCTTCTCTTAGATTGGTTGCCTAACCAAGGTTAAAAAAAACCACCTCATTCTCCTATTTACCTACAGCTGGCGGGAGAATAATTGGATTCTTACCTTTCCTAAGGGTATTAGAGCGATGGAAAAAGTAAACAAACCCGTCGAGGATTTGAACTCGAGTCGCCGTGTCTATTTCCTGCCATGGTAACCATTACACCACGACACATCTTAAGGACAGCTGATGATATAAGCAACCTGTGGCCCGTGTGACAAATAACGATGGGGACGTAATGGCTAAAGTGCCAGACTGCGGCCACTAAGTAAACGACTTCGAACTCCACTCACACTGTTACGTTCAATTTCGAACAAATACCCAAGGGAAACGTATGAATCTTCGTGTCCCCATCCACCAGCAGTGAGTCAAATAGTACAACTACTGTTCTTCTAGAAGGAGAGCTTTGTTTATAGACAACGCACGAAAGTTGATATGCCTTTAAATAAATCAAGCAAACAAACTAATGACGAAAAACAATGAACTCATATAAAATGAAATATTCAGTTTTCACAGCAATCAATTATTTGATTGAAAGACTGGAGTTGTTTAAATAAAATCTTTCAGTTTTATAATTTGATACTTTCAATTTTTTGTTAATCTTCACTTAAGTACTCGGGTGAGTTAAAAGTTTTGCAATATTTTGGTACGTGCTAGTTTGTAACATGTGTATGAAGTGACAGAAGCAGTAAGACACCCGGGGGTGTCCTCGTGGTGTAATGGTTAAAGCGATGGACTGCGGAATCATAGTACGCGAGTTCGTACTCCAGTCGCTCTATTACGTTCACTTTCGGGTAAATACCCTTGGGAAAGGTATGAACCCCCTTATCCTCCCAGCTATGGGTTAAATAGTATCACTACTGTTCTTCTTGAAGAATGGGTTTGGCATTAAATAACCTGCAAAGGTTGATATGCCATTAAACAAAGAAACCAAACCAGAAAGACACCCGATGACACTTTGTGCATTGTGCATTGCTTCACTCTGTGTGTGATTTGAAAGCTCCACAGATGAATTTATAACATAGTCTAATTCGGTAACATATATTTCACGAGCCCGAGCAGGGCTATAAAACCGCAGAAGTAATCAAAAACATTTGTCGTGAGAAAGGTGATCAGATGGTTCAAGAAATTTCGCTCAGGTTGCAAGAGACACGACGATCAGATAAAATCAGGTAGGTCTAAAACCGTTGGATTACGAGGCCGTGCTCCAAGCCATAAAAGCAAATCAAGTGAGTAGATCTTAGAGAGTGTCATGCGAGTTCAGTATCTCAAAGATCAATGTGGTTAATGACCTCAGCAAAAACATCTGGTGCTGTGGAATTGTGCCTCACGTTACCAAAATATCGCAAGACATTTTGACCCGCCAAGTCATTTACCTATTACCATACGAACCTTCATAAATAGCATACTTACCTCAACTCGGGTGGACTCACCTGGCATTCAAACGCCGAATGGTCTATTTTAAGTTGATTGCGTTGTCCCAGGGGGGGGCTTCCCTCCAGGCCATACCTGCTCTGCCGAGAGAAGTTTATTGCTTGCCACATGAGGTGCCAAGTGGATCAAGCATTATCCGTGACATCCGCGCATTAGTCTCGATTCGTGCATGTCGCGCCAAATTAAAATGACCTTGGGTCAAATTTGACCGGGTCGGAGGTCGAATGAATCCTTCATAAATAGCAAGCAGGTTTTAGAATTAGTTTGTATTTATAGAAATGTGAAAACAGAATCCCTTTTTTTTTACTTATTTTTTGCTTATTTTTCTTTCGTTTTCTTTCTTTATTTCTTTTTTGCTTGGCTTTTTGTTTCATTGTTTTTGTTGTTGTTGTTGTTGTTGTCAACATATTAATGATCAATGCTGGCAATTATTCCAAATGTCTACAAAGGTTTAAACAAGACTTTTTTACGCTCAATAAAATCGACAATTTTCAGTATGATTTATGAAGATATAATTCTGAGTCATTAAATATTCATTATTCAGGCAGATAGTTAAAAAGAGAGAGAGAAAAAAAAAGAGAGAAAAAGAGAGAGATGAATAGACGGTGATAGATGGTTTAATAGGTATAACTATATATATATATATATGTGTGTGTGTGTGTGTGTGTGTGTGTGTGTGAAAACAAGATTTTCAAAAGGGGGATTTATTAATATATGAATGATAAACTCACGTTAAATGTTTCGATTTTTGCAAACCATCTTCAACGCCATGTTATTAAAAGATGTTCTCTCATCAGAAAAATTATTTTCCACTGATTAGACATCACGTCATAATATCGTCATGAAGATGGTTTTCAAAATCGAAACGTTTTTCTCCTATTCACATACTGCCAGATTTATTTGCATATATATATATATATATATGTGTGTGTGTGTGTGTGTGTGTGTGTGTGTGTGTGTGGCTCTGATTTCAAAGCCAGCAAACGTAGGGCTAGCAAGTCCATCGCATATTCTACAAAACCATTGCGCCATAGTGGACGGGATGCGCCTACAGCCCTTTGACCTCCGGAGCTCTGGATATATACATAATAAAGCATAAGATGTAAAGGGTTTTTAAAAAAAAGCAAATACGATGAGAAAGGACGAAGGAAGATACACATCAAAATTAATAACAATGAAATCTATCTATCTATCTATCTATCTATCCGTTTGTCTGTCTCTCTATCTGTCTGTCTGTTTGTCTATCTATCAATCGATCTTTTTGTGTGTTCACTGATGAGATAAAAGAATTTACAATGTAACAGTTGCGATAATGAATAGGTCACTGGTTGCAACTGTGACTAAGAAAATTCTTACATCTTATTGGTGAACATACAAGCAGATTTCATTGATAGATAGATAGATAGATAGATAGATCTGTATATTAAATGGAATTTTACTGTTAATATAAATGTATCGAGTGAATAATCTACACAAGAAATGCTTGTTATTATGTGTGAGAAGGAATTCAGAAACAATCTTAATTATGTAACTATACAAACATATGTGTGTGTGTGTGTGTGTGTGTGTGTGTGTGTGTGTATGCACACGCATGTGCGCACGCGTGTATGTGCTCATCTCTGAAATGTATGCATTTAATACCAGTGATTTCTTGCTGTAACAGTCGTAAACCTACACCCGATGAAGTATATTTGATAAGCGTTTCTTTTCACAGCAGCCATCTTGGTTATTCGAAACTCTGTCTCCCCATATCGATAAGGAACCACCTCTCCTTTCCTTCATCCCGTTTCAACTGATTAAGCTATCAGTCATAAATGCTATTTGAACATTTCTTCGTTTTGCAGCATCCATCGTTTCAAAGTCTCCGGCATCAAGTATCCAATTCTGATTTTGAATGTGCATCGGCACATGATTTAACTTTGTTCAAATGAATATTCAAGTTCGAATTTACAATCAGTATTTTGCACTGTCGTTTATCAAGAGGTATTTGATAAAGGTTTATCAACATTAACATATAATTAAACCGTAATATATCTTAGTAGTAATATCTCATCTACTGAAAGCGATGTTAACGTACGCAAATAGATCTATGTAAAAATTATTCATATTCAATAGAAATACTTGGTGCAATATAATTGTATTAAGAATAGTTATTTGAAACTATGAATGTTTAATGAAAATTATCAGTAGTAACTTGAAACCAAATAACAGTGCAAACAAATGACTATTATATTGAATAGAAACAATTACTTAAAACCATATTAGTGTGTATAAATTATTAGTATTAGATAAGAATTATTGAAACCATACAATTGTGTGAAAATTATTGGTATAAGATAGGAATTTATCTTATAACCGTGGTGTAGTCGTTATCGTCGTAGGAAATGGATACGGCGACACGAGTTCAAATCCTGGACGAGACTGATTGCATTTCACATAGCACTAATACCCTTGGGAAAGGTATGAATCCAATTATTCTCCCTCCAGCTATGGGTAAATAGTAGGATAGAATAGGTTCTTCAGCCTTGGTGAGGCAACTAGTCTAGGAGAAGGAAAACTCTGAATTCAAACCTGTTAAACTCCGCTTAAAAATTGACCTTGTGTCATATCCTGCCCGAGCGGAGGGGTTGGTAAATAGTATCTTATAACTGTGTAAAAAACCTCTTAAGAAACAATGACACCAAAATATTTTTGCCAAGTCGGCTGTGACTGTAGAATACACCAACTGCACCTCTGCAGAGGGGTAAGACCCCTCCAACGATTGTCCTGGATATGACACTAAACAATCTGATGGTGAGGTTCCAGTTATTCTGGACCTTTGGGGAATGCAAAGCACCCCTTTATTGCCATCACTCCCAGGTCCACTCTGGCCTGGAATGGTAGCACCTGATAGGGCCCTATCTATGGGTTAAATAGAACTAACTGCATACGTATGCAAAACTGAATTGTTTGAATTAGAAATGTTTGACTAAACTGAATACCTTGAAATAGAAATATTTTTGACAATTAAACTGTACTTACATTTAAACTGCATACTTATGTTAAACTGAATTGTTTGAAATGGAACTGTTTTTGACATATAAACTGCACTTACACTAAACTGAATTATTTAATATAGAACTTTTATGTCATTTAATTGTGTGTAAACAAAATCTGTACTTCTACTAAACTGAATTAGCTGAATTAGAACTGTTTTACTAAACTGAATAGCTTGAAATAGAAATGTTTTTAACAATTAAACTGTGTACTTATGCTAAACTGAATCGTTTGAAATAGAACTGACTATTTGCATAAAAATGGATTTGGCGTTAAATAACCTACAAAGGTTGATATGCAATAAAACCCAACCAACCAACAAAAATATCTAAATATAAACATACAATGAACGCGATTTTCTAACCACTGTGTTTAAAATAATCTTGTATGAGTTGGCTTGCAGTTATTAGATAGAAACACTTGATAATCTGCACAAGTATTCCTATATAATACTTATAATTTATACAAAGCTATGCAGTTTCAAATAACTATTTCAATTTGATAATAGTCATTTGGCTGCAAACAGTTATATGGTTTCAAGTAGCTAATCATAATAATTCTTAGTAAACAACTATAGCTTCAAGTAATTATTCTTAATACAAATAATTTACAGTTATATAGCATCAAGTATTCCGATCAGATACTAATAATGTTCTAACAGATCAATTTGGGCCATAAATAGGATGCTAACACTAACAGACTGGACCTAGGAGTAATGTCAATATTAGAGTACTCCACACTATTCAGGTCTCAAGAACCTGAGCCTCACCAATAGACGTAGTATTGTGTTATACATAGGATACCTCTTTTGTGGAGTGTTCTTACTTCTTGCAAAGGAATACAATCAGCGTATTATTCAACGTCTCGCCGGCAAAAAGAGCTTCGTTGAAGAACAACATAAATTCTTTGTCTTGATCTGTCGCAGAATTATTGTAATGGACGAAATTGTTTAAAATCCTTTTCTCATAGATCATAGTAAGACGATCAGCATAACACAAGTTAACTTATTATATATACCCGGATCATTCAATTAATAAGGGAAAGTTTTTGGCCGAAGATAAACCTATTATATATACCAGGGTCATTTAATAAATAAGGGGAAGTTTTTTTTTCTTAAAGATAGACCTATTATATATACCAGGGTCATTCAATAATTAAGTGGAAGTTTTTTGACTGAAGATACACCTGTTATATATACCAGGGTCATTCAATAAATAAGGGAAAGATTTTTGGTAGAAGATAAACCTATAATATATACCAGGGTCATTCAATAATTAAAGGGAATGTTTTTATTGATAGACCTATTTTATATTCCAGGGTCATTCAATAAATAAGGTAAAATTTTTTGGTCGTAGATAAACCTATTATATATACTAAGGTCATTCAATAATTAAGAGGAATTTCATGGCTGAAGATAAACCTATTATATATACCAGGGTCATTCAGTATTTAGGGGGAATTTTTTTTTTATTAAAGATAGACTTATTATATATACAAGGGTCATTCTATAATTAAAGAGATTTTTTATTGAAGATAAACCTATTATATATAGCAGGGTCATTCAATAAATAAGGGGAAGTTTTTTTTTAACTGAACATAGATCTACCAGTGTCATTTAATCAATATTGGGAACTTTTGAAAATAGCAAAATAGATTTTTTTAGGAGTGTGGTCAGGATTTTCTTCCAAAAAATGTGAACTCTGCATAGTTTGGAATTGGGTTATAGCATATATATTTTTTAATTTAACAAAAATCTTTGTTTTGATGTCATTCAAAATGATGGCAAATCAAAGACAGTGCTTCAGTTTTGAACAGAATCTGTCATTAAATTTTTGGAGGCTGAAAAGGGCAAACCATTTAAAATTTACAGAAGAATGTGTGATGTTTACAAAAAAGCATGTTTAAGTAAAAAAAAATTACAAATGGGCTAGACATGGGCTTGCCACTACGAATCTGATTCGAAAAGACCGTCCGTGGAGTAGAAACACACAGTCTTCTGTACCTACAAGACACATCAGGTTAGATGGTCACACGTTTACTATGACTAGTTGATTTGGCAGCGATTGTGTGCGATGCAGACCAATGTATCAGTGGTAGAGTTCCAGAATTCTGTGGTCACTAGTTCGATTTCCAATGGGAGAGACACAGCTGTTGAGACCTAATAAAGTCGAAATAGTTGTCCAGTGTTTCCGTATGTCACACACAGCGCATACCGAATTTTCTGGTCAGGGTAATTCATTTTATAATTTGTAGATGATATTGAAAACAGTTAAAGTAATCACTTTTGGGTAACGGTTGATGCGACATTTTGCCGATATGACTTTATCCACAAACATCCAAGCTCACGTAGTTCATTTTAGACAATATTGAATATGAACAGAAAGATTCGCAATCAAGAAATTGATAGATAGATAGATAGATAGATAGATAGATTAACAGGCTGTGATAAAAAAAAAAGGCAGATATATTAGCAATCAAGAAAAATTTCTTCATTGCGAATCTTTCTGTTCATATTCAATATTGTCTATATATATATATATATATTGTCCGAATGAATAGTGTTCGTCAATGGTCCGGGAGACCAGGTTTCAATCCCAGGTTGAGTCATACCAAAGAATCAAAAAATGGTATTTGGTGCGGCCTTGCTTAACACTTAGCATTATAAGGTACGGATCAAGGGTAATGTGGAGCAATCCAATGGAATAAAGAAGCGCCCTACCCTATACCTCGTGGTAGTAGTTATTGAAAAGGGAGTCTTCAGGTCACTCTTGACTAAGGTCGCCAACTTATATATACATGGTGGGGTGCATATTTACGTACTAATATCAAAGAATGATTAGAATAAAACCCAATGAAGTGACCTTCAGTTACATATTTCTCAACGAGTATTCCCCAAAGCAGACACTGATGAATGTGGCCAGGTATATATGCAGGGAAAAGGAAGAAGAATGAATTAAACTGATCTCTTGAACAAACAACTAAAAACTCGATAGATACGAAGTGTTGATGTCCAAAAGAAAAGAGCCAACTAAAAGGAATTTGAACCACATCTTTAAAAAGAAAGTAAATAAATGAATAATAAATGAAAGTCCCTTTCTTAAGTTTATCTTCTTTTTTTCTTTTCATACAAGTTAATTCTTTTAAAATAACATAAAATGTGCAAATAATTTTTAATCTTGATTAAAGATCTAAGAACTGGGACTGTAGAATACACCGATTACATCTCTGCAGATGTGTAAGACCCCCCACCAAAGAGTGTTGTGGATATGACCCTAAACGATTTGATGAAGAAGCTCCAATAATGTTGGAGCTTTGGGAAATGTGAAGTATCCTTTCATTGCCATCGTTTCACTCTGTCCCGGAGTAGTAGCACCTGATTGGGTCCTATCTATGAGTCAAATAGAACTGTTTGACATTTAAACTGAGTGCAAACAAATGACTTATGCTAACTCAAATTATTTGAAATAGAACTGTTTGATCCTTTAACACCGTGTAAGCAATTGAAAGATGTTTAATTGAATTGTTTATAATGCATCGTAATAATTGGAACAATTCAACTGTGTGCAAATAAATAGTTAATTTTGAATAAGTGTTTGATAGCAATAATAGAAACCATTTAACTGCGTAAAAACAATAATAGCAATACTAGAGTCCAAGCAAATTAGTTCTAGCTCATTTAAAAATGAAATTACCGACAAACTAATCTCTTACATATCATGTATATCTATTTAAATGTGTGCAAGCAAATGACTGATGTTAAATTATGACTGTTATATCGTAATACTTGAAACCATTTAACTATGTGCAAGCAAATGATTAATAATGAATGGAATTATTCGTATTAGATAACAATACATGAAACCATTTAACTGTGCGCAAAAAAGGATCTTAGGCTCGCTTGAAAAGTTATCAACAAAATGTGGTAACAACTCATATATATCTAATATGTATGTATAAACATGATTTGGCATTAAATAACCTATAATGGTTGGTATGCCATACAACCCAACAGCACAGCTACACATTTTATATCATTGAGGGAGACGTCAAGATTTCTGTCTAGACAAAACATTGCCGATTTGAAAAATGTAGTCAGTCCCTATAATTTTTGAATGAAATGTTTTTAACGAAACACCGCATTGTGTAAGAGAAGCACTTTTCATTCTTACCAGACTTTGCTCCAAGCGACTTTTTTTGTACCTTTGAATTAAAATTCCAGTCAGTGGAAAATCTCCGAACTTGGAGAACATTAAAAAAACGTTAAAGCTTCAAACTAAATCAAAAAAGGAGATTCAGTGGTGCTTTGACCAATGAAAAATACAATGGAATAAATTGGTTGATTGACAGGGGACTATTCTAAAGAAAATAAACGTTTCATTAGTTGTTATATCGGAAGAAGGGAACGAACGAATGAACGAACGAACGAAGATAGGAACGAAGGGTAGAAGGAAATATCGAAAGAACAAAGGAACAAATGCACGAACGAACACACGAAGGATGAAACGAAGGAACGATGGAACGAAGGATGAGATGAAAGAATGAACGATCGAGCGAATGAACAAAGAAATGAACAAAAGAACGAAGAAAGAGACGAACGAACGAACGAACGAACGAACGAATGAAAAAACGAAGGAAGCAATAAATACAAATAAAAAAAAGAGATAGAGGACTTTTTCTCCAAAATGTTAAAACCCGGACGATGCCGTTTCACCTTTTCCTTTAAACTAAAAGTTCTTATATGATTCTTGACTCCTAAAGTTCTTTTATTCTATTTTCAGGATATTCTTCATTTGCATATATCCCAGGAGGCATTGTGAATCACATAATCTACATTTCAGGTAAGGTTCAATGTACATTCTTATTTGGTTTATCGTTGAATGAATTTAACAAACATACTAATCAGGTTTTCATCAAATAGAAAATATACTGAAACTGAAATAATGTTTTTACGTATACATGTGTTCTGAGATCAGCTTTGCCAGGCAGAAAGAGATTTACGAGAAATCCATTGAGGATTGTCCAATCAGTGGCTTACGTCTCCTCACGGAGTAGCTTGCTCTTATACTGTCTCATTGACCACGACAGAATACAGAGTGACTGAGTGATCATCTGGTGATAAAAGTCAACTCAATAACGCAACAACCGTTTCTTTCATCATAGAACCTTTGCTGTTTATTTCCTTAGAACTTATTTTCGGAGTTATTGGGAAAGTAAAAGCCAAGTCAAGACAGTTATATTTTGCTTTCATTGCTCTGGTCTTCTTTGATCTGTCCGGTCTTTTTCTGGCCTGGATCCAGGCCCATTCTTCTTCTCCTTCTTCATCTTCTTCTTTAGATATCTAGCTACATATCTGTCCGCGTAATCTGCGAACTTCTCTCTCAGTTTTCTGCTACTGTCAGACTAAATCTGTTAGCCCACATAAACATAATTCAGCTCCCGTTTTTCTTTCTTTTTTTGTGTTTTGTGTGTGTTTTGTGTGTGTGTGTGTGTGTGTGTGTGTGTGTGTGTGTGTGAGTGTGTGTGTGTGTGTGTTGTTATTTTTTGTGTTTTTTTCCCACTACGTCATTTAATTGATGACGTGAATCATGACCTGAGAATATTTACATTTAAAATGTCTTTTGAAATTTCTTTTAGATATAGATGTCCCTTTTTACAGTGTTACCTATCAACCAAGTGACTTTGGCACTTATTTTCTGCCTCAAACCAACATTTACAAAATCGGTTATGGCCTCATTGCATAACAATTCGTCTTCCTCCACCGAAGTTACAGACTGAACAGATGGGATTATTTTTAAGTGGAATCCGGATATTCGATATCTATGGTTCTTAGAAACAATTGTTACTATAAAAATTTCATCTAAAATACTAGATAAGGGTTGCATTCACAACAAATGAACATCAAACGAATATATTAACCCATTCACTTTAATATTAATTAATAGACCTTTAAGATCGGCTGGTTGCATTTGTAAACAATTTGACTGTCCTAGACGATAGTCTTGTCATCTACAGCTAAGGACTTAGATTCTTTATAGATACCAGACTAAATTTAACCCTAGAATTTACTACGCTGGTTGCCATCTCAAGGTAAAAAAAAAAAAACAAGTCCACCGTACTATTTCTCCATAGCTAGGAGAGGGGAGTAGAGAATGAACAAATCTACGTTGGTTTTGCAGTTCAATGGCAGAGTAAGAAACTACATCGCTACTACTCAAAAAAACAGAGACAGGAGAGAATGAGAATAGTTTTTGGGGACTGTCATGTGACATCTAATGATGCACCCAACGGACACACTTCTCTCTAAGGGAAACAATTATTTATGGTCGACTTATACGAAAAGTGTTTAAAAATCTCAAAAACCAGCAATAATTCCGATTCCTTGTTGGTGATGCATAAAAAGTGGGTCTAATTGTTACATTTTGAAAGGCAACAGACGAAATAAATCTTTTATAAAACAAATCAGACGCACTTCCTGCAAAGTACGAACATGAATTAAAAACCTTCCGGAAAATAGTCAATAGACTTATCAAATACTTGGTGCATTCGTTACTCTTTGTAGCAAGTTGTTTCTTGAAGATGAAAATGTATCGTCACAGTGAAAATCATTTCTCAACAACAAATAAAACAAAGGTTAACCCGTTGAGATTTGAAAACTATGAATTTTATTTTTCAAAAAGAATGAAAAATTTATTCCCATGCTTTTTTTTTTTTTGCTTTTTATCTTTTTTATTTATTTATTTATTCATTCATTTATCTATTGTTTTATTGTATTTTATTATTTATTTATTAATTTTTTTGTTTACAACTTTTGATTTTTATTTACTACTTTTATTTCACTAGTAGTGTACAAAATCAAATACATAAGTCAGTTTCAGTTTCTTAGTTTAATGGCATATTAACTTTAGGGGGTTATTTAGTACCAAACCAATCCTCGTAGACGAACTATAATAGTACCATTTAACCAATAGCTGGGTGGGGGATAAGAGAGTTCATATCTTTCCAAATGATGAACGTAATAGCGCTACAGGAGTTCGAAATCGCTAACTACAATGTTGCAATCCAGCACGCTAACCACTGTGCCATGTGAACTCCTCCAAATTTCATGGTTTCAAATTTTCCTATTAAATACTTATAATCATATGCTTTCAAGAAAGTATTTCTATTTAGTAATATTCATTTCTTGCAGAAAGTTATATGGTTTCAAGTAACTAATAATAATAATCCTTAGTAAACAATTATAGCTTCAAGTAACTATTCTTAATACAAATAATTTACAGTTCCACGATATCAGGTATTCTATTTCTACTTTGCTATGATGGTATGTGTTCTTGTACGCATACTATGTCTACTACGAGTTATATTGAACAAATCCTGGTGGCAACATCCCATAAAATAACAGCTGTACAGCCTCCAACCTCCCATCTCTAAAACCATCCAAATTAGACGAATATGACATGCGGGACACTGCTGGAGAAGTAAGAACGAACTCAATAGCGACGTTCTCCAGTGGATCCCTTCACACAGACGTGCAAGTATTGAACAATCAACTGGAACTTATCAACGTCAGCTCAGTACGAACACAGGATGTAGTCTAGAAGACATGCCGAAAGCGATGGATGATAGAGACGAATGGCAAGAGAGAGTCAGGGAAGTCTGTGTTAGCAATATGACATGATGATGATGATGATGATGATGATATCAAGTATTCCTATCTCATCACCATCATCATGTCATGCTATCAGCATGGATATCCCTGACCCTCTCTCGCTACCCATCTCTATCGTCCATTGCTTCCGGCAGGTCTTCAGGGCTACATCCTGTATCGGCACAGAGCTGTTGTATGTAGGTTCTAGCTGGTCGTCTTGCCTTTGCTCGTCCATGTGAAGGGGTCTACCGGAGTATGTCACTTATGAGCTCGTCCCAACTTCTCCAGCAGTGCCCCACGTGTCTGGTTCGTCTAACTTGGATAGTTTTCGTGATGGGTGGTAAGTGGCCGTACAGTTGCTGCTTTGAGGGGTACTGCCTTCAGGACTAGTTTAATATTGCTCGCAGTATTCTTGTGTATTTGCCGTCAAGCTTTTTCTCCATACGTTTTGTTAGCGTCCATGTAGTGCATCCATACAGCAGTATCGACACGACCGCTGCTTGGAAAAAAGTGCGTTTCATTTGACCGATAGCCAATCGATAGCTGTCTATGCTTTTGCTAGTCGGGTGTTGATGTCTGTCTCGGTTGATGAAACACTGCTTCCTAGGTAGGTGAAATTGTCTACTAGTTTCAGTGAGCTACCGTTTAGTATGGAGATGTCACCTCTTTGATTAAAGCACATATATTCCGTCTTATGTGCATTAATATGGAGGCCTATGCCTGCAGCTGCTCGTTCCAGTCTACGGAGCCGGGTTTCGGCTTGGGTGGGCGCCTTTACCAGAAGCGCTATGTTATCGGCGTAGTCTGCGTCCGTAATTGTTTTTGCGGGGTACCTTCTGCTTCTTTCTACACACAGTTATATGACATCACTTTTCCTATCGAATACGAATAATTCTAAATAAATCTATATGAACCACAGATGAGACCCTAACAGTTACTACCACCCTGGGTCAGAGTGAACCTGGGTGTAATGAGAATGAAAGGGTATGTCACACTACCCAGATCTCCAGAACTGGAACCTTACTATCAGACGCAGTTTAGTTTCATACCCAGGACACTCTCTTTTGGTGGAAGGTCTTACTCCTTTTGTGGGTGGGGGATACAATCCACGTATTCTAAGTATCCTTGACAGGACAGTAAAATGTTGAATAATGACTATAAAATATCAGCAGTAAAATTTTGCTCTGCTGTTAGTATTTAACAGCTGAGCAAAATTTTACTGCTGAAAGCAATAAGACTTACCATTAAATAAAGGTTCCCTTATTTAGAACAGGTTGAAATCAAAATAAATTATTTTGAGTCTAATGCACAGAATTTTTTCCAAATCATAGTCAATATAATAATCACTAATTTTCGCTTTCTTTGTTACAAGATCAAAAACACAAGGCACCCAGAGTCACTCGATTGCTAGCGGGCATCTCTTTGTGGTATGATAATTACGAAGTTTGTCCCGCATATCAATTAGCTGTGAGATCGAACCTCACTCGGTATCCTGTACATACGGCCTTGTGCTAAATCTAAAGTATGTCTCAGTTTTTAAAGAGTGGCGGAGTATAATGTTTAGCGGGTGCTCCATACTTCTAGCCTTTTGCTGAATTAAGCTAAGCGTATAAACGGATAGCATTGGTTTACTAGCCTAAGCTTGTTATCTATTTCGCATTTCGAAGGCTCCTATTATGGTTAGTTGGTTAAAAATTAGTTAATAACATGGGATTTTTTAACTTTGAAATGAGATTGGAATAATATTGCTGAAATCATTCAGTGATATTTTCTAAGAAGGTAAACATACATATTTTATATTTTGTTACTGAAAAATCATAATCAGATATACGGACGCACACACACACACACACACGCACGCGCGCGCACTCACTTTCTTTAATTAACACTTACCCAGTCGGCTGGGGCTGTAGAATACACTAACTGATTCTCTGCAGATAGGTAAGACCCCTCCCCCAATGAGTGTCCTGGATATGACACTAAACAATCTGATGGTGAGGTTCCAGTAATGCTGGAGCTTTGGAAAATGCTGAGTACGCCTTCATTGCCATCACTCCCAGTTCCACTGTGGCCTGGAGTAGTAGCACCCGATAGGGTCCTATATATGGGTTAAATAAAACTAAACTGTGTACTTATGCTAAACTAAATTGCTTGAAATAGAACTGTTTAACTAAACTGAATAGCTTGAAATAGAAATATTTTTGACAAATAAACTGTGAACTTATGCTAAACTAAATTCTTTAAAATAAAACTGTTTATTCGTTTAGAAATCGATTTGGCACTAAATAACTTACAGGGGTTGATACGCCGGAAAACCCAAACAAACAGACATTCAAACATTCTATTAACACGTAAATAGATAGATAAACAGCCAGACAGATAGTTTGAAAGATAGATATAAAATGTTTAAATATAAATTGTAAGATATAAAAACGTCTCGTCTTCCCGTGATAAAGACAGACTGACTCATACGTTCTTAAACCTTAAAATCCTCGACAATATATATAGCGTAGAATCATTTACCAAACGTGATTAACATCGTTTTTCAAAACATCTTTAAAATTCAGTAATATACACTATACAAGTGCCTGACGATCGAAAAGTATTTCATGAAACAACCTGCTTCTAAGGACATTTTTTTAAATCGATTTTAATCACGTTTTGTAAATAACTTTTTACTATGGTGGCTTGATTAGGAATACTGGAGGCACTGAACGGTAAAAACAACCCAAGATGTATTTAATCGTTTTTTTATTTACATTTTTAATATTAATTATCCATCTATCAATCAAATCATATATACGAAGAGGTGTTATCGAAAAGTTCGGAGAGCAGTAGCCTTTAAACTCTTCTTTTAAAGAACAAATGGTGAGAAAAATGTTTCTCTTTTTAGGGTGAAGTAATTTTGAGTGATGTGTGAAATATTAGGTGAAACAAGGAAAACATTGGATAAGTATCAAAATTTCCCAAATAGACCACATTGTATACATGTCTACGTATGTGCATTCGTGTGCATTCATTTTTACACACACACACACACACACACACATATATATGTATATATATATATAGTATTCTTGGTCCAGTTAAACCGGGTTCGTTGTTTTTTCTTAAAGAAAGTATATATATATATATATATATATATATATATATATATATATAGAGAGAGAGAGAGAGAGAGAGAGAGAGAGAGAGAGAGAGATACACAGACAAAGTACTTGACTTAGTACAGCCATTGATAGGGAGTTGCTTATTCACAAGGTGCCCCATAAAAATGAATACACACTCTTTCATAAAATGAACTCTGTGTGTTTATTATACATATATATGCGTGTGTATGTGAGCATACGTTTTAGGCGTGTGTGCATACATACAGGGTGGAGCAAAAACACCTGACTGTTTTTAAGTTTAATATCAAACCTTTAAGTTAAACAATAAAAATTGTCAGGTGTTTCTACTCCACCAGATAGATAGATAGATAGACTTTCCTGACGAGCACGATGCATGAGGGCCCAACAGTTTCGTGAAAAACTCGACAACAAGCACTGGTGATTAGTTTATTGTAGTAAAAGTTTTTGTTGAACGAGCTACACCTTTTCGGATGAACTGATAACAGAAGAATGATATATCGGTAACCCACAGATTCTCCAAAACTGCACTTTTCAAGTCATTAATCCAGAATATTCCCTCCTTCAAAACCGGTCGTTCTACCAAGGCTCTAGAATACAGTCTGTCCAACTATTTTACACTGGGCTGAGTTAGGCTAGATTAGGTTATTTCGTTTGATAGTATATAAACCCTTAAGGGTTGTTTAATGCCAAATCTTGTTTTACACACACACACACACACACACATACACACACACACACATATATATATATATATATATATGATTTGTAAGAGAATACTTTGTAGGAAACTTAACCGGACATTGGCATAATGGTTAGAGTGTTCGTCAATGGCCCGGGAGACCTGGGTTCAATCTCAGGTCGAGTCATACCAAAGACTCAAAAAAATGTTATTTGATGCCTCCTTACTTAACACTCAGCATTATAAGGTACGGATCAAGGGTAAAGTGGAGCAATCTAGGGAAAGGAGGAGCACCCTCCCCCACATCTTGGTGTAGTAGCTATTGAAAAGAGAGCCTTCGTGTCACCCTCGACTGTGGTCGCCAACTTAGTTTGCACAAAGTTAAGTTGTTTCAAGTAGAGGTATTTGACACAGATATTTCTATCTTATATTAATTATTCATTTGGGCACAGTCAAATAGTTAAAAGTATGATAAATGAATGAATAGTTCATTGATGGGACCTAACAGATCTGCCACGCCGGTCAGAGTTGACCTGGGAGTAATGGTAATGAAGGAGTACTCCTCATTACCCAAATCTCCAAGATTGGAGATTCATCATCGGATTGTTTAGAGTCATATCGAAGACACTTGTTGTGGTGGGGGTCTTACCCCTCTGCAGAGGTGCAGTCAGCGTATTCTACAGCCCTAGACAGAGGGGACCATTGCTGGGACGGGGGAGAAGATACTTGCCTTTCCCAAAGAAATCAGGTAATCAGCCCAGCCGGCTGAGGCGGTAGAATATACCAACTGTATCTCTGCAAAGGGATAAGATCCCACTCCCCAATAAGTGTTCTGAATATGTCACTAAATAATTTGATGCTGAGGCTCCAATAATGCTGGTGCTTTGGGTAATGTAGAGTACCTCTTCATTGCCATAAAACCAAAGCAAAGCAAAACAAATTAGCCAACTCCATTTTCTTCAATAATTAACCATACCTCCAAATGTACATTCGCGACTAATTTCAAACACACACACACACACACACACACGCACACACACACATATATATATATATATATATATATATATATATATATAAAGTAAAGCTGGGGACCTTAGTCGAGGGTGACCCAATGGTTCCTTTCCAATAGCTACTACACCGAAGTTTAGGTGAGGGCGCTACTCGTTTCACTTTACCCTTGATCCGTACCTTATAATGCTGAGTGTTCAGCAAGGCGGCATCAAATACCATTTTTGAGTCTTTGGTATGACTCGACCTGGGATTGAACCTCGGTCTCCCAGACCATTGGCGAATACTATACTCATTAGTAATCGCTAATTATCATGAATTGATTCATCACCTTGAGATATGATCAGAATTGGAGTTGACACAAAAGTGCACCCCGAAATATTTATAATCTATCTTGCAACTTGAACTGAAAATGCCATTATTGTCTTCCTTGCTATTACTTCCAAATCCACTCTGACCTCGACTGTCAGTATCTGTTATAAATAGATATGAATATGTCCATGAAATAAATAAGTTGGCGACCATAGTCGAGGGTGACCCAAAAGCTCCCTTTTCGTTAGCTACTACATCAAGGTGTAGGGGAGGGCGCTGCTCCTTTCCCTGGATTGTTCCACTTTACCCTTGATTCGTACCTTATAATGCTGAGTGTTAAGCAAGGAGGCATCGAGTACTATTTTTAAAGTCTTTGGTATGACTGCGACCTGGGATTGAACCCAAGTCTCCCGGGCTATTGGCGAACACTCTAACCATTATATAGTGTTTAATCTTTAAATATGAAATAAAGCTATATCATAAATTTATAAAACAAATAGATCTATTTGAAAATTACAAGTACCTTATACGTGAGACCATAACTGTATCCAAATATATGATAATTATTATTAAATTGGAATGTTAATGTTAGTCAGGAATTCTTGAAACTATTTAACTTTAAGTGTTACGCTGTTACAGACTTTTGGATGTAAATACCTCCGGCAATAGAACTCAAACGACGCCACCTGAAAAGAAAGATAGGCGCCTCTGATGGTGTAATGGTTAGCAAGCTCGACTAGCAAACCTACACGAGTGAGTTCGAGTCTCATTGGGTGCCCCTTTCATATGGCCTTGTGCCACATCTAAGCAAAAAGCTTAGTAAATTACCACCTGAAAAGAAAGATCATAATTACATATTTGTTTGTGTGTGTGTGTGCTTATTCGCGTCTGTGTATGCGACATACTTTTCAAGTTTTGATTACTTTTATAAATTACTCTTCTTCATTTAAACTTAACCGATTTCAAATATTTTTGGGTCTTTCAGGTAAAAGTTATACATAAAACTATTGCTTATAGGCGTAAAAATCAAACAATAAAATTACTTATAAATAACATTGGACAGTTATTTTAAAAAAAAGAAAACCTGCCGTTTAAAAATCATTGAAAATTGAATATCGCATGACTGCGATAAACGCTATTTTAGTATATATAATGCACATTGCACGTTGATCATGTATACTAACGATTTTATATGATGGTTGAATTTAATGGCATTGATTGGTTGAATCTAATGGCATGACAACCCGTCAAGAGTTATTTTATACCCAAAGTTTAGAGAATCACGTTCATTGTACATTTACGTTTTTTCTGTTGTTTTTAGTTTTTTGTTTGATTTTGTTTTTTGGTTGTCTTTTTTTTTTTGTCTTTTACTTTTTTGTTGTTTTTTGTTTATTTATTAATTTATTGCACACGTGTTTATCGAATACGAATAACTTTCAGCCAGTTCTATTTAACCCATAGATAGAACCCTAACACTCTGGGTCAAAGTGGACTTGAGTGTGGTACTCCACACTACTCATATCTCAAGAACTGAAGCCTCAATATCAGGTGAGAGTTAAATATCATACTCAGAAAACTCCTTTTTGGGGAAGAGTATTACTCTTCGGAAGGAGATACAGTCTGCGTATTCTAAGTACCACCAACGGGGTATAATACGATGTAAATCGTTTTGATATTAATACAGTGTTTAATCATAAAAAGAAATTCGCATTTATTCATATATAGATATATATAGGTGTGTGTGTGTGTGTGTGTGTGTGTGTGTGTGTGTGTGTGTGTGTGTGTGTGTGTGTGTGTGTGTGTGTGTGTGTGTGTGTGTGTGTGTGTGTGTGTGTGTTCCAGGATTTATTCTTGGAAACAAAACAGATGCCTAAGAAAACAACAACTGAACAGTCACTTACCTCCAATCTTACAAACCATTCAAGTAAGACGGGTGAGATATGTGCGCCACTGCTGGAGAAGTAAGGATGAACTCATAAGCAACGTTCATCTATGGACTCCAACACATGGATGCGCCAGCCTTACCCGACCAGGAAAGACTTACACCAGGTCTGTGTAGATTCAGCATGTAGTCTAGAAGACCTACCTGGAGGAATGGATGATAGAGACGGTTGGGGAGAAAGGGTCAGAGAACTTCGTGGTGTTTGTATGACTTGGTGACCATCATGATAATATATATATATATATATATATATATATAAAGTAAAGCTGGCAACCTTAGTCAAGGGTGATCCAATAGTTCCCTCTTCAATAGCTACTACACCCAGGTGTAGGGGAGGGCGATACTCCTTTCCCTGGATTGCTTCACTTCATCATTGACCCTTACCTTATAATGCTGAGTTTAAGCAAGGCGGAATCAAGTATCATTTTTGAGTCTTTGGTATGACACGACGTGGGATTGAACCCCAGTCTCCCGGACCTTTGGTGAACACTTTACTCATATATATAAGAAAAATGTAAAAGTAAAGTTTTCGGCCTTAGTCGAGGGTGACTCGAAGGCTCCCTTTTCAATAGCTACCCCACCGAGGTGTAGGGTAGGGCGCTACTCCATTCCCTGGATTGCTCCATTTTATCCTTGATCCTTATCTTATAATGCTTAGTGTTAAGCAAGGCGGCATCAAGTACCATTTTTTGAGTCTTTGGTATGACTCGACCTGGGATTGAAACCTGGTCTCCCGGATCATTGGCGAACGAATTATAAAAAAATAAAACGTATAATGATGATCATTTATAACGACCCTCATTTTATGTCCACCATCCCATCAAAATATTTGTGAAGTAAACAACAACATAAACATTATTCAGAAGACTATAAAAGATAAATAAGTATTTTTTAAAAAAGTAAACACTCATTGTGAATATAATTTAAATGTGTGATGAAAAGAAAGCAATGGGGTTGACACAGGAAAGAGACTCTTTCGTCTTGCGAATGTTTCTAGCAGAATTAAAAATAGAAACTTACATATCACGTTTCAAAAACAACAACAACATCAACAACAACAACAACACTTGCCCTAACAGGCGGGGAGACACAAATACTACTCGACCCTCACCCGATTTCTCCACTACTCGTCTCGTAACGCAAAAAGAAAAGACAAAGCAAGTAAGATTTTAATCAACAAATTTTATTTCTTCAGGATTTCTTTTGGCACGGCTGAAAGTGTGGTGCCATCCGAAAAAAAAAACAACTAAGGTAAAGAATGAGGTAGAGGCATTGGCGGACATCTTTTGTGTTAGTTTACGAAGGGAGGGGGTCACAATGGTCTGACCTTCATTAATCTTACCTGAACAGGTGTTTGATGTGGGAAGAAAGCCGAGTGCAGTCGTTACAAGAAACACTTGATTTGTCGACTGTCGGGCATGAAAGAGGTGAGAAATGATGGACTTCGGGTAGAAAGGACATTTTGAAAGAAAAATAAAATATCTTGGACATTAGGGCGGAGAAAGGTTTTGCTTGTTCATGTTTTAGATATGACTAACATCTATTCGTGATGAAGACGCTGATTATGCTGGTCTGAGTCTTTATTAATTCTGTTATCAATTAGAAGATATGTATACCGATCTAATACATTTTCATTAGATTGTTAAAATTAATTTATTTCATTAAACTGTCAAACTTGACTTATTTCATTAGACTGTCAAAATCAAGTTTTTCATGATATAGTCCAAATTGACTTATTTCATTAGACTGTCCAAATTAACTTATTTCATTAAACTGTCAAACTTGACTTATTTCATTAGACTGTCAAAATCAAGTTTTTCATGATATAGTCCAAATTGACTAATTTCATTAAACTGTCCAAATTAACTTATTTCATTAAACTGTCAAACTTGACTTATTTCATTAGACTGTCAAAATCAAGTTTTTCATGATATAGTCCAAATTGACTTATTTCATTAGACTGTCCAAATTAACTTATTTCATTAAACTGTCAAACTTGACTTATTTCATTAAACTGTCCAAATTAACTTATTTCATTAAACTGTCCAAATTGACTTATTTCATTAAACTGTCCAAATTAACTTATGTCATTAAACTGTCCAAATTGACTAATTTCATTAAACTGTCCAAAATTAACTTATTTCATTAGACTGTCCAAATTAACTTATTTCATTAGACTATCAAAATTGACTTTTTCTTTATGCTGTCGAAAATGATTCATTTAGACTATGGAGAAAATTGAAAAACAAAGTAATCCAAAATTTATTACGAAGGAAAGTCGACGTTAAAACGTTTTGGTTTTAATGAAACTTCAAGACTTTAAGATGGTAAAACAGGTAGACTGTCCAAATTGACTTTTTTATTTTACCGTCCAAATTGGCTTATTTCATTAGAATATCGAGATGGGCTTATTTCATTAAACTGTTCCAACAGAATTATTTCATTACACTGTCGAAATTGACTTATTTCATTAGACTATCCAAATTGACTTATTTCATTAGACTATCCTAATTGACTTATTTCATTAGACTATCCAAATTGACTTATTTCATTAGACTATCCAAATTGACTTATTTCATTAGACTATCCAAATTGAATTATTTCATTAGAGTGTCTAAGTAGCAAATATGTATGCCGATCTAATACTATTAATTTGTGCACAGATTTCAAGTAACTTCTTATCGAATATTTTTTGCAATCAATTACATAACTTCAATTAATTATTTCTATCTAATATTTGTTGGGGGATTCAGTAGATATGCAATATTTTCGTACGTGCTAGTTTGCTGCATGTAACTGAAGTAGTTCAAACCTTAGTAAGTTACCCGATGTGGTTGGTAGTATCGTTGTAGTCGGTGCGCTAACACGTGCATTGCTTCACTCTGTGTTTGATTTGAAAGCCGCACTGATGAACGTGCAACATGTGTCAAATTCGAGAGATTATGCTTTATGCGTTCGAATTTCGTCAATATTTGTTGCACAAAAGATGAAGGCGCTGTTTATCACAATACAGTAAATAGATGGTTCAAGAAATTTTGCTTGATGATCAGGCAAGATCAAAGCAGGCTTTTAAAAAGTGGATTCCGAGGCCGTGCTCGAGGACATAGAAACAAATTCGGCAAGTAACACTCAAAAATATCGAGCTCAGTTGGTTGATTGGTTATTTTACGGCATATCAACCCTTTTCGGGTCATTTAACGCCAAATTAAATTTCAAACAATTTAGATTAGTATAAGTATAGTTTTTATTTACAAACAGTTAAATGTCAAACACTACTATTTCAAGCAATCCAGTTTAGCACAAGTACACTGTTTAGTTTTATTAGACCTAAAAATAGGACCCTATCAGATACTGCCACTCCGGACCAGAGTGGACCTGGGAGCATTGGCAATGAAGGGGTACGCTGCATTCCTCAAAGCTCCAGCGTTCCTGAAACCTCACCATCAGATTGTTTAGTGTCATATCCACGATACTCGTTGGGAAGGGGGTCTTACCCCTCTGCAGTGAAGCAGAAGGTGTATTCATTCCCCCTAACCGACTGTTATGTTTGTTTCGTCACATTCATGACTTCAGCAAAATCATCCAAGGCTGCCGAATTATTCCTTACAAGTTCTTAAAATACCGTAAAACTTTTGAATTAATCCAATCTAATACAAATAATTGGCACACAATTAGATGGTTTCGGTACAAAAATTATAAATCTGAAAATACAATGAATGCTATTCATAACCTCAGACACGTTAACATGCCGTTAAAATCAATCAGTCAGTCAATCAACGGGTTCATGAGTCGTCTAGTATAAAATTGATATGTTTTTCTGGTTTTTACAAATATCTGTGATAACCACGTTGTGTAAATAACTGATAAAATATAACATTCTCCTTTTTTTCTTTTTTCCGGTTTTATTTCTTTTTTTTAATTTTTCATTCTCTACACTTACTATTCATAACAATAATCTGCATTTTTTAAAAATATATTTATTTTAATTTACTATTTTATTATCATCGTATTTGTCTTTCATCTCTTCATCTTCTTTATTCTTTCCTACCATTTTTCTTCTTCCCTGTGTGAATAGCATTGAAACGAAACAAATCCAACCCAACCAGGACGTTTTTTCTTTCAGCAATGAATAAAACAAATAAATGAAATAAAATACTAAAACTACATTTGATATGTATCGATAAAAATAATATTTTTATACGAATTCCTACATTTATTTTGTTTTATTTTATTTTATTTGTTTACTTATTTACTTCGGCAAAAATTTCAATATCGACTCGCACAGTCATATCCACCATTGTCTGAAAGTGTACCACTCTTGTTTTATATGCCCGAACATTTCAATCCAACCTCTTTCTTTCTCGCTTTAAAAAAATTCAAAGAAATCTAAACCAAAATAAATAAACTTTAAAAAATAACACGTAAAAAAAAACCCGAATGAACAAAATTTTGATTGCAACCACTGAATCGTTAGGATGAACAAAAGTAGCGGCTTTTCCATTCTTCTCGCTGCCCCCACTCCGACGACACCCAGCACATTCCCGTCTCGTGCTGTCTGCAATTCACTAAAGTCAGCCGCAGTTTCGCTTTTTTCCAATGCTTGGTCATTAAACTAGACACGCAACACTCGGTCAAGCCAATACACTGTAAATCATTTTATGTAATTTCGTTAGTGGACCCTGAAATGGATGGGCAACGTAGCGACAATTGTTGATGTGATTTTGTCTGCTGGCTTTGAATTTAAAGATGTCGCTCTTCATTGGCGCCAAACAAACGAGCTGACAACGACAGCAACGCTTACACAACTTTATCCCATCCAGCTTATCTGTAGCATCAACATTATCACCACTCTCACTAACAGCATTAAAATTATAATTGATAATCGTCTTAACAGTTGTAGCAATGGTAGTTTCAGTCATTGCCGTTACACCGGCAAAATTTATTAGTAATATTAGAAGATTTTATACTTTGATTGGCTTGGACAAGATCAAGTTAGACACTAAGTCATATTTATGAACTATCCAGTAAGGATTGAACATACTATCATTTCCTTGTAGGTTATCTTGCTTGTCGTTGTGTCACAGGAAGGGTATCTTTGTAGGATTTATATCTCGCTGCGGAGCATACTTTGTTGTGATAATCACTGTGAAGCAAGGGGTATGAAAATAAAACAGTAAGTGGATCAATTTTAGGATTACGACTGATTATAGACTGCAAGAATTTTGGAAAAGGTAGTTTTAGAGCGTTCGAATAGGCTTATTTCTTTTGTGTTTAAATTATCTATTTTATTAGGTAGTCCAAAATGGCTTATTTCATTAGACAGTCCAAATTGAGTTATTTTAAAAAGACACCTTTTTCTTTTTTTCTTTTTTTTTTTTTTTGCTTTTTTACAACATACCCAAATTGAGTGTATTCGGTTTTACTTCAATCAGTGAAAGCTCATTTTATTTACTTATTGTACTTATATTTACTAAGTTATTTACTTATTGTACTTATTGACAGGAAAATTCAAAAGAAACTAAAACTTTGTTTTTTTAAGATAAAAATTACTGAAATTTAATAATACAATGAAAAAATACATGAATCATAATAATAAGAAACTTTAGAATTTTAAGAAAAATAATCTTAAAAAATATATTAAATACATCAAGCAATTGAATTAATAAATTATAATCTCATGAATTAATAAACTAAATTATAAAATTATAAAATAAATAACTTATTAAATAGATTATAATAATCAAATTAATATTGTTAAGATTGATTTTGAATTTAAATAAGCTGTGTGTGTGGTAATAATTTCATTGAAGTCTGTATTTACTCAGCCCCTCTGCCACGGGCAGAATGTGACACAAGTTCAATTTTTAAGAAAACTATAGCTGATTTGAATCGAGAGTTTCCCTTCTCCTAGATTAGTTATCTAATGAAGGCAAAAGAAACCAGTCCGTCCTTCTATTTACCAATAGTTTGAAGGAAATTTAATTGATTTATACCTTTCCCAAAGCATTAGCGCCAAAGCAAAACGCAAGCAACTTGGTCCATGACTTGAACTCCGGTTGCCGA
The DNA here is from genome assembly GCA_963585895.1 of Sepioteuthis lessoniana. Lineage (NCBI taxonomy): Eukaryota > Metazoa > Mollusca > Cephalopoda > Myopsida > Loliginidae > Sepioteuthis > Sepioteuthis lessoniana. Next base: position 61,787,409 of record OY757916.1, on the reverse strand, counting down.
GTACATTTCCTAAGACGATAACGCTACACCTCAACTTGATTCAAATAGTTTTCGAAATAAAATAATTCCGGGAGTAAGTTTGGTATCACAAAAAATTCACCAATTGAAAGGAGCCAATTTCGATGGTTGAAAACTTTATCATTGTCCATTTTTATTTTTACCATCATAAAATGAACATCAGTATTATTATCATCATGATCAGGCGCATTTGGTGCAGTCTGTACCGTCAATTGAAATGGAATCTGTTGACCGAATTAGAACTTAAGTCCCATGCTTTTATAAAGTTCCATACTTTTCTGCATGGATTAACATTAACATAAGCCTTTTTCCTCTATGTCCTATTACCAGTCATCATAAGCATGTGTTTTTCATTAATATACCATAGTGGTAAAATTGCCTAGCCGGCTGGGGCTGTAGAATACACCGACTGCTTCACTGCAGAGGGGTAAGACCTCCCTCCTCAACGAGTGTCCTGAGTATGATACTAAACAATTTGATGGTGAGGTTCCAGTAATGCTGAAGTTTTAGGAAATACGGAGAATCCCTTTATTGCCATAGCTCCCAGGTCTCCTCCTTTATGGCAAGCCTCAGAAATTAGCAGGCCTGTTCATATACCTCAGCTGCAATATCTCATCTACTGAAAGTAATGTCAATACACTCTTTGGAAAAGCATGGACTGCTATAGACAGGTTATCAATCATATGGAGATCTGATCTCTGGTAAAATAACACACGAATTCTTCCAAGCTGTAGCCATGTCAGTAGCATTATATGGTTGTACCACATGGACTCTAACGAAACGCTTGGAGAAAAAGATCGATGGGAACTACACAAGAATCTTAAGGGCTATTTTTAACAAATCTTGGAAGCAGAACCCTACAAAACAGCAGCTCTACAGCCACTTATCTTCCATCTCACATCATCCCAGAAAAGCAAACAAGACATGTTGAGCATGTAAGGACGACTTCATTAGCGACTTTCTCGAATGGACTTCTATTCATCGACACACCAGTGTTGGTCGATCAGCAAAAACTTGCATTCATCAGTTATGTGCGGACACTGAATGCCGTCAAGAATACTTACCAATAACTGATAGGGGTAAATGGAAAGTGAGAGTCAAGCGAATCCATGCTGTTGGCACTCTTTAATGAAGATGAAAAAATGAAAAATCCCTACAATATCCATTGTCAAATATGACAAAAAGATCTGTGTAAATGGAAATGACTCATCCCTGTTTGCTCTCAGTAGTAACTAGTGCCTTTTGTTGAAGATCAATCGACAGCAATTCTTCTTAATATTCCAACAGACGCCTCAGTATTCTGACTGATGTTGGTCATACTGTTGCCTGCATAATTTAGAGTCTTCCATGAATTTTCAATTCTTACAAACGCTTTACAAGACTTTTCTGGATAAGTAGTGGGTATATGTTTTCTGTTTATATAAGTTCTGATGTTAAGTTTTTCTTAACATGTACATCATTTCTGCTTTATGAACATTCCCACGTTATCTAATTTGTTTAATCTCTAGCACACAGAGACTTGTTAATACGTTTGTCTATCCCTTTTTATACCTAAGGCTCCAAAGTTGTTGTTTTTTTCCACTTAAAGATCTTTATATCTAATAATCGTATTTGACGGCATATCAAACGTCCGAGTGTATAAAACACACCTCAAATTCTACTGCACAAATCAAGAAAAAAAAGCTATTAATATTAAATGTGATGAAATTAATATAATCAAAAACACTTTTAATCTGCATAATAGCCTTCTATATAATGACAATAGGTATATGAAAGTTAAGCTAAAGTCTTTGTTAATAGAAGTTGCCAGGTTGGTAATTTCAGCCAAATATCGCGAATTATAAACCTACATATGGCATATAAAACGCAATGAAATTTTAAAAGATATTTTTAGTAAACAAAAAAGTGCGCCTTATATGCCGTCAAATACGGTATTAATCGAACATCGGTTTTTGAGTGACATAAGAGATTCAAGGAAGGCAGGAAGTCTGTGAGGGATGATGAGAGGTGTGGAAGGAGTAAGCAAGTCAATACACCTGAGTTGATTGGCCAAAGAGTTAGGGTTAGGGTTATAATGTTGAGGTTTTAAGAGAGTTCAGCAAGAGATTCCGTCGGAAGAGGCCAGCACTCTTCAAATCGGGTCAGTGGCATTTCCACCAGGACAATACACCAGTCCACAACTCCATCCTTGTCACAGACTATTTGACCAAGATGGGCATCAAGACAGTTCCTCACCCTCCCTATAGTCCAGACCTTACTCCCTGTGACTTTTGGTTATTCCCTAAGCTCAGAGGCTGTCGTTATGAGACAATTGAGGAGATGAAAGAGGTTGTGGCGAAGGTCATTGACACGCTCACACAAGAGGACTTCCATGGGGCCTTCCAGAAGTTATTGGAACGGTACAACAAGTGCATTGCAGCCGGAGGAGATTACTTCAAAGGTGACTAGAGTTTCATATGTGTACTATCAATAAAAGTGCCCATACAAAAAAAAGTCTGGAAACTTATCGTATGCACCTCGTATTACATTCTTTTATTTAATGGTATGACGATATCTATGAAAACCCAATTTTTTGCTTGTGGTCTTTAATCACTACGTTTGATTATTAGCTTTTGGACGAATTTACCAACCACTCCGCATGAGCAGGATATGACACAAGGTCAATTTTTTAGTGGAGTTTTACAAGTTTGAATTTAGAGTTTACCTTCTACTAGACAGCTTGCCATACCAAGGTTAAATAGGCCTAGCCTACTATTTACCTACAGCTGGAAAAAGAATAGCTTGATTCATACCTTTCCCGCGAACATTAGAGCTAGGTGAAATGCAAACAACCTCGTCCAGGATTTGAACTCTGATCACAGTGTCCATTTTCTACGATGATAACCATTACCCTACGAGCGCTTCCTAAATTTATTAGCTTTTATATGTCTGTTTGAATAGTGAAATCCAAAAAAAATAGTAATTTCATTATCTTTTATGAATGGTTCTGTGATTTTCATGCCATTTTTCACCATGTGACATACAATATTGATATATCTTCCAATAAATATAAAGAAAAGTTGGTGACCTTAGTCGAGTGTGACTCGAAGGCTCCCTTTTCAATAGCTACTACACCAAGGTGTAGGGGAGGGCATTCGTCTATTCCCAAGATTGCTTCACTTTACCCTTACCTTATAATGCTGAGTAAGGTGTCATCAAGTACCATTTTTTGAGTCGTTGATATGGCTCGACCTAGGATTGAACCCCGGTCTCCCAGACCATTGGCGAACACTCTACTCATTAGTCAATGGCCCAGTAATAATAGCCGAATATTATATTTAAGATAATATCCCGTGGTGTAGTGGTAATTTACTAAGCTTTTTGCTTAGATGTGGCACAAGGCAATATGAAAGGGGCACCCAATTAGACTCGAACTCACTCGTGTAGGTTTGCTAGTCGAGCTTGCTAACCATTACACCACCAGAGGTGCCTTTTTCCCAACCCCTCCGCTCGGGCAGGATATGACACAAGGTCAATTTTTTTAAGCGGAGTTTAACAGGTTTAAATTCAGAGTTTTCCTTCTCCTAGACTAATTGCCTCACCAAGGCTGAAGAACCTAGTCTGCCCTACTATTTACCCATAGCTGGAGGGAGAATAATTGGATTCATACCTTTCCCAAGGGTATTAGTGCTATGTGAAATGCAATCAGTCCAGGATTTGAACTCGTGTCGCCGTGTCCAATTCCTGCGACGATATCCATTACACCACGGTGTAGTGGCTAACATACTGAACTGCGACATTATAGCAAGCAAGTTCGAACTTCAGTCGTGTAATAACGTTCACTTTTGGCTAAATAAACTCCCTTACCTGCCAACTCTTAGTTAATTTGCTTTACTACTGTCGTTCTACAAGGTTGGCTTCGGTATTGAAAGACCAAGGAAGGTTGACATGCCATTATATAATGAATCTGAAACCGAATATACTGTCCATTCTTGTCATATCGAGCTTTGTATTCCTTTGGTATATGAATTAAATAACACCTCCCAACAATATTTTCAACGTGCTGTTCATATAATCTATACGTGTCGGCATCATTTTTTATCATGTTTGCTCGGTAATTCTTGGTGAATACGTTTTGATCTTGCGAGACCATTATATATGTTTTCGTCTCTGCTCTTAGCACTGTACTTTTTGAGCACTGTACTCTTCTTGCCCAGTCGGCTGGGGCTGTAGAATACACCGACTGATTCTCTGCAGACACTCCCACCGAATGTTCAAATTATGACACTAAACAATCTGATGGTAACATTCCACTAATGCTGGAGATTTGGGGAATGCGGAGTACCACTTTATCGTCATCGTTCCCAGGTCCACTGTGACCCGGAGTGGTAGCACATAACAGGGTCCTATTTTGGGGTCAAATAGAACTAAACTGTGTACTTATGCTAAACTGAATTGGTTGAAATAGGACTGTTTTGACACTTAAACTGTGTACTTATGGTAAACAAAATTGTTTGGAATAGAAATGTTTTGACATCTAAACTGCGTATAATGCTAAACTGAATTGTTTGAAATAGAACTGTTCTGAGATTTAACTGAATGTAAACATAAAACTATACTTATACAAAACTGAATTTTTGAAATAAAACTGTTTATATGTATAAGAATGGGGTTGGCATTAAATAACCTACAAGTGTTGATATGTCATAAAACCAAACCAAACTAAACTGTACTTTTCAGTCGTTGATAAGTTTTATCTTTATCAATGTCAGCATCTTTACTTCTGAATGCGTATTTGCCATGTAGGGTTTCTTGTTTCCAAACTTTTTTTAATTGGCTTTTAGTATATTTTTAATGATTTTAGCTGCTTTCTTTGGTTGAGTATCTTAATATTTCCTTCGCAGTGAAGTTGAAGTTTTGCTATTCGCTATATTTGAAAAAAAAATGAAACCACTGCAACGAGTTCCAACTTGCAGTGACCCTTCATGTTCAGTTCATCTTTTTAAAAAAAAGGCATGAATGCACTTCACTCTGTACTCTGTTCCATCACCAAGAATGTTGGTAAAATGTCTCATCAATGATATGCGACGATCGTTGACAGAATACACACACACATACACACACACGCACACACACATACACACATACACACGTGGGGGTGTATCCGTCTGTTTTACTAGTTGGCTATCTATCTCAGTCTGATCAGCTATCTCATTCTATCGATTTTTCAATCTATATATCTATCTCATTCTGTCTATCTATCTGTCTATCTTGGTCTGTTCTTCAATCTATCTATCTATCTATCTATCTATCTCAGTTCATCTATCTCAATTTATTCATAAGTTTTTCTCCCTATCCCACTCTGTTCAGCTATCTATTTATCATCAGTTTGTTCATTCATCTGTCAGTCTTTTCATCTATTTATCGATCTATCTATCTATCTCAGTGTGTTTACAATCTATCTATTTATCTCTCATTTTGTTAATCTATCAATCTATCTATCAATCTATCTGTCTATCTTAGTCTTTTCTTCTATCTACAGTGTGTCCATGAGCCTATGGAGAAGCCCTTTTCTTATAAACTCTTAACCAACCTTGTATGTAGCAGAAAAAAAAACTATTACACCGTCCAATTTGACACGAACTAATCAACTTTATATGCACATCAAGCGGCTACCTTTCATAATGTTATGGTTAGCAGGTAAGGCTATCAGACAATTACAAGTAAGTTCGGTTCTCATTGGAGGTTTCATACATTCAGCCTTGTACCAAACTAAGATGAGCTTAGGAAAAACGCTATTTACATTCCCAGGGTTGACAACCGTAAGCGATTTTGTGTCAAAATTGGTTAAAAGTCTAAAACATTTTGTGGTTCCTTGTGCCATATTTGTTCGTTGTCATTATGTCCGGATTTTATAAGAAGGGATCATTTAAGATTAAATAAATGTCTATGTCCGGGACCCAAATGACTCTTCCCAACTAGAACTATGTTACAATTAAACAGTTTCAATAAAACTCTGGTTGTCAGCTCTCGATTTGTGTGTGTCTGTGTCTGTGTGAAGAACGTGTTTACGAGTGTGTGTATACGCTTGTTTCTATGTATGTATGTATGTATGTATGTATGTATGTATGTATGTATGTATGTGGGTAATACTCTTCATTTAATGTGCAGCTTGGTCGGCCCAACTGCCATTATTACATACTTTGACGTTAGCATGTTATTTCCTGTGTTCGTCAGCTTGGTCTGTCGGTAAACACTGATCAATGAAGTCAACCAGAAGCAATTAACGAGAAAAAAAAAACTAGTCTTAAGAACTCCACCCCAATACTCGTCACCCAGGTTTTTTTTAATTGTTTATTTATTTATTTATTTTTGATGAGGCCGGAAGGGTAGTTTTGGTTTGTTTATTTTGATTCGATTTTTTTTCTTTTTAATATTATTACCTTGTCCGGCATGTGTACACATGTACTTACGGAAATACTATACCAAAAACAAATCTTTGACGCCTCTACTGACGCAAATTGACTGCAAATGTATACAGTCTGAATTCGAAATTAGATTTATTGATACATTAGATTTTGATATGAAGTTTAGGGGAACTTTTTGTCATCTTTTCTATCCCAAAGTCGTTCGTATTTTTTATGTTTAACCAAAAGTTTCTTACGCCCTGTCCATATTTACCAACCCCTCCGCTCGGGCAGGATAAGATATAAGGTCAGTTTTTAAGAGGAGTTTATCAGGTTTGAATTCAGGGTTTTCCTTCTCCTAGACTAGTTGCCTCGTCAAGGCGGAGTAACTCAGTCTGTCCTACTATTTACCCATAGCTGGAGGGAGAATAATTGGATTCATACCTTTCCCAAGTGTATTAGTACCTTTCCCAAGAGTATTAGTACCTTTCCCAAGAGTATTAGTGCTACGTGAAATGCAATCAGCCTCGTCCAGGATTTGAACTGCGACAATAACCATTACACCACGTGCACCTCCATTTATATTTTTGAATTCAGAGTTTTCCTTCTCCTAGACTTGAGGGAGAATAATTGAATTCTTATCAACTACGGTAACCATTACATCACTTACGCCCTGTCGGTTGGTATTAGAATATGCTGACTGTACCCCTTGCAGAGGGGGTAACCCAACCAAAAAAGGCATGACACTAAATTGTATACGATGGTGAGACTCCAGTTCTGGAGCTCTGGAGAAAGTTGAAGATCCTTTCATTACTATTACTCTGAGATCCACTCTGATCTTTAGTGGTACAACCTGTTAAAGTCCCAACTTTGGTCAAATAAATAAATAAAAAGTTGTCCTGGTTATTACATTAAATTGCATCTGTTGGTGATGCTCCAGTTCTTCAGTTTGGGGAAAGTGGGGTACCCCTTCATTATTATTGTGTGTAAACTGGATGAGTTACCTTAGCGATCAAGATTTCGAAATTATGGATTGGCCACCGCAAAGTCCTGACTTAAATCCAATAGAAAGTCTTTGGAAGACCTTAGGAGTGAAAATTATGGAAAGAAATCCCACTAACACGGAGGATTTGTGGGTGAAGCTTCAAGAAGAATGGTCTAAAATTAGTATCGAGGATTGTCAATAACTGATTCGTTCTTGTAGTCGAAGATGTGCAGCTGTCATTGAGAGCAAGGGCTCATTTACTAAATATTGATTGTACATGTATTTTTATTGTTTTTTGGCTGTTTACATTGTTTTTCTCAATTTTGTCCCTTGCTTTTGGACGTTCCTATTTTGAAAATAAATAAATAATTGTTATAATTCTTTTTCTATCCTTTGCAAATGATTCAAATTTTAGTATGTTATTATGGATGATAACGACTACCAGTTGTCAAAATTTCAGGCTTTTCACAGTTGTTATTTCAAACAAATATTAGGTTTTAAAATTTTGTCCCGTTAGTTTTGGACGCTACTGTACATAAATATATATTATTTGACTAATGGTTATATTATTAACCGATTAAAACGATGGATATTGGATGCTGTATCCAATATCATCTGATAACTTTAAAAAAAACTTCAATAAACGCAGATAACGGTAAATCATAAATGATTGAATATTTGTTAAAATTTAGATTTAAATACAAATAGAACTAAGATAATATATATATATATATATATAGAGAGAGAGAGAGAGTAAGAGAAAGAGAGAGAAAGAGAGAGAGAATAGAAAATTTTCTAATTTCATTTTAAGATTTCGAATTTTAGATTTATTCTAAAATCTAAAATTCGAAATCTTAAAATGAAATTTTATTAAAAACTTTGTGTTATGAAATAGCCGAGGGATTTCGGTTCATGCCTTTGAGTTTAGTTAGGCTGAGAACCTTTCGGCTCAACACATGGGTTGGTTGGGTGTAAGATTGAAGCAGGTGTTGACGCGGGTGCGCGCGAGCGGATGGAGGTGTCACTCAGATGTCATAACAGTCCGAGACGATACTGGGTGACAAGGTGCGGGTGACATCACGCACCGGAAGCTCGCGGAAGTTTGTGTGAGAATTTGAAGAAAATAAGAGTCGGGTTTTGGACGCCGAACGAGAAGGATCGATTTTGGAGCTCGCAGGCGCGAGGCGAACGTGCGCCCGATGGGGGCCGCTCGAGTTGGGGGCCAAATGAATAAGACAGCATAGAAGATTGTGTCTCTCCTCCTTACGTCGAAACCTTTTACTCAAAGTTAATAAAAAGGTTTCGTATCTGAACAAGAAGTCGTTACGTGTTTTTGGAGATTCCTGTTCTTTATATATTCTATCGTTATGAACATTACATGTCTATTTCGCACATGGCCATATTCGTGTATATGGCTACGCAACATTTGGAACGGGAAATCTGTTTATCAGTAAGAAATAAAAAGAATTTAGAACCGACAGACAACCAGAAGTAAAGGATTACTTCCAATATTATACATTGGAAAATTTTCTAAGCCGATATATATATATTATCACTCCTTGAATACATTACTAAAGGTGAAATATATTCCCTGATGTTAATGGTAAAAAGAAACATACTTCTGTTCAAACCTCATCTGATGAGCCAGTTCATGAGTGGTAAAATAAATTGATAATGGAGTATATGTATTAATTTTCTTGTTATTAATGATATATTTTGCTCTGCATGTGATTTTTGTTAGTATTTTTTAAAAATTAATTAGCCATGCATGTCTTAGTCCAGCACGTTAGCTACGACAACTATGTATATATATGCATGTGTGTGAGTGTTTTTAAAATGGTACTTCCTTTCGCTCCTGAGCCATGCAGTCATTAATTGCATTGTTCTGGGAATTCTTGATATTTGATGATTCTTTTCTTAGTCGATTTACTCCTAATTTTCATCTGATGATTGTTTCCGAGTATTTGCATGAAACTTTTAGTTATGAGACAACTATAAAAAGTGGGGAGATCTTAATTGCTTTTTGTTTTTTCTGATTTTGTTGGTCGGCATCTGAGCCCTATTTTATATTTACTTATCGTTTTAAAACAATTTCTCTCTCTCTCTCTCTCTCTCTCTCTCTCTCTCTCTCTCTCTCTCTCTCTCCCTTTCTCTCTCTCTCTCTCTCTCTCTATATATATATATATATGTGTGTAGAAAAACTGATAACAACGATCCAAGAGGAAGGAATGATTTATTAACGGGTCAACACTATAGCGTTTCGGTTCTACTGAACCATCATCAGGACCATGAAGGGTGATATTAATAATTTTAAGTTAACGATGGATGATTAGAAATGTGAAATACAAAAACCTACGGGAAAGTATGTATAGTGAGAAAAAGTTAGCCGTTTAACTGGCAAATCAGCGTTTGATGTTTAAATTACGTCATTTGACTTATTAGGAATATTGTATTGAATTATGTACGTTGTTTAACGAGAAAGATTACGAGACAGAAGGAAGAAAAGAAAGAAAGAATATATATATTCGTTTATGTAGTCATTTTACAATTCTATTTTACATGTAGCTCTGTCTAGAATATTAATCACTGTTACGAAAAGAACAACTCGGTGACCCTAAGATAGAGCTGACGTAGAGTTGTAGGCTACGCTTAGGGGTATGTCATCAGCCTGACGGGTTTCGACCCCGGCTTGGAGCATTTCGGGTGTCCAACCACACTGAAGAGTCGTGATAAAACGAAACAGTCTGTCTGTGGATGACAATATATATATATATATATATATATGTATATAGGGAAGGGCATGTTGAAGAGTTCAAAGAACGTAATGCTAAAAATGCCAACCACAAATACAGAAAATTGATAAAAATAAATGTTCTTTATTTCCCGAAGGACTGATTTCGAGAGATGATTGAAATATCTGGTGAGACAATGGAAACGCAATGGAACCGGTTCATTTTCTTCGAATGTCTGTGTGTGTGTGTGTGTGAATCAATATTGATTTTTAATTATGTTTTCAATTGTTATAATTAATCAACCTGTACACATGCTTACGAAGGTCGGCTGAAAAGTTCTTAGGTTGATCAAGATCCTCTGGTGGAATGTAACCAAATAAGTTTTTTTTTTCAACATAGTCTCCCTTGTAGTCCTCACACTTCTTTCTACAATGTTGCGGTGTTTGGATCCTGTTGGTCAAGAAAGTCAATAGCAAATATCCCAAGGAACTTTTCAGCTTATCCTCATATATATACACACACATTAAAGTTGATGCACTCCAAGATTAACGGTTATCATCGTAGAAATGGAATTAGTGACCCGGGTTTAAATCCGAAACGAGTTTGTTTGTGTTTCACTTCTCAATAATTCCCTTGAGAAAGGTACGTATCTTTCCGTTCTCCGCCACCATACTGGATTCTTTAGGCTTGGTTAGGCAACCAGTCGAGGAGAAGGAAAACTCTAAATTCAAACCAGCTTTACTCCGCTTAAGAATTAACAATGTCTCATCCTGTTCGAGGCGGAGGCGTTTGATAAATGTATACATTAAAGATAAGGCTAATGATGAATGTATTTGCAAATGGAAACTGATATACATATTAATTCATATAAAGAATATCAATCCCACTATACTGGGATCATTTATGGTCTGCTCGAGCCCGAATTAAGACAACCAATGACTAAAGAACTAGAGATAGATAGATAGATAGATAGATAGATAGATACATACATACATACATACATACATACATACATACATACTTTTTTGTTATTAATTTCGGCAAGTTTTTTTATGTTTTTTTTTAAATCTTTTATCATCATATTTGCTTTTGGTTCAAAAACCCTTATAGCTTATCCTTTATTGTTTCTGGCACAGTCAGATTTTCGCTCTCCATTTGAAATAAAAAGCAAAACGTTTTAATAGATAAAAGAAAGATAAGGTTCAAATTAATGATAATAATCTTTTACAGGTCTTCTAAAAGTAAAACAAAGGAAATATAATAACTTCTTTTCGATAATCTACCTATCAATCTATTTCAGTATATTCGCTTATAAGATACGAGAACTTACTTTGTAACCGGTGCGATCAGAGAACTACTTATAATCAAAAAAAAATTATTAGATTTAATTAATTTTTACTTTCAGATTAAGCCTTGTCTATAGTCACTAGTATTAATTTTAAGTAGCATTTTACTTTATCCTTTTAATTTTAATTTCGTTTTACTACAATTCACTCAAATTGAGAGCGAGAAACAGAACACGTCCGAAACAATAAAGGATAAGATGTAAAGGGTTTTTGAACAAAAAGCAAATAAGATGAGGAAGGACGAAGGAAGATACTCATCAAAATGAATAACAATGAAGTCTATCTATCTATCTATCTATCTATGAATCCGTCTATTTATTTATCTCTCTGTCTGTTCATCAGTATATCTATCTATCTATCTATCTATCTCACCCTATTCATATCTATCTATCTATCTCACCCTATTCATATCTATCTGTCTGTCTGTCTGTCTTTTTGTATGTTCACTGATAAGATAAAAGAATTTACTATGTAACAGTCACGATAATGAATGGGTCACTGGCTGCAACTGTGACAAAGCAAATTCTTACATCTTATTGGTGAACATACAAGCAGATTTCATAGATAGATTGATAGATTTTTACAGATTGAGATAGATAGATAGATAGACAGATAGATAGATAGATAGATAGATAGATAGATAGATAGATTTTATCGTTATTGATTTCGATTGTATTTTCATTCTTTTCAGTCTTATTTGCTTTTCGCAACAACAAAAAAACAAACTTAGAACATACCCTTTATTCCTTCTGGTACACTCTGTTTCTTGCTAATGGACCAAAATCTCAAAAGACAACGGAAAATACGCGTTCGAAATTGATATTAATAATAATCGGCAAAGTTGCATGTCAAAATATAAGCAAATGAAATATGCTAACTTCTTTTTCGATAATGCGTCGTAGTTACCCGATAGAATATGTTACAGAGTAAATTCTCGTATTTTAAAGGCGAAAAGGGTCAGTATATTAATCCCTGTTAAAATGTATCTTTTCTTTAGTTGTCAAAAAAAAACTTAACTACCGGTCGAATTCCATTTAAGATATCTCGCTTTTAATTACATGTTTATTCGTTTGTTAGTGTTGTCCGTTTAACTGACAATCTAATTCCCTCGTGTCAACTATCCATCCATGCACAAGTAGTCACACCTGGAATACTTACTGAGATTTTTCTCGAAGCTTGGAAATGATGACATTTTCATTTTTGGTCACTTATTTGAGAAAGAAAAAAAAATAAATAAAAATAAAAAATAAAAACGGAAGAAGGTGTTAAGATGGATAAAAATTGGAGGGAATTTTAAGAAGATCTTATCAGCTTTATGATACCTAAGGCAAGATCAATTTAAAATAGAAATACGAAACACAAAGAGATAAATAAGAAAGGAAGTTAGGAAAAGTAAAAAGAGCAAGAGAAAATCAAAGAACGAATAAGAGATGCGTTAAAGTAAGATTTGTGTGAAACATAAGCGTTCAATTGAGAGATAAGAAAGAAAGAAAGAAAGAAAGAAAGAAAGAAAGAATTTTAAAGAGATTTAAAACATCAAAGAACGAAAGAACAAAATTTGAAAAAGATATACAATGAAATATTTTTATTCCCCTTCATCAACCGAGGTTGTCTCTGAGGCGTAGTGGCTAACGTACTGGACTGCGACATCGTAGTAAGCGAGTTCGAACTAAAGTCGCGCTATTACGTTCACTTTCGGACTAATACCTAAAGGTTAAATAGTACCAGTACTGTCTTCTACAGGGATGGCGTTGGCATTAAATAACCCAAAAAGGTTGATATGCCATTTAAAAAAGAAACCGAAGCGGATATATCAACTGATTCTGCACGTATGTATTTTTCTTGAGTAAAGTAGGAAGATCAGTTTATAAAACTCAATGAATTCTTAAATAACTAAATTCAAACATTTCGAATGTTAAAAGGTAATAATTTTTTGCTGGTTTATTTTGATTTTGAGTCTATTTGGGGTAAATTTTTCAATACATAATATTCATCTATATTCATAGGTTTCTACAATTGATGTGGTGGTTGATAAAAAAAATATTCTCTATTATAGTGAATTTAGCGTCCTGTTAAAGTCATGGTCTGTAAGGCAGAAATGTTCTACCAGAAATTTATCATGATTCAAAGATCTACTTGTGCATCTATTCGTAATATATATATATCATTATTATCACCATCAGGTCACCCTAATAGCATGGAGTTCCCTGGAGTTCATATATATACATAAAAACGCACACGCACACAAATACACACACACAAAAAAACAAACACACACACATGCGCACAACACACACAAGCGTGTGTCATTCAATAGATAAGGCGAATTTTGCAACAAACCAACTCACATTTCACTCCTGTAAAACTTCACTTTCCATGTGATGTGAAGTTACACTGTCGAATTTCTTTTTATTTCCTCCACTTTTTCAAGTCTTAAACTTGAAATCAAATATTAATTTGGAGGTGCCCGTGGTGTAATGGTTATTGTCGTAGGAAATGGACACGGCGACACGAGTTCAAATCCTGGACGAGATTGATTGCATTTCACATAGCACTAATACCCTTGGGGAAGGTATGAATCCAATTATTCTCCCTCCAGCTATGGGTAAATAGTAGAACAGACTGGGTTCTTCATCCTTGGTGAGGAAACTAGTCTAGGAGAAGGAAAACTCTGAATTCAAACCTGTTAAACTCCGCTTAAAAAAATTGACCTTGTGTCATATCCTGCCCGAGCGGAGGGGTTGGTAAATATGAATATTAGTTTGCGAAACACTAAAAAAAGTTTCGAAGAGCAAGGTCTCGTGAGTAAGGAAAGTGTTGTACTTGCACAATCCTGTGTTTCATCAAGAACTGATGGACAAAATTTAACAAAACTGGCTTCATATAGACGTCTAGACATCATCACCTTATTATACAGGGTGTTTCAAAAAGATTAATATCATTTTCAATGTATAGGTTATTTCAGAAAAATTCATATCATTTTGTAATCAATTAACTTGACCAAATCCCGTTTAAATTATCTCAAATTTGAACAGCAAATGTAAAAACAACTCAAAATTCTATATTTCATGTTTTCTGTTTCTTCTTTTCATTTATAGAAATAACATTTGCTGGAAAAGAAAATGCATTTAAACTTTAAAAATGAGTTTTTCTACATATGCTATTAGAATTTGAGATCATGTGAACAAGAATTGTTCAAGTTATTACATTGTGAAATGATATGACTAAATAAAAAAATGTAAATATGAACGTACAATGAAAGATATTCTCTTACCTCTCGGCCTAAAATAACCCTAGACAGGTCGACATGCCATTAGAATTAATTAAACAAACAACCTACATAAACATGGTGTTTTTAAAAAGAATATCATTTGAGATGAACAGGCTGTTTCATAAAAATCTAATAACTTGACCAATTCTGGTTCAAATGATCTCGGGCTTTAACAGCATGAGTAGAAACAACAAAAAACTTTATGTTTAAGGTTTAAACAACTTTTCTTTTCCAGTGAATGGCATTTCTATACTAGAAAAAAAAATAAAGCATAGAGTTTTGAGTTGTTTCTACACATGCGGTTAAATTTAAGATCACTTGAATAAGAATTGGCCCAGTTGGTCTAGATTACGAAATTATATCAAATTTTCTGAAAAATCTTGTATAAGCTGTGCACGGGTTTTCAACAATTTTCATTCAAATTTTAAATTTCAAATCTGAAAATTAAGAAGTTTAAAGCTTCAGTCTCTCGCAAATTTGTAAGAAGTGTTTCCGACGTAGACTATCTTTCGGATAGGCCAAGATTTCGAATGCTGACTTTACAAACAAATATACCTAAATTATCTGAAAAACTTATTTATTTATTTGTTTGTTATGCCACCTTTTTACTATCTTCTAACATCAACCTTTAAAAGAAAAAAAATCATTGCACAGAACATATACTATTTTGATACAGATCAAATTCTATTGAATATTTCAAAACCTTCTTAATTTCTTTTTCTTACCATTATTTCTGAATTCATCCAATTTAATATTTAAACGCTGTATGCTGTTGCTGTTCTTGTTTGTTTGTTTGTTTGTATTTTATGGCATATCAACCTTTGGAGGTTATCTAATGTCAAATCCATTTTTATACAAATAAACTGTTCTATTTCAAACAATTCAGTTTAGCATAAATTAAGTTGGGGACTGTAATCGAGTGACGCGAAGGCTCTCTTTTCAATAGCTACTAAACCGAGGTGTAGGGGAGGACGCTACTCCATTCCCTGGATTGCTCCACTTTAACCTTGATACATAGATTACAATGCTGAGTGTTAAACAAGGCGGAATCAAGTACCATTTTTGAGTCTTTGGTATGACCCGACCTGGAACTGAACCTGGGTCTCCCGGACCCTTGGCGAACACTCTACCCACGAGGCTAATAAGCCGGGCCAATGAGTAGAGTGTTCGCCAATGGTCCGAGAGACCCAGGTTCAATTCCAGGTCGAGTCATACCAAAAACTCAAAAAATGGTACTTGATTCCGCCTTGTTAAACACTCAGTATCATAAGGTAAGGATCAAGGGTAAAGTGGAGCAATCCAGGGAAAGGAGTTGCACACTGGTGTTGTAGTTATTGAGAAAGGAGTCTTCGGGCCATCCTCGACTAAGATCACCTACTTTACTTCATTAGACATAAGTACAGCTTAATTGTCAAAAACATTTCTATTTCAAGCTATTCAGTTGAGTCAAGCAGTTCTAATTCAAACAATTTAGTTTAGTATAAGTATAGTTTTTGGTTACACAATTAAATGTCAAAACAGTTCTATTTCGACCCATTCAGTTTAGCGTAGTACCGTTTCAAGGACAAAAACAGTTCTACTTCAAAAAATTCAGTTTAGCATGAGTATGAACTTTACATGTCAAAACAGTTCTATTTCGTGCAATTCAGTTTAGCATAAGTACGTAGTTTAGCTCTATTTGACCCATAGAAAGGGCCCTATCAGGTGCTACTACTCCGGGCCACAGTAGACCTGGGAGCGACGGCAATGAAGGAGTACTCCGCATTCCCCAAAGCTCCAACAAAACTGGAACCTCACCATCGGATTGTTTAGTATCATATCTCTTTGTGGGAGTCTTACCCCTCTGCAGAGAAGCAGTCGGTGTATTCTACAGCCCCATCCGACTGGACAATGCCGTCCTTGATCTAAATAGGCAATTCGCTCCCAAAATATATTATTCGATTATTAAAAAATCCAATCAATAGTTTTGATTTGATTTATTTTCTTAATGGCATATCAACCTTCGTGGGTTATTCAATACCAAAGCCATTCTTGTAAAGGGGTAGTGGAGGTACTATTAACCCCAAAGCTGTGAGAATAAGAGAATTCATACAAATCCCAAGAGTTCGAGGCTAATAAGCATTGTTTTTAAAACTTCCTTGACAGCAAATTTTAAGTTTCAGGAGAATTCTTTAAACGTCCACCATAATTAGAAATTCCACTAATTATTTTAACGTTTTCAATTAAATCACTTCTCATCCTTCTTTCTAGAAAAGTAGATAATATCTAATTACAAGACAATCTTCTTCATCTCCCCGGCTTGGTCTTTTTTCATACTAAGATATCCCTACTGATCGTTAGTAAATTAATATGCATAAGAAATAATATAGGAGTGTGAATATTAGTGTATATGTGCAGTCATATTTTTAAATTTACTCCTGATATCCATTTCATCTTCTTCCACAAAATGAGTCAATAGGGAAAAACGAGATAACATGGAAAATCATCCTTGCTTAATAAAAGAAACCCAACAAATGCCAATGCGAAGAAACCGTAGAAAGTCCAGACAGAATTAACATACACCAAAAAGAATAATTAGAATACATTCAAGGACAGATTTTAAAAAATCAGAGATTCGCTTAAAGAAAGACCAGAACGATTAGCATGTGAGAGTAAATGAAATGATTTGGGGGAAGTACTTTGAGAGCAAAATTAAAAACTTTCAGCCAAGAGGAAAGACTTCAGAATTGGAAAGAACATTTCAAAAATCTGCTCGGAAGCTCCCCTGAAATTACTGATAAACCTACCTAAAAGCACAAGTTTAAAATTGACAAAAAGTTGCATTCTCCTCTTCTCCAAAATTGGGGACCTTAGAATTACAAAGAAGTACAGATGTATAAGTATTACTGCTATTCCTGCAAACGTTTAAGATGCCCTGCTTCTTAATTGTATCCAACACGAAATGGAGAAAATTCTTAGGAAAAATCGGTACGGCTTTTGGAGAAATCAATTCACAATAACACAGATTCTGACAATCGCTGGAATCATCGAAGGAGTACAAGCAAAAATCTTGAGGCAACAATATTGTTCATAGATTTCTCCAAGGCATTTGATCTCATGTACAGAGGACGAATGGAACAGATACTGCTAGCATATAGTCTCCCTAAAGAAACTTTTACCTTTCTGATGATGCTTTACAATAACATGAAAGCAATAGTTTGCTCGCCTAATGAAGACACCGATTTCTTAGACCTTATCGCTGGAGTCTTGCAAGGAGATATATTAGCGCCATATATGTCTATAATCGGTCGAAATTACGTACCTCAAATGCCAATAGATCTAATGATAAAACGCCACAGAGACTACCTCGTTTTAAATGAGCACACTCCAATAATCTTCTAAAATTAAGTATTATATTAATAATATTTTATTAATATTTCTCAGCCGATTGCTGCATTTTATCATAATGTTTTGTCAACGCATCTCTGAACTTAAAGAAAAACAGATTAATAAAGAAATAGCCTCTGAATCTTGCCTTACATGTAAGATGCCTTAACAATTTAACCTAGGAGTACTCCACACTCCTCTGTTCTCCCGAATTTCTGCCTCATCATCAGATGCAGTTCAGTATCATACCCAATACACCCCTTTTTCGTGGGTGGGGGTCTTGCTGTATCTTTTTATTGAAGATACAGTCAGTCTATTTCAAGTCCTGCTTACCCAGTCGGCTGGGGCTATAGAATACACCGACTGAAGTAAGACCCCACCTCCAATGAGTGTCCTGGATATGACAGTAAACAATCTGATGGTGAGGTTCCAGTAATGCTGGAGCTTTGGGGAACGCGGAGCACCCCTTCATTGCCATTGCTCCCAGGTCCACTCTGGCCCGGAACGGTAGCACCTGACAGGGCCCTATCTATGGGTTAAATAGAACTAACTGCATACTTATGCTAAACTGAATTGTTTGAAATAGAACTGTTTGACTAAACTGAATGGCTTGAAATAGAAAGGTTTTTGACAATTAAACTGTACTTACATTTAAACTGGGTGCTTATACTAAACAGAATTGTTTGAAATGGAAATGTTTTTGACATTGAAACTGTACTTACACTAAACTGAATTGTTTAATATAGAACTGTTTTGACATTTAACTGTGTAAAAAGTAAAGTTAGCGACCATAGTCGAGGGTGACCCGAAGGCTCCCTTTTCGATAGCTACTACACCAAGGTGTAGGGGAGGGCGCTACTCCATTCCCAGGATTGCTCCACTTTACCCTTGAACCGTACCTTATAATGCTGAGTGTTAAGCAAGGTGGTATCAAGTACCATTTTTAAAGTCTTTGGTATGACTCGACCTGGGATTGAACCCAGGTCTCCCGGGCCATTGGCGAACACTCTAACCGCTGGGCCAATGTCCCGGTTTTTTAACTGTGTAAACAAAATCTATTCTTATAATAAACTGAATAGGCTGAATTAGAACTGTTTGAATAAACTGAATAGCTTGAAATAGAAATGTTTTTAACAATTAAAGTGTGTACTTGTGCTAAACTGAATTGTTTGAAATAGAACTATTTGCATAAAAATGGATTTGGCGTTGAATAACCAACTAAGGTTGATATGCCATAAAACCCAAACAACCAACAAACTAACCAAGCCCTGCCGACAGGGAGGAACCAACAATTCTCAATCTCAAACATTTAACGACGGAATGACCAACAAGATCTTGTATTTGCGTATTGTCTTCTTTTATATTGGCGATAGATTCCAGTCAATTGTTTGCATTTTTAGCGTTGTCAATCGCAAGGATTCGTATCTGGTATAATTGGTTTAAAAGAACTATAAAATGTTTCTAAAATTTTTTAAATTGTTGATTTATGAGATACATTGTATTAGATACTTTCAAAAAGTTGTTTTTTGTTTGCTTGTTTGTTTGTTTTGGGTTTTTTGTTTTGTTTTGTTTTGTTTTACTAAAGAGTGAATGAAAAATTTTAAAACCGGTTTATTTCTGGAAACATCTGAACAAATATAAATGTGCATGTGCCTATATGTTAGTGCGTTTAAAAAACAGTTTTTGTTTTATATATATATATATATATATATGTGTGTGTGTGTGTGTGTGTGTGTGTTTCAATATAACACAGACCCACATAAGAATTCGGCCACCAAATGCGACCAAGTCTTCTGAACAATTTTACAATGATTTTATTTGCATTAAACAAAAGAATCGAAGATGGCGCCGCCCATCATATTATAGAGAATGTGCAGCGGGTAAACTGAAAAATAAAATAAAAAATATACTCACCGCATCCTTGACACCACCGTTCTAATGCATGAACGAAAACTTCAAAGGATGTTGTTAACATTGGTTATTATGACAATTTTAAAAGTACAATAAAGGCGATGAAATAGATTATCGACATGTCAAGATGAAATCTATCGTCCCTGGGAACATAACAAAAAAAAAAGATAATTTTTTAATTAAAATTTTTACTAAAAGGAAACATTGTATTTTTGGGTGTAGCCGAGTTATGAGACTATTTTCTTTTTATATTTTCTATGACTTACAAAATGGCGTTATATCTATATATCTCTTTATATATATATATATATATATATATATATATATATATATATATATATATATATATATATATTAGACTCCCGTTATTGCTGTATCCTTGTGGATTTAAAAGTGCTGCTTTAACGAATTTGCCGTTATACCAAATTTATTTCATTCATCAATTGATTGATTTTAATGGCATGTCAAATTGTCTAGGGCTATTTTATGCCAATAAGTTAGGGAATTGCATTCATTTTTACACTTTTTTTCTGTTGTTGTTTCTTAAAAGGTTTTCTTTCTTTGTTTGCACACGGTCCTCTCGAAACGAATAATCTTTTAACTGGTGAAATAGAGAAAGATGAATTATGGAATTAGTCAGTATGTGTTAGTATGTGTGTTTATGCGTGTACAAGCATGCATGCATATGTGTAAAAAAAATTATGTATTCTGAAATATATTGTAGAACAAAAAAGTGAATTGATAAATATGTGTATACTTATTGATAAATTCCTCCTGTGTCATTAATCGCCTGACTAATTCCATTTTTTCTTTATTTATACAGCCCTAATATCTATATTGTGATCTTTTTTTCGTGGGAGTATCATATGAAAAAACATTTTACAAGGTGAAAAATATCTCACACCATGGATACGATTGATTTGCCTTATTTTCCTAATTTTATCTCTGGTGACTGCGTTCTTCACATAAAACTTCAAGTAATGGATCAAGAATTCATAATTCGAATATTTCAGGTTTTATTCCGGCTTTAATAAAAATGGGCTATCTTATATTTGATCTTCTTCTTCTTGATCTTATTCTTCTTCTTCATAGCCTTATGCCACATTATGTCCTCTGACGAACGCAACAAATGTTCTCTGACGAACACAACAGCTGGAAACATACACGTATGTAAGAACGAAATAATTCTTAAAAAATGAAAATCTCTTAGTGGAACTATTCCTTTATATATATATATATATATATATATATGGTTATGCTGTTTGCTATATCTATAAAATACTGGTTATAAGACATATTCTTTTCCTTAGATTTAAAAAATATTTGTCAGAATTTTATGAAGCGCGTAGAAGGTGAAACGTTATCTTAGATAAATACGCCGTCAAATGTTACTTTCTTTGTCATATTTTTACAGTCAGTCAGATATTTTATCCATATATATATATATATATGAAAGTAAATAATGGAAATGTCTCTTGTTTTATTTTTCATGGGTGATCCAACATCACTCGATATCATCCTTCCTAGTACCGACGAAGATTCATTAGAGCCAACATGTTATAACGTCGACTTTCTTTTACATTAAATTCTTCTCTTTGAATTACCTTGTTTTTTTCCCTCTCTCTCCCTTCCTATCTCTCTCTCTCTCCCCTCTCTCTCTCTCTCTCTCTCAATATATATATATATATATATATATATTTGATCTGACGATCACATAGTCAAGTAACAGGTACCTAGCCGCATTAACGCTATAAGAAAATTATATATGCTTACTAATATATATATATATATATACAAAACTGTCTTTGCTAAAGATTTCTCTTGTTTGCAATTGTAAATATTGAGTCGCGACTGATATATATATATATATATATATATATATATATATATATATATATATATATATATATATATCATCATCATCAAGTCATGCGGATAGCCAGGAGTTCACCCACCCTTTCTCTCTCATTCTCACACTAAATCTCTCGCACACACCCACACTCACAAGCACGCACACACGCACACACACACACACTATTTGTCCCAATCGTTTATCACACTTGGCAGGTCCTCTAGACTGCATCAAGTATCCGGACTGAGCTGACGTATGTAAGTTTTTGCTGATCGGCTAAAACTAGCGTGACTATACGTACAAAACCATGAGAGAACGTTGCATATGAGTTCGATTTTACCTTTTCTATCAGTGCTCCGTATGTCTTCGTCTTACTCGGATGAACTGTATGATGGGTTGCAAGTGGCCTTACATTTGTTGTTTTGTGAAGTGTTGCTTCCAGAGTTTGTTCAAAACAATGGGTAGTATTCTTGTGTTGTTCCTATCTAGTTTTTCTCCATGCTTTTCGTTAGTACTTCATATATATATATATATATATATATATGGGGGGGTAGCAGGTTTCACTTTTAAACAAATGTATTCGACAGATAAGGATTGTGTTTTTAGTTTACTATTTGGGTTTATCTTGCAGACATAAAAAAAATCAGGTCTTTCTTGGATAGTATCATAATTAGAAATAATGCTTGAGTCAACAATCTTTCACTATTGTTTAATATGTAAATTAACAAACATTTAAAAGATATGTGAAATTAAAACTATATTTGATTTCTAATTCATGTTTTACAAATGTAGTCCAATCATCAGTCGGGAGGGTTGGGTTAATCGCCCAGCGCCTGAGGCGCCCCTAACAAGGGGAATGCCGACGGGGCCGAAGGCATTTTTGGCAAATGCCGGGCGCGTGTGGGCTACGGCCCTGCGCCCGGACCCACCATAAAAAAGGCCTTGTGCCACACTTGCCCGTAAGGTGGGGTGGTCAACAAATACCGTAGTCCAATCATCAGTAATTTTGAGATCTCTGATGTGTGCATAAATCTTTTTTTTAATCGATCTTGAAATCTTCTGGAAATATGAATCAAACCTGTAGAAAAACTGTCAAACTTTTTTACATGTAGTCTGAGTAATTTGGCTCATCATTGATAATTATCAAGAACGAGTGTCAAGCTGTTGTTTATGATATGAAGAAAAATTGTAAATAGGTATTTTTTCACGTACTGATGTATTCATGTGTGTACAGATTAAACCATGGTAACAGGTTATATATATATATGTGTGTGTGTGTGTGTGTGTGTGTATCATCAATATCAAGTCGCGTTGCTAGCACGGATTTCCCTGACTCTCCATCTCTCTATCTGTCCCTATCATCCATCACTCCCTGTTGGTCTTCTAAACTATATCCTGTATCTGCACAGAGCTATTGTTGGGAAATTGTAGCTGGTCAGCCATTACTGGCACGTCCATGTAAAGGGGTCTATAGGAGAACGTCACTTATGAGTTTGCTGTTGTTTTTCCAACAGTATCCTGCATGTCTTGTTCGTCCTACTTGGTTGGTTTTAGAGATGGAAGGGAAGTGGCTGTATAGCTGTTTGAGTCAACGACGAGCTTCACTTGATGCTAGACGGAAGAATCCCAGTGGTTAACGGCCAGGTTCAAATAGTTCTGGTTGGAAACTATTGCAACTGATATATAAGGGTGACGTCCATTGATGAGACAAAAAAATGCCCAACAACAGATAACCAATGTATGAAAGGTCCGAAAGCGCTCGAGACAATTTTGGTAAAATCATCCACCAATTCAAACCTGAAACCAAGACACTCATCAGTAACATTGAAAGACGTAATTTTGTTAGGTACCCCTGTAGGGTTGAGTTCTCTGGCGAAGAAGTAATCGTGTTGCCATTAGCGTTCATTGCAAGCCTCTTCGTATTTGAATCGAGGTCTCGGCAGCCGTTGAACGGATGTATGTAAACAATAGTAATTGTGATTCATAACCGTTTAAAATTTACTTCGCAGCTAATAGCTGCTCGCGGCTGAATGGTAAGAGGCTTCGACTTGGCGTTTGAGTCAAACCGGGTTTCGATCCCAGCTATGGGTAGCTACTGTCTAGCCACACTGATTAGTTCTGATATAACGAAACAGATCTGTCTGTGGATGACTATATATGTGTGTGTGTGTGTGTGTGTGTGTGTCGTAGATTGCAGCGTACAAGTCGATTCGGCACATAAATCGAACAAGATTTTTGCACGAAATTTTAGGTTAGACCATTACCTGCTGTATAGGTAGACCTCCAAATATACAGTATGCTACCGATAGGCCAAACTTTACCTTATAGGTCAAAATGAGGATATATTATGATAATCTATTGTGCTATAATAAAATTGCGCTGATAAACAACAAACTGTAATTATTTGATTAGCTTCCTGGGTGCTGTGATATTCCTCTTTACAACCAGTGTATCAGCTGTTGGATACCGTGTGTGATATAGTGTTATATAGATACTTAATTTGTATAACAGTTTCATTATTCTATATTAATTGTTGTGCCAATTTGTAAAATATGTTCACCAAACACGAGTTTAAGTTAGAAATGTTTGTAGCAGTCTACCGAAGTTATGGTAAGTAGTATATATCGTTGCTAGCAGTACTGTTCCATTGGTTGACCACTCTTTGGTAAAGGTTTGGATTTTAGCCCAGCCGAATAAGCCGACTCCTAGTACAGGCTTAAAAGGTCAGCTTCTTCGCCGCAATTTACAATATATGAGATACATTCAGTAATTAACATTAATTTTGAAATAAAACTACTTACCTTTTACCCTAGAAAAAATTGCCTTATTTTCAGCATAATCTTTTCTTTCGAAAATTTTCAACGTAATCTTTTCTTTTAAAAAATTTCCCATCGAAAAACAATATTTTGTATTCCTCCAGCATAGAAACCTTTTGAGTCAATTTTTAACCTTCAGCTTTTTACCTCATCATCGTTTAAAAAATTTGTTCCACACAGAAATGTTTTGAAGGGTGCAAAAAAGTGAAAATCGGAGGGGCCCAGTTATGGACTGCAAGGAGGATATGGAATCTATTCCTAACCAAACTGACTGGGACAACTTGTGCTCAGACATCAACATTTTGGGAAACCTACAATAACTGACCTTAAAAAAGGTGCGGACATCATGCACAATTTTGTGTGCCGCACCCAAAGAAACTTCCAGTTATTCAAAAAACACCTCTACTGTAACTATTCTGTCGACTAAAATAGCGCTTTCAAAGAATCCACCATTGCAGTTGTTTTCGCCATAGTGATTCAGTTTGGCTTATTTTCAGCTTGAATATCATTTCGACTTTCTTCAAACAATTTAGCCCATTCGTAAACATTTTTTGCTCAAATAGGCTTCGCTATATACATTACACAATTTTTTTAAAAATTTCACATGATTTGTACTTCTCAGATTCCAAAGATTTGATGACAGACCTCTGTCCAAGCTTGGAGCACTCTGTTTGATTTGTCGCCATTTTAAATAGCCGCAAAGCAAATATTTCTGCGTGATTGAAATAAATTTTGTTCTAGATTAATTCCAAAAATTGCTGGGTTTGCATTCACGGGAAAAAAATTCCCCTTCAGTAATAAGTGACTCTAATGTATATATATATATATATATGAAATGAAACGAAAAGTTTTGTCGAGAACTCGAACCCGGTTCGTAAAATCCATTTCTTTGCGTCGATAACCATTACGTCACACATGCTTCCGTCAGATTTGTCTCTGTACATATCAATATGTATGTGTGCATGTGTCCGTGTAAGGCATGAAACTATATATATATATATATATATATATATATATATATTAGGTATGAACTCTTCTCTCCTCTCATCAGCTATTGGTAAATAGTAGCACAGACAAAAATGTCTTGGTATCCCCACGATTTACATGTTTAATGAAATGCTAGACCTTCATAAATCAAAGCTGACGGGAGAGTCCATTCTCTCTTTCAGTCAGTGTGTCTATTTCTCTCTCCCTATATATATATGTGTGTGTGTGTGTGAGAGAGAGAGACAGACAGACAGACAGAGAGAGACAGAGAGAGAGATTATAAGCCCAGGGCGTTGAAATCAAGAGAGCTCAGAGGCCCATTTTAGAAGGGACATGATCGTGAACAATTCTGAGCAACCGCTCCTGTACCACCTGGGCTTTTTCCCATTCCCTGAGACTTGTATCGGATGTTTATGTGCATCAGATCGTGGATTCCATCGTCTTGACCCACTCAGCGATGGATTTCTTCGATTTGTTGGGGTCATGGTGGTTTATATCTTGGAATAAATCGGCCGTCCTTTTCACATTTGATTTCTTGGAATGTTTCTCGATCACAGATGATACATCTGTAACAGAGGCCACCAATTTCATTCCTGATCAGAAGCGCGAAGTATCGGATGACGTTAAAGAAGCTGGTTATTTTCAGCCACGTAACGTGTTTGCCTTTTCATTTCTTTTAGTAGACTGGCAGATTGGAACTTGTCTTAATTCTCTTGATACGTCTAAAAGAGGAATGGTAGTATTGAAATTTGACGCATGCCGTGGAATATTGCGTGAGATCGTCTTCTGTTTTATTGTCCACTAAAGGTGTGTCCTCTGGTATTCGGCGCACCCTTTATATATAAGTGAAATGTATGTGTGTGTGTGTGTCAGTGAGAGAGAGGGAGTGTGTGTGAGAGAGAGAGGGGGGAGTGAAGTGGGAGATTTTCACGAAAGGGCTTTAGTCTCAAATTTCAGAGAGAAACGAATATGGCATTTATAACAAGACCCAGTAAAGTAAAAACAAACAAAAAGAGAACAGTGACAACCTCTTGACTTTACAAATACCCGCGACTGAGGAGAAATGCCAACCACTTTTTGATTGGCTCGTATTAATCTTCCACAACCATTGCTGACCGACGGTCTAACAATGGGAGTCAACAATAAAGCAGGTTATGACAAGTTAAAACCTTCTTTTCCCCTTTTAGCCAAACACCTGGAAGCCGAGCCTTGAGCAATGACCACTTTCCCGTGTCAGAATTTTTGACAAGGGGTAAAGGAATGCACTATATATCTATCTATATCGATTATGATGGCGATAAGTAACTTGCCGAAGATTAGGTTCAAGTTGAATGAATAAGTCAGTACAAAGTTTGAATTTCATTTCAATGAAGAGCATCTCTCAACGCACACACACACACACACACATATGTATATATATATATATATATACAGTGAGAGAGAGAGAGAGAGAGAGAGAGAGCAAGAGAGAGAGAGCAAGAGAGAGAGAGAGAGAGAGGAAAAGTGTATTAAAATATACTCTTAAATCCCAGATTAAATCAATTACTTGTGTTACTTTAATTTTGTTTCACGACTCCATCAACCTTTCATTATAAAAACGATTTCCTTTCGGCACGTTTTATGAAAGAAAATGGCTTTTTTCAATTTGCCTGTTTACCCTCAAGACAGACACGTAAGTAAGTATAACAAGTTTTCTCTGACGATGGTGAAGATAAATTTCTTCTTACTAAATAATAATACTTATCGATATTACTCGAAAACAGTGATGACTTCTATTGCGCAAACATCGTAAATTTTAAATGGTGGGAGCTTACCTCTTGAAATACCAACTAAAGTAGGCGTCACGAGTAGAACAGGGAACTAAACTAGCTGGCCATTGCCAATGACTTAGAGTCTCACTGGGAGGCCCATACTTCTGGCCTTGTGGCACACAAAACTAACCTTAGAAAATAAAAAGAAATATGGTGTACTTAAGACAGACACCTTTGTCAAAGCTTTTTTTTTTCATGGCACATCAAGATTACTCGGCACTCAGCGTAACAGAATTGGTGACCCGAGTTCAAATCCTTAACGAAGCTGATTGCCTTTCACTTCATATTTATGCCCTTAGGAAAGACATGAGTCCATCGTTTCAACTCTCCTCAGCTATGAGTAAATAATGAGCTTCATGTATAAAACTGAATTAGAGGACTGTGTGATTTTAAAGGCATGTCAAACGGTCTAGGATTATTTTATGCCTAGAGGTGAGAGGTTCGTGTTCCTTGTACGTTCATATTTACATTTTTGTATCGTTCTTTCTTATAGGTGTTTTCTATTTTTGTTTTGTTTTTGTTTCTTGGGGATTTTTTGTTTTGTTTTATAAGATTTTGTTTTGTTGGGTTTTTTTTTTTTTTGTATTTTTTTGCACACGATCCAATCGAATACAAATAGTTTTCAAATAGATCTATTTGACCCATAGATGGGACCCTAAGACGAACTATCATTCTGGATCAAAATAGACTTGGGATTAATGAAGAGGCACTCCACACTCACAAGATCCACAGATCTCTAGAACTGGAGCCTCTCCATCAGATGTAGTTAAACGTCATACTCAAGACACTTAACTTTTTATGTGGGGTTCAATTTACAATATGGTTCGTTGTGGAGTCAGTAGTTGTAGAAAGAGTAGGCAATGTAGGGCTATTGAAAATAATTATCTCCCTTTGATAATTTGCATGTCCGTTAGGGGTCCCGTGGAGGGGATACATGACAGTTCCGAAAACCCATTATTAATATTTTACATAATCGCGTTCATTGTACTTCATGTTTATATTTTTATGCGGTTGTTTATTAAGACTTTTTTACTCACGGTCCGATAAACTATAATAATTTTCAAACAGATCTATTTGACCTATAGATGGAACCCTAAGAGGTGCTACCACTGCTGATCTAGTGTGAACCTGGGATTAATAGCAATAAAGAGTACTCCATACTCCCCAAATCTTGAGAGCTGGAATCTTACCATCAGATGCAGTTAAATGTCATACCCCGGACACCCAGTTTTATGTTGGAATTATACTGTTCGGGATAGAAATTCGATACACCATCATTACGACGTAACATAACGTGAGCAGGAAAAGATATCTATGTAGCAATTAAATATTCAACAGTTTCCGTGAAGTGTGAAACCTTAGCGATTATTGGAAAGTTATTTTGGTTTGGTTTAGTTTGGTTTGATTTTACGACATATCAACCATTGTCGGTTATTTAATGCTAAATCCATTTTTATAAATAAAGACAGTTCTATTTCAAACAATTCAGTTTAGCATACGTACCCAGTTTAAGTGTCAAAACAGTTCTATTTCAAACAATTCAGTTTAGCATAAGTACACAGTTTTTTTTTTACTCACAGTTAAATGTTAAAACAGTTCTATTTGAAACAGTTCAGTTTAGCATAAGTACATAGTTTAAATGTCAAAACTGTTCTATTTCGAGTAATTCAGTTTAGCATAAGTACACTGTTTAGTTCAATTTGACCCATAGATAGGACCCTATCAGGTGCAACCACTCCGGGTCACAGCGAACTTGGGAGCGATAGCAATAAAGGGGTACTCCACATTCCCCATAGTTCCACCATTACAGGAACCTTACTACCAGATTGTTTAGTGTCATATAACAGGACACTCGTTGGAGGAGTCTTACCTCTCTGCAGAGGTGCAGTCAGTGTATTTATTCTACAGCCCCAACCGACTGAGCCATTGGTATTTTTTTTTTTCGAAAGGCAATTAGATATTACAGATGATAAACATCATTTCGATGACGTATGAAAGCTTAGAGAATATAGAATTGTTAGATTGATATTTTATAGAAAGTCAAATATTATAGAAGATAAATATCATTTCTATGAAGTATGAAAAATTACCGCATATAGAAATATTAGTTTGAATTTTATCGTAAAAGAATTAGATGTTACAGAAGATAAATATTAATTCTCTGAATTATGATAATGTAATTTAATTTTCTGTAAACTCTCCGAATAATTTTTTTCTATTCGTCCAGCTTAACTTAATACAGCACAAGGGCAACTGACTGAAAAGGGTCCAATTATCTTTCATTATTTTCATGGTTTGCTTTAGTTTGGTTTGGTTTTATGACATATCAACTATTGTAGGTTATTTAATGCCCAATCTGGTTTATACATATGTAGCAGATAAATATGATTTGTAAACATAAGTCAACAAAGTTAAATAGGTCCAAGTATTCCTATGTATCACTAACAATTCAATTAAATATCAGGCATTTATTTACACTCAGTTAAATAATCAAAACAGTTCTATTTCAAACAACTCAATTTAGCAAAGTTATTTGTTTGCACTCAGTTTAAATGTCAAACAGTTTTGTTTGACTCATAGATAGGACTCTACTAGGTGCTACCACTCCGGGCCAGAGTGGACCTGGAGGCGTTGGCAATGAGGGGTACTCCGCATTCCACAAAGCTCCAGCTTTACTGGAACCTCTCCATTAGATCGTTTAGTGTTTTATTCAGGACCCTCGTTCGGGGTCTTACTCCTATACAGAGATGCAGTTGGTGTATTCTACAGCTCCATCCGACTGGCTGCATTATTTTCAGCTTTCACATAATCAATAGATCGATCATGATAAATGATATTGACAATGTTTCTATCAATACTGATAAGTGAAGTAAATTGATAGATTAAGAGATATTCTTCATCTTCCCTTTCAACGTGAAATGAAATAAGAATAGCGGGAATAATGTCAGTGCCTAACAAGTGATGAGCCACAGGCAAAACTCGAAGCGATTACATTCAATTCCTCATCGCTACTCTTAAGCTACTGACGACTATTTTTCAGTGTACATTCCAGAGATATTTTTGCGGTTATAAAAGAATCATAAACGTCCAATTCTATTGTTGACCGTCTTTATCTTTTGTTTCACATATTAATTATTAGTGCGGGCATAACCGATGAAGTGATCTTTTATTAGCCTCGGTCAAAAAGCTAATAATTGACAGACTAGGAAGTAGCCTCTATCATTTGCTCAGCAAACTGATTGATTGATTTTAACGGCATATCAACCCGTCTTGGTTTATTCTATGCCTAAAAATCGAGGGACTGGGATCAGTGTACATTTATATTTATATTTTCTTTTGTTTGTGTGGGTTGGCATTTCTGTAGTGTTTTTTGGATTTTTTTGGTTTTGTTTTGTTTGTTTGTTTTTTTTTTGTTGTTGTTTAGTGTTATTTGATATCAAGTATTTCTATCAAATACAAATGATTTGCAATTAAATCTATTTGACGCATAACAGGTACTACTACTCCAGGCCACAATGTACCTGGAACTAATGACAATGAATGGGTACTCTACAACCTTGGAGCCCCAGAACTAGATCATCACCAACAAAAGTAGTTTAGTGTCATACCCAGGACATTTCTTTGGGTGGGGGGAGTCTTACTCCTCTGCATGTGATACTGTCAGCGTATTCTAATACTCGTTGGTAAGGCGGTCAGTATTTTTGTTTCCGTTCAAGCAAGGTAGAGATTTTGTTCATTGAATTACCCATGTTTTTGCGGGGAAGCGAACTTAGCGTAACAGTTATCTTCGAAGGCAAATGGAATCCGCAAACTAAGTTCAAATCCTGAACGAAGATATGTACGTTTAATTTCGCACAAATGCTCTTCAAAAATACGTGAATCCATCGTTTCTAACCACCCACCAAGGCATACTAGGCTCTTGAAACTTGGTAAAGCAACCGATCCAGGAGAAAGAAAACTCAGAATTCAAATCAGCTTCACTCCGTTTAAAAATTGACCTTGTGTTGCATCCTGCTGATGGTGGAGAGGTTGGGTAAATATTTACCTCTTTTTTGCGGCCTGATGCTAAACTATAATGACCCGACGGAAAACTACAAACGCTATTGTTAAAATATATTCAATACGGTCGTTATTTGAAATAAAAAATTTAAAAAAAACTCCTTTCAGATCTGTTACAAACGTAACTTAAACAATTACGACTTTCTCTCAAAGGGGGACATTAGCAAATGATTGTTTATTCAAAAATGATGAACTGATATAATCGGCTATTGAAATCAATAAAATAAAAATTGAAACTCGTCGAGTTATCCGTCTTCCAAGAGAATATTTTTTGTGATGCTCTTTCATATTTTAAACACGCAAGGCGAAAGACCATCACCGCAATGGATGTCATTTATGCCGTGAAGAGACAATGATCTGGGCTTTGAATACGGACTTGTTTGGTTTGGTTGGGTTTTATGGCATATCAACCATTGTAGGTGATTTAATGCCAAATCCTGTTTATATACATATACAGACCGGGCCCATTGACACATGGTTAGAGTGTTCACCAATGGCCCGGGAGACCGAAGTTCTATCCCAGGTTGAGTCATACCAAAGACTCAAAAAATTGTACTTGATGCCTCCTTGCTTAACACTCAGCATTACAATGTATAGATCAAGGGTAAAGTGGAGCAATCCAGGGAAAAAAGTAGCGCCCTTCCTTACACCCCGGTGAAGTAGCTATTGAAAAGGGAGCCTTAGGGTCACCCTCGACGACACTCGTCAAATTTACTTAAATATATACATTAAATTTATGATTTGTAAACACATTTTGTAGATACACACAAACAGTTCTATTTCAAACAATTCAATTTAGCATAAGTCAACAAAGTTAAATGATTCTAATTATTGCAATGTATAACTAACAATTCAATTAAACACCAGTCATTTGTTTACATACAGTTAAATGATCAAACAGTTCTTTTTCAAACAAATCTATTTAACATAAGTCATTTGTTTGCACTCAGTTTAAATGTCAAACAGTTCTATTTGACTCATAGATAGGACCCTATCAGGTGCTTCCACTCGGGGCCTGAGTGGACTTGTGAACGATGGCAATGAAGGCGTACTCCGCATTCCCTAAAGCTCCTGCATAACTAGAGCCTCACCGTCAGATTGTTGACTGTCATATCAAGGACACTCGTTGGTGGTGGGGCAAATACGGACAAGGCTATCTGATAGTTTATAAGTTATTAGTAAAGTTCCTAAACTAATCACTGATTGATTGATTGATTTTTACGGCAAGTCAAACCGTCTAGTTTTTGTGTAGCGTTACTTAAGTGTATTTGCACACAGTTATATAAAATATATGAAGCAGCCTGTGGTGTAATGTTTATCGTAGTAGGAAATGGACACACCGACACATGTTCAAATCCTGGACGAGGCTGATAGCATTTCACATTGCACAAATACCATTAAGAAAAGTATGAATTCAATTGTTCTCCCTCTAGTTAAGGGTAAATAGTAGGGCAGATTTGGTTCGTTTGCCTTGGTTAGGCAGCCAGTCTAGGAGAAGGAAAACTCTGAACTCAAACCTGTTAAATTCCGCTTAAAAATTGACCTAGTGTCACATCCTGTCTGTGCGAAGGGGTTGGTAGATATGTACATATATATAAAGTATTCCTATTTAATACAAATAATTTGCACTATTGTATGATTCCAGATGTTCCAAGCTAATACTACTAATAATTTGGTTTCAAGTAATTATTTCTATTTCATAATAGTCATTTGTATTCATACAGTTATATGATTTCAAGTTACTAATAATCCTTAGTAAACAATTATAGCTTCAAGTAAGTATCCTTAATACAATATTATATTGTATCAAGTATTTCTATCAAATACTAAAAATTTTAAATAGTTTTATTTGGCCCATAAATGAGACGCGAACAAGTACTTTCTTTCCGAGTCAGTTGACCAGGAAGTAATGGTAATGAACAAATACTCCACACACTGCAAATCTCCAAAACTGGAGACTCGTCATCAAATAGGGTTTAATGTGATACCCAGAACATCACTTTTTGTGTATGTTGGGGGGAGGGGATCTTATTCCTCTGAAGGAGTTACTGTAATCATATTCTAAGCCCTGCTCACAAGACAGAATTTATTTTTTGGTCACAAAGGAATTGCTGTTTTAATTTCAGTAATAATTTCAGTAGTGTAGAGTTTAGTTATGAATGATAGATAATTATATCCGTTTTGATTGCATAATATTCCAGGAGAAATAATAGAATCCTAGTATTTTTTTTTTGTTTGGGAAAAAATTAACTTGATATTTTTAAAAAAAAAAGGATAATGGGTGTATTTATTTATGGGCGACAGTGTAATAATAGCTATGTTGACGATGATTTTCCTATTATTGAAGTAGATGATATATATATATATATATATATATATATATATATATATATATATATATATATATAGTACAATTTAATGGAGATTCAAACTCGGTTCAGTCGTCATAATAAATTTATTTCGGCAGAGAATATTATTGCTATACTCTCCGTCTCGTCAGATAACTCTTGACATGTTTCCCTCCTGTCGCAAAGAAGCGAATGTGGAGTTGGACTATATATATATAAATATATATATATATATATATATATATACATATATTAACGGGGACACAGCAAAACAGAAGAAAAATTAAGATTAAAGACGATGAAAAAGAGAAATGAAGAGAGATAACGTTATTTGGTTTGAAACTGCCAAATTTGGGATCCACTAGTCATATGAGCAGAGAATGGCGACTAGTCTCTGAACGTTTCCTAATATTTATAGCCGTGCCGATAATTCAACAGCACTTTTTTTCTGGCTGTCTGGCAATTGGCTGTGATGAATTATTGGTCTTCTTCAGCGACACAAAAAAAAAATTGTGTAACGGGAGAAGGAGTAGCCAAAATGGCCGCAGTTTAGAACCGGCGAAAAATTTAGTCTTCGATTCAAAGCTTTAATTAATTTCTACTCCAACTCATTTTTCCCCTCTCTTATGTGTGTGTGTGTGTTTTCGACTTTGTTACTTTTTTAATAATTCTTTTACTTTGATTACTCTACATTAGAATGTCCTTTTCTTCAATTCTATTTTTCCATCTACCCCTCTTTTTCGTTCTTTTTCTTTCTCTTCTTTCATTCTTTCCTTTGTCTTTTCTCTTTCTTTTTCTTTATCATTATTATTATTATCATTAGTAGTAGTAGTAGTAGTAGTAGTAGTAGTAGTAGTAATAATGATAATAATAATGATAATAATAATAATTCCTTGCCATTTCCGTCATCGTATTTTATCATTTCACTTTTTCATCCTCTTTTTTTCTTTCTATTTTCTTTCTTCTTTCCTTTATTATAATCACTTCTTTGCCTCTTCTCTCTATTCATATTTTTTTCCATTTTTCATTTTCTTTTCTATTTTCGTTGTTCTTAATTTTTTCACTGATTTTTTTATTTCGTTTTCCCCTTTCTTATAATCTATTTTCGGTTCCCCCATTCACACTTTTCCTTTTTTTTTTTTCTTTCTTTCTTTCTTTCTTTCCTTCCCCCTCTCTCTCTCTCCCTCTCTTTCTCTCTCTCTCTCTCTCTCTCTCTCTCTCTCTCTCTCTCTCTCTCTCTCCAACTCTCAATGTTTCTCTTGTTTTTTCCAACTTTTTCCTTCTTCTAAAAGTTCCTTTTTCCTCTTTCTTTCTTTCTTTCTTTCTTTCTTTCCTCTTTTCTTCTTCTTTTTCAGTTGTTCTTCGAATCTTTTTATGAGTGCAATTTTCATGGCTATTTCATCTCCTTTTCCTTCATCTTTTTCTTTCTCTCTTAATTCTTCTTTCTTTCTTTCTTTTTCTTCGTTACTTTGCCGCTATATTACTATTCATATCATTATATTGGCCCCACCATCCGTATTTTTCGCTAAATCATCTTCAGTTTATCTAATCTAAACCAGTTCAAATTACTTTTGTCATCCTGAAATTCTTTCTTTCCTTTTCTTTCTCTACTGATTCTATCTTTTTTTATTTCCTTTCTTTTCTTTTTCCCTTTCTCTCTTCCTTGTTTTTATCCTTCTCCTTTCCATCTTATTTTTTTTCTCAATATCTTTTTCTTTTCATTTTTTTTTCGTATGATTTTGTTCATTTAATCTTTAAATTCTCTTTTACTCACGTTCCTTCTCATTACATTTGTTTCTTTTCTGTTTTTCTTTTTTCTACTTCTTTCATTTTATTTATTTATTTATTTATTCATTTGTTTATTATATTCATATTTATATTCTTAATAGCAATTGATTAAAACGCCCAAAAAGCCATTTCATTCATTCACTTTGGTCTCTTCCGACTCTCTCTCTCTCTCTCTCTCTCTCTCTCTCTCTCTCACACACACACACACACACACACACACACACACACACACACACATAAACACACTCTTTCACACACATGCACATCGGTTTGGTTTTTACATATACACTTTTTTCTTTTTCCGTTTCTCACTTTATTTTTTCGTCCTCTCTCTCTCTCTCTCTCTCTCTCTCTCTCTCTCTCTCTCTCACACACACACACACACACACACACACACACACACACACACACACTATTTACTTGCCCTTTGTAATTTAGTTATCTCTTTTTCTTTCCAGATTCATTCAATCCTTTTTACTCTACTGTTTTTTCAGGGTTTTTTTCTCTTTTCATCATCCTCTTCCTTTCTTCCATTTTTCCTACCCACTTTCCTCACCCAGCTCTCCTCATCCTTTCAGTTATGTTTCTTTATAATCTCTTTCATTTTTCCCCCTCTTGACAATTTCCCGACACTAAAGCCTTCCTTTCTCTCCCATACCTGCAACACCCAGCTTCTCCGCAACCCCTCTCATTATTCCTTCTATTTATTAATTAAGCAAATGAACTCTCTAATTCTGACCCAGGCTCAAGTCACTATCTTTCCAATAACAATCGAGACTGTCTGACTTTTTGCCCGTAGAGGGTTCTGTGTTCAAGAATTGCAGACAAGAGATCTGATGGAATTAGGATTTAGAATTACCAAAAAAAAAAAGACGTTTCTGTACGTGGTGAAATGTATGAAGAAGTGGGGCAGTCCGAGTCAGCTGAAGAGTTGCTAAATACGGACGATGAATAGGCTTATTAATATATATATATATATATGGGGGGGATCAATAAGTCCACAGCCTGACAATTCACTAAAACTTGTATATATGTATAGGTTTGACGTGAAGGAGTTCTATTTATGATTAGCATGCGCAGATTTCTGAGTATGTAGTCACAGACAAAGAGAAGATAAATGGACACATATACAGGCAATGGAGTCAACGGTGCCTGATGACTGTCAGTTTTTCGCATATGCAATCACCAGAGCAATGTCATCTTGGTCTGATGATTTCATTACGACAAACTAATACTCACCAAGTGCCGCTATCCTAACTTATATATATATATATATAGGTGTGTGTGTGTGTGTGTGTGTGTGTGTGTGTGTGTGTGTGTGCGCGCGCGCGCGCGCGCGCGCTGAAAGCAATGGCAAAATTATGACATTGAGATCGACCCTTTTAAACCGGAAAAAATCTTTACAAAACTAGGAGTCGACTAACACGTGAAGGTTAAAATCCAAAGTGGTCAGCCAGCGGAACAATACCCCTAACAATCAATATACACCACTTTGCGCACCTCCAGCAGACTGCCACAAACATTTCCATCTTAAAGTCATATTCGGCGAACAAATTTAACGAATTAACGTTGAAATTAATGTAAAATGATAAGACTGTTATACAAATTAAATGATATATTAGTGCTAAATATTAGTGTTATATCACACACGGTATCCAACAGTTGATACACTAACAGTAAACACTAACCAGAACGTCTTAGTAGCTGATTTTATGTTTAGGGGTCGACCTGTAGATCAGGTATATATCTAACCTAGAATCTTGAAGTCGACGTATATGCCATATCAACTTGTACTTATATATATATATATATATATATATATATATATATATATAAGTACAAGTATATATATATATATATATATATATATATATATATATATATATATATATATATCGTAGGCGGGTAATACTTTCATGAACCAAGAAATAGACAAAAAACATTTCATGAATTTAAAAGTGATTATGAAAAATATAAGCAATCAATGAGGCGCTTAGCTTTTTTAAATTTTTTCTGTTGCTGGCTCTCCGAATGTGGTCAAATATGCCGTAGATGATTTGGTGATAAAACTTTGACACTCTAACAAGTAATATGTGGTGTAGTGGTTAGCAAACAAGTCTTGTGGACCATTTTTATTGAGCTTACTTCTGACTGAATGCTTCATCCCTCAGGTCTTATGCCAAACTTACCTTCGTTAATGACCACTTTGATAAGTAATATATTGCGTATACAGTCATGTGTTGAACATTATTCTAGTTGACATCTTTACCGACATTTCTGGATGAACTCCAGCAATAATTTTTAAAGGAACAGTCACTTCAATGTAAACTCTTTAAATTTTAATTCACGTACACATGTGTGCATGCGTGTGTGCGTGTGTTATTTGGATTTTATGGCATATCAATCTTTGTAGGTTTTTTAATGCCAAATCCATTTTTATACAAATAAACGATTCTATTTCAAACAATTCAGTTCAGCATAAGTACACAGTTTAATTGTCAAAAACATTTTTATTTCAAGCTATTCAGTATAGTCAAAGAGTTCTAATTCAAACAATTCAGTTGGCCCGGGAGACCTGGGTTCAATCCCAGGTCGAGTCATACCAAAGACTTTAAAAATGGTACTTGATACCACCTTGCTTAACACTCAGCATTATAAGGTACGGTTCAAGGGTAAGGTGGAGCAATCCTGGGAATGGAGTAGCGCCCTCCCCTACACCTTGGTGTAGTAGCTATCGAAAAGGGAGCCTTCGGGTCACCCTCGACTATGGTCGCTAACTTTACTTATAAGTATAGATGAATGTCAAAACAGTTCATTTTCAAATAATTCCGTTTAAAGTAAGTCTACTTTCAATGTCAAAAACAGTTCAATTTCGAATAATTCAGTTTAGCATACGAAAATATTTTCATTTCAAACAATTCAGTTTAGCATAAGAACGGAGTTTAGTTCTATTTGACCAATAGATAGGACTCTATCAGATGCAACCACTATAGGCAAGAGAGGACCTGCGAGTGATGGCAATGAAAGGATACTCAGCATTCCCGAAAGCTCCAGCATTACGGGAACCTCACCATTAGATTGTTTCATGTCATATCAGGGCACTTGCCTTCCCTTCTGCAGAGATGCAGCCGGTGTATTCTATTGCGCTCTAGCTGACTCTATATGTGTGTGCGTGTGTGTGTGTGTGTGTGTATAAAGTTAGATATGTTCTAAACTGGGGAAAGGTGTTGACGTGAAAAACAAACTGAAAAATGTATAAATCTTAAGATAGAGCTAACACACGCGTGCACACACACACACACACACATACACTTATATATATATATATATATATATATATATATATATATATTTCATAATTTTCTTGAAGTATTGCACAAATTTCATTTTGTTGTTCAGGTGGACGCCCCAAAATTTTGAACACACAACACCGAGTACATATATTTAAAAAAAGTCTCTGATGATGTTTTTTTGCGAAATTAATTAGACCCGAATAATTAATTTGCATGGCAATAGCCCTCTGAACAAATACAATACAATACAATACAATAATATATATATATATATATATATATATATATATATATATATATATATATATATATATATATCATTAAATAAGTTTTCAGACTTTTTTCGTATGAGCACTTTTATTGATAGTACACACATGAAACTCTAGACCCCTTCGAAGTAATCTCCTCCGGCTGCAATGCTCTTGCTGTAGAGTTCCAACAACTTCTGGAAGGCCCTATGGAAGTCCACTTGTATGAGCCTGTCAATGGCCTTCGTCACAGCCTCTTTCATCTCCTCAATCGTCTCATAGCGACAGCCTCTGAGCTTAGGATATAACCAAAAGTCATAGGGAGCAAGGTCTGGACTATAGGGAGACTGAGGAACTGTCTTGATGCCCATCTTGGTCAAATAGTCTGTGACAAGGATGGAGTTGTTGACTGGGGCATTGTCCTGGTGGAAATGCCACCGACCCAATTTGAAGTGTACTGGCCTCTTCCGACGGAATCTCTTCCTGAACTCCCTTAAAACCTCAACATAGTAACCCTAACCCTAACCCTTTGGCCTATCAACTCTGGTGTTCTGACTTCCTTACTCCTCCCATACCTCTCATAATCCCTCACAGACTCCCTTTCTTCCTTTAATCTCTTATGCCACTCAAAAATTGATGCTCGATTCATGCAAGATGGTCCAAAAGCAGTGTGAAGCATTCCATACGTTTTTGTGGCATTTTTTCCAAGTTTAAAACAGAGTTTTATGGCATATCGTTCTTCTAAAGTGTCCTCACGTCCAGATTGCATTTTTGAAACTGACCAGTTGTGACAATCAGGCTTTAGTAGGGTGTATTCCAATTGCTACTGTAGCTGTTCATTTGAACCAGAAATCGTAAAGATTGGTCAGTCATCTCATAAGATGTATAGCAATAACATAGTGAATTTTCAAGTGTCTACGACAATTTTAAACGCTTGTCCCAAAAAAGTCAGGAAACTTATTGAATGCACCACGTGTATATATATATATATATATATATATACAGAGAACAAAAGTGAAAAGAGAAATAGGAATATTACTTCCATGCTGTTTACTTTTTATTATTGTGAACTATTTTCCGTCTTGGTTCATCGTCAGGAGGAAAAGATGTCTGTATAAAAAAAAATTGGGGCGGAGAAGTATTTTTCAAAGTTTTTAAAGAATCTTTTTGCAAATTTTTTAAAGGTCATGATATGCTATGCAAAAACTGATTTAGAATATTCTGTTGGCGTAGCATATACGTTGATCTAATGAACAATATTTTCTAATTAAAATGTCTTTAATATATATATATATATATACACCAGTAAAATCCAGTCAGCGTCTGAAGACAGTGGATGTGGATGCGTACAGAATATATGTGGAATATCATATAAATCTATGTGAGTGCCCGATGTATGGCTATTGTTACATACCTTTTCCCTTCCAGGTTTATATAACAAAACTCAAACACAGAGCGTGTACTGTGCAATTAGAAGGAAGCTCCAACCTGGGAATCATGTATAGTCATCTGAGGAGACGGAGAGTATAATGATATTCTCCAGCGAAATAGATTTATCGTGACAATTTAACCAGGTTTGAGTTTCCGTCTAATTGCACTATATATATATTTTTGTGGTGATGGCACCAGTTTAATGTTTTCATTAAGTTTAGGAGGAGTGCCTTTTAAATTAGCTGTGACTTGACCAGCTAGCTAGTTTGCTTATGTGGATTTTTTGTGGCTATCCAGTGTTATTTTCAGTGGGGGCGCTTTTAACTCAGTGGTGACTTATTGTAGGGTTCATTTGTTTGAAAAGATTTTCGTGATTGTCAAATTTTTATTTCAAGGCCTGGTGTTTAAGTTTCCTATCAAATTCAAATGGCACATATATGTATTTACCAACTCCTTCCGCACGAGCAGGATGTGACACAGGGCCAATTTTTAAGCGAAGTTTAACAGGTTGGAATTCTGAGTTTTTCTTCTCCTCGTCTGGTTATCTAACCAAAGCTAAATAAAACAGTCTGCCCAACTATTTCACTCATGCTTGAGGGAGAATAATTGGATTCATACCTTTCCCTAAGTTATTAGTGCTAAGTAAAATTCAATAAGCGTCGTTCAGGATTTAAACTCGTTTCCTACGACGATAACAAATACAGCGCGAACACCTCAAATCGTACATATAAGTTACGTCTGTCTTCTTTTTAACTTACGAACAATGTTTCCTAAAAGTTTCACCCTATTAGTTGAGAACCTCTGACCAATTCAAAAGATTATAGTGATAAATCTATTCTTTTATTTGGTTATCGTTATCTGAGGTTCGCTACTAACACATGAAACTTTATTATGATTGTTAGTAAATTCATTCAAAAATTACAGGGTTTACTGTTAATAAGTAAGTTGGTGACCGTAGTCGAGGGCGACATGAAGGCTCCCTTTTCAATACCTACAACACCGAGGTGTAGGGGACGGCGCTACTCCTTTCCCTGGATTGCTCCATTTTCCCCTTGATACGTACCTTATATTGCTGAGTGTTAAGCAAGGAGGTATCAAGTACTATTTTTAAAGTCTTTGGTATGACGCGACCTGGGATTGAACCCAGGTATCCCGGACCAGTGGCGAACACTTGGTTTTCTGGCATATCAACCATTATAGGTTATTTAAAGCCAAATCCTCTTCATACATATATATTAAACATATATATTTGTAAACATATTTTGTAGAAAACATTCTTAAACAAGCTTGAGCTCTTTTTTTTTTTGGCACACAGTTAAATGTTTTCAAGTATTGCTAAGTAACAGTCACAATTTAACAGCAGTCGTTTGTTTGCACTCATAGATTGTTTTATTTGACCCATAGCTAGAACCCTGTCTGGTGCTACCATTTCGGGTCAGAGTGGACCTGGGATCAATGTCAAAGGAAGACTTCACATTCCCCAAATTTCTAAGGCTTCAGCCTCGCCATCAGATTATTTAATGTTATATCCGGGACACTCGTTGGAAGTGGGAGGTCTTAATCCTCCACAGAGATGCAGTCTGTGTATTCTACAGCCCCATGTTACTGTGCTAGATTGTAAGGTGATATTTTAATTCTATAGTGTTCGCCAAAGGCCCTGGAGACCAGGGTTCAATCCCAGGTCAAGCCATACCAAAGACTCAAAAAATGGTACTTGATGCCTCCTTGCTTAACACTCAGCATTATAAGGTATGGATCAAGGGTAAAGTGGTACAACCCAGGGAAAGGAGTAACGCCCTTCCCTACACCTCAGTGTAGTAGCTATTGAAAAGGTAGCATTCGGGTCACCCTTGATTATGGTCACCGACATTTTATATATATGTATATATATATGTGTGTGTGTGTGTGTGTGTGTCTGTGTGTGTCTGTGTCTCTGTGTGTGCGCGTGTGTGTTCCATATCCTTAAGCTTCTTTCATCATTTCTATTTTACATAATCAGTTGCCACCCAATCTATTTTACCAGGCCCACCTGATTAACTCGAACTAACGAGTTTGTTTAGGCTGACATTTTAAACTTGATCTGTTCATGATTCAGCTTTTTTCTTTAGATGCAACTGGTCAATCCATTTGCTTTTGGGGTGGATGAAAAATTTGCACATAACGTTGTTTTCATATGTATGTGTGCAAACGTCTTTGTGCAAGTGCATCATTCCGCATGTGTGTGTGTGTGTGTGTGTGTGTGTGTGACAAGGAAGGTACAGTGTACATATATATTTACATGTAAATATATATGCATACGTATGTGTCTGTGTATGTGAGAGTGTGTATTAGTATGTATGTATGTATGTATGTATGTGTATGTTTGTATGTATATTTGTGTGTTTGTGTACACGTTAGCATATCTGTGTGTAACAGGGAAAGTACAGTGTACATATATATTTACACGTAAATAGATTTGTATACGTATGTGTCTGTGTATGTGAGAGTGTTTGTGTGTATTAGTATGTATGTATGTATGTATGTATACCAGTATATATTTGTCTGTATACTTGTCTCTCTGTATATGCGTTAGCACATGAGTATATATATGCGTGTGTTTATGTATATTAGTGTACATGTTCGCACGTATGTGTGTATATGTGTGAAATGTGTGTGTGTCTGTGCATATACAAAGGTCGATCAATAAAACCAAACTGTGACGTATAGCTGAATTTTGATCTGCATTATCCACTTTTTTTTATAAAAATAAAGTTTTTGATCACACTATATATATATATATATGTGTGTGTGTGTGTGTGTGTGTGTGATTATGAAAATAATTCCTACATGGCCAAGAGCGAGTCTACCTAGGTTTCACTTAAATGGCTATTCAGGATCGCATTGGCCAATGTGATCCTGAAGAGCTGTTTAGGTGGGACCTAGGTAGACTCGCTCTTAGCCATATAGGAATTATATTCATAATATTAGCTCTATCTCCTGTATTGAGCACTTTATTACGTTTTAGCTCAGGTAATTCTGTCGGTGTTTTTTCTTTTGACTAGACATACGTGCTGCTTGATTATTTTCAAGTAGAACGAGTATTTTTCGTCTTTTCTTTTTTTGCAGAATGTTTTTCCCGAATATCAGTTTGAAGAATTTGCAAATTGTACAGTCTGGATTTTTTTCACACCAACGGAATTATAGATTAGATATAAAGATTAGAATATATATATATATATATATATATATATACGAAGGCGAAAACTCAAACTAGAAACTAAATCTCTTTTAATAGCAACGAAAAATAATGCCATAAAGACCAAAGAGATCAAATCGAGAATTGATAATTCACAGAAGAATAACCAGTGTAGTTTTTGTGGTGATAGTGTTGTAACGGTTAATTTCTTAATAAATAAATGCAGCAAACTGACCCAAATGGAATACAACACTAAGCACGACTCGATTGGAAAAAGTGATCACCTGGGAATTGTGCAAGCGATTAAAGTTTGACAAATGGTTTATACACAAACCAGAACCTGTCCAAGAAAACAAGACGAATGAAATTCCGTAGGATTTTGAGATACATCACCCAATCTCGACCACAAAACCATATCAATATTAACTAGAAAAAACTTATCCAGTAGAATTTGCTGTTCCAGCGAGCCTCAGAGTGAAAATGAAAGAAAGCGAAAAAATAGACAAATACTTAGATTTTGACAGAGAGCTAAAAAATGTAGATCATGA
The DNA here is from genome assembly GCA_963585895.1 of Sepioteuthis lessoniana. Taxonomy (NCBI): domain Eukaryota; kingdom Metazoa; phylum Mollusca; class Cephalopoda; order Myopsida; family Loliginidae; genus Sepioteuthis; species Sepioteuthis lessoniana. The sequence goes on along the minus strand of OY757916.1, from coordinate 61,743,038 downwards.
AGTTAATGGTGATACAAATGGTTCTCTTGAAATGGTTCTCAAGTGCTTGGTATGGAGACTGGAGAAACTGACAATCAAGAACAATCGAGGTGATCCAGACCACAGCATTAGATCCAGACTACAGCTAGAATACTTAAAAGAGTCCTGGAGAAATGAAAAGAATTGCTGTCACTCAGACTCCGGTGAAAAACCACCTGTTAAAACTGATATGAAAAACTCACAAGGACTAAAATAATAATACAAAGATAAACGCAGATGAGAAAAGTGTTTTATTATATTATAGCAGTGCAGGTATAAAACCTTAAAAATATCAAATTACGAACACTAGAATTTAGCTACTTCAAGTTTTTTGCTGTGTGCAGATTCATCAGACGGAAAACTAATCGTAATTATAATGTCGTATAAATTCACATGTTAAGATGGAAATACGTACGACACTCACACACGGGAAAAAGTATATATATAGCATTGGTGAGTCCAAATAGATGAGAATAAACACTGATTTACTCAGGAGGTAAATGATACATGAGACATTTATTAATATGTCTACACTTTGATATCGATCGGCTTCTTTTGTTCAGTAATTTATTTTCAGCTTTTTCTTGGAGGCATAATTTTTCTCATGGACACAATCTGCAACTATTGTTAGTTCCTTTATAAAGTTATATATATATATATATATATATATATATATATATGTAAAATATATATATATATATATATGTAAAAAAAATTATCTCTTTGTGTTCGTCCAAAGAGAGAAAAAACTAAATACCTCCAAATGAATAGGTCCACAAAGAGGATTATATCCTTTTAAGAATTATTTATTCATTTTGAAATATATATATATATATATGTATGAGGTACCTATAAAATTTTCTTATGGTAAACGTTTCAAATGCATTTTCAGTAAAATCAAATTGTCATTTACTAGAAACGTATATCTAAAAGTAAGTAAGCTCTCTTTTCCATAGCTACTACACCTTGGTGTAGAGGAAGGTGCTACTCCTTTCCCTGGATTGCTCCACTTTACCCTTGAAATGTACCTTATAATGCTGAGTATGAAGCAATGCGATATCAAGTACCACTTTTTGAGTTTTTGGTAAGACTCGACCAGAGATTGGACTCCGGTCTCCCGGCCATTGGTGAACACTCTACCACTAAGCCAATGGGCCAGTCAAACCGTATATCTAGTGTACCACAAAAACTACATAGCAGTCCAAACGTTGATAGTCGGATCATATCAGCTCTTTATTTGGCTTCTTTGTTTAATGGCATATATACCTTCGTAGGTTATTCAATTCCAAAGCCATATTTGTAGAAGAACAGCAATGATGCTATTTAACTCATAGCTGGGCGATGAAGAGGTTCATACCTTTCCCAAGGGTATAAATTTGAAGGTGAATATTATATCGAGATTAGTGTTCGAACTCACTTATTTCAAAGCTACAGTCCAGTACTTTAGCAATTACATGACGAGGAATTCCCCAGGAGTCAACTCTATTAAAGATCAAAAGCATAGTGGTATTTTCAACAAGAAATTTTTAAAATTTGGATTTGAGAATAAAATGGCTTTTAAGATGTAAATCTATGGAGCTAGAATCATTAAGGTGCATAGTAAGACATCTTGAAATTAATAGGCTACGACTACAAATCCTAGAAACCCAACATATGAAAACAAAAAAAACTAGAATTAATAGAATTAACTCTGAAAATAGTAACAATGTTTTAATGTCAGACTCAGTGTACCCGCCTTTTTTGGTGGGTGGTTGAGATCTTACCACTCTGCAAGGGGTACAGTCATCTTATTCTAAAGCCCGGCGAAAGATTATGTAAGTTTAACATGATCCATATTCAATAATTAGGGAAAGTTTTTATCCTTCCTAAATTGAAAAGTCATCTCTGCGGTAAGATTTGGAGACATTAAAAGAAATACAAAAGCAGAAATCCATACTATATCAAAAAGGGAATCTTAGAGGTGCTTTAACCAATGGAAAACTCGCTGAAATTAGTGTTTTTGCAAAGGAACTACTTTAAAGAAAAAGTTTCTGCCGTTGTTTAATTTTAGTTTAGTAAACACATCAAACATGATACTTTTAACACATCTAGTATGCCTTTAGTCTGGGTTGGCTGTGTTTTATGATATATCAACTCTTGTAGTGTATTTGATGCCAAACCCTGTTTATACATATGTATTAAATATATATGATTTGTAAACGAATAGATTGTTGGTAACAATCTTTAAACAGGCTCATTTATTTATACACAGTTAAATCGTTTCAAGTATTGCTATCTAACATTATTTGTTGTATTTGCACACGGCTAAATGATTTCAAGAATTGCAATAAAACTATTAGTTTTATTTGTACACAGTTAAAGGATTTCAAGTATTGCTATCTAACTCTAATAGTTTTATTTGCTCACAGTTAAATGGTTTCAGGTATTACTATCTGACACTAATAGTTTTATTTTCACACGATTAAATGACTTTAAGCATTGCTATTTAACACTAATAATTCTATTCGATATTATTCATTTACACACAGTTAAATGATTCCAAGTATTGCTATGTAATACTAATAATTCAATTTAACATCAGTTATTTGTTTGCAAACTGTTGAATTGTTTTTCAAGTATAGAAAATGATCAAATATTTCTATTTGACCGGGCCCTAAAGAACACTACCACTCCGGGTCAGAGTTGACCTGAGAGTAACTGCAATGAAGACGTACTGCACATACCCCAAAGCTCAAGTTATAAAGCCTCGACCTCAAATGGTTTAGTGTCATATCCATCACAGTCATTTGGTGGGGGTTACCCCTCTGCAAAAACGGAGTCGGCGTATTCTACAGCCTCAGCTGAGTGGGTTGTCCTCATTGCGTGGGGTGGGGCTTACCCCTCTACATAGGTACAATCGGTGAATTCTACAGCCCCAGCTGACTGGGCTGTCTTCAGTTTTTACATTAAAATACACCATTACTGAATTGGTTCATAAGTTGCCCATACGGGATATATATGTTTTTGCACGCATACTTATATATATATATATATATATATATTCACACACGCACACACACACAAGCACACACACACACACATATACTTGCATACACTTGAGATATTTTGGTGCAGAAGTGAAATCATCAAATATCGAACATTGATCTTGACCAGTAATATGTGGAGACAGAGTTGAAAATACAAAAAAAAAAAAAAGGTGAGGGCGAAACAGTAGTGGCAGTGAAAGAGACAGACAAAGCAGATACGGACAGAAAAAAAGAAAGTAAAAGAAAGTGAATGAGACCGGGAAAGAGATGTGGTTAAAATGATGAGAAAAAAAAATTAAAACCTCGTGAACATTTGGTCAACCAAAAAGTGATCAGTGGCAAATACAAACACACACACACACACACACACACACACACACACACACATATATATATATATATACATGAAATTTGCACTTGGTTTGGTTTGGTTTTATGGCATATCAACTATTGCAGGTTATTTAATGCCGAATCCATTTTATACATATAAACAGTTCTATTTCCAACAATTTACTTTAGCATAAGTACACAGTTTAAATGTCAAAACAGTTCTATTTCAAACGATTCAGTTTTGAATAGGTACATAGTTTAGTTCTATTTCACCCATACATAGGCGTCTATCAAGTGCTACCACTCCGGGCCAAAGAAGACCTGGGAGGGGTGGTAGTGAAGGGGTACTCAGCATTCTTCAAAGTTCCAACATTTCTGAAGTCTCACCATCCGATTGTTTACTATCATTACCAGGACATTCGTTGAAGGAATTTTACTCCTCTGCAGAGATGCATTCGATGTATTCTATAGACCCAGCCGACTTGGCCCTCTGCACCAGGGTGTTTTTTTTATTTTCTGGTACTGTGAACGCTGGTAGATATTAGATTAGTAAATATATATATATATATATATATATATATATATATATATATATATACTGGTGAGAAATATATAACACCCTGATGCAGATTTGAACTTCGGTATAGTTATGTGAATATTAGGTAGTGTACACACTCTAATAAAATCTTCAAAGTCTCCGACCATTTCATACCAGTGCCTCGTTTTGCGTGCAAGGGAGTATACAGTCTTATATTAACGCCCAAGGGGGGTATAGGTTTAAAGGCATGAAACCAACAATTAGTAAATCGGGATTCTTTCAGTTGTACTACATGAATTAACAGATGGAAACAACATCCGTATTACGATATTTCTCCCCGTCAGGGAAAGGCCCAAGGAACTTGAACCATTTTTTGCACCTGGAGGCTCGGTTCATTTGAAATCGCTACGTTAAATCGAATTTAAGTCATAATATGTGGTCTGATTACTGTTGATGCACCCGTAACTTTGTTACTTTTGTATTACAGTAATCAACGTATATTACTCGTATGTTTAGTCTCTCAGAAAATGAAATATATTTTCAGTGTTGCAATTTTACTTTCCGTTTGTATATATATATATATATATATATAGAGAGAGAGAGAGTGTGACGAGGAAGAAAGAGAGAAAAGTTTTGATAGCGTAGACAAAGAGTCAATGACTCTTGGAGATTCACCAATTCGATCATCAGACGAAGATGTTGATTGCATAGGCGAGAAACTGGCCGTAACCAAACACCGTTGATTCTGTGTCTACGCTATTGAAATTTAGATTTACATATGCTCGATCAGTCTTTATTTCTGAATATAACAAACCATCATCATCATCATCATCATCATGTCGCACCACCAGCGCGGATCTCCCTGACCCTCTCACGCCATCCTTCTCTATCGTCCATCGCTTCCGGTAGGCCTTCAAGGCTACATCCTGTATCGGCACAGAGCTGTTGTATGTATGTTCTAGCTGGTCATCCTGCCTTTGCTCGTCCATGTGAAGGTGTCCGCAGGAGTATGTCACTTATGAGTTCGTTCCTACTTCTCCAGCAGTGTCTCGCATGTCTGGATTGTCTAACTTTGATTGTTTTCGTGATTAGCGGTAAGAGGCCGTATAGCTTGCTGCTTTGTGGGGTGTTGTATCCAGGACTTGTTCAATATTGTTCGCAGCATTCTTGTGTAGTTGCCATCAAACTTTTTCTCAATACGTTTAGTTAGCGTCCATGTAGTGCATCCATACAGCAGTATCGATACGACTGCTGCTTGGAAAAAAAAACTGCGTTTCATTTTATCTGCAATGTCTGACTTCCATATGACCGATAGCTTATCGATAGCTGTCCATGCCTTTGATAGCAAACTATAAATATATAAATATGAATATATAGGTGCCCGTGGTGTAATGGTTATCGCCGTAGGAAATGGACACGGCGATACGAGTTCAAATCCTGGATGAGGCTGATTGCATTTCACATTGCATTAATACTCTTGGGAAAGGTATGAATCCAATTATTCTCCCTCCAGTCAACTAAACTAGTATAGGAGAAGGAAAACTCTGAATTCAAACCTATTAAACTCCACTTAAAAAAATGACCTTGTGTCATATCCTGCCCGAGCGGAGGGGTTGGGTAAATATGATAAATATATAAATTGGTTAATAAATGGATGAATGGATGGATGGATATTTCTAAAGCTGGTGTATCTGTGTGTTTGTTTGGACATCTCGAGTGGTGTATTGTTTAACAAGCTGAACTAGCAAACCTTCACGAGTGAGTTCGAGTCTCAGTGGATGGCCCATTCATTCGACTTTGTGCCAAATCGAAGTAAAAAGCTACGTAAATTACTACAACTCTGTATTTGTTTGCCTTGGACAGAAATAAACCTCTGACGGCAAAACAAACGCTTTTTCCTGCCTCGAGAAGTTTCTGAGTAGCCGGCTAAATAACTTAACAAAGATAGCGATTTTTAATGGATTTAGCTAATTGCATAGATTACTTTAAAATTGCTTATTATAAACAATGAGACTGAAAATGAATAACTGTTCAATTATTGGATTTTAATCTGATGTTTTCTTTTTTAAAATTAGCGTAGGGTTTGTTGATTTATTTATGAACAACATGTTTATGAACAACATGTTTATGAACAACATGTTTATGAACAACATGTTTGGGGCATGGGCACCTCGAGTAGGCGATAGATAGATAGATACATAGATAGATAGATCCTATATTAAAATGGGAAATCGTGAAAAGATGTAGTAAATATTACGGGGGATAGATATGGTAAATTATGTATGGAATAAAAATTAACAATAACCACATATAATAAACCAAAAGGAATTGCTTAACCAAAGGTCTGAAAAATTTAATATATGCAGACATAGGAAAAATTAGCAAATTAGTGGATAAAAGGATTGATGAAAATTGTTCAACGAAGAAAAAGGAAAAATTTATTTTTCGTCGGTTTCTTGAGGAAAGTGGGTTTTTTTATATGCTAAGTTTTGTAAAGGTGAGGGGTCTTTTTGATCAATAAAATGTATTTTATCACAACCCACTTCACCAATGCGATCCTGACGAGTCGCTTAGGTGAAACCAAGGTAGACTCGCTCTTGGCCATGTAGGAATTATTTTTATTATATATATATATAAATATATATATATATATATATATATATATATATATATATATATATATATATACGTGGTGCCTTCAATAAGTTTCCAGACTATTTTTGTACACGGATTTAGAATTGTTGTAGACTCTTGATAATTCAGTATGTTATTGCTATACATCTTATGAGATGACTGACCAATTTTCATGATTTCAGGTTCAAATGAACAGCTACAGCAGGAATTAGAATACACCCTACTAAACCCTGATTGTCACAGCTGGTGAATTTCAAAAATGCAATCTGGACTTTAGAAGAACGATATGTAATAAAATTCTTTTTTAAACTTGGAAAAATGCCATGCGATGAAAGCTGGATCTAATGCTACTGCTCAGAGACCAAGAGACAGAGTTCCCAGTGGAAGCATGCTGGCTCTCGCAGTCCCAAGAAAGACAAACAGAGCAAATCCACCCACAAACTTTTGATGATCCTTTTTTTTTTTTTACAGCACTGGCATGATCTACATGCACTGGGTTCCCACTGGACAGACAGTCAATAAGGAATACTATGTTGAGGTTTTAAGGGAGTTCAGGAAGAGATTCCGTCGGAAGAGGCCAGCCCTCTTCAAATCAGGTCAGTGGCATTTCCACCAGGACAATGCACCAGTCCACAACTCCATCCTTGTCACAGACTATTTGACCAAGATGGGCATCAATACAGTTCCTCAGCCACCCTATACTCCAGACCTTTCTCCCTGTGACTTTTGGTTATTCCCTAAGCTCAATTGAAGAGATGAAAGAGGCTGTAACGAAGGCCATTGACACGCTCACACAAGTGAACTTCCATGAGGTTTTCCAGAAGTTGTTGGAACGGTACAACAAGTGCATTGCAGCCGGAGGGGACTAGAGTTTCATGTTTATACTATCGATAAAAGTGCCCATACGAAAAAAAGTCTGTAAACTTATTTAATAATCCTCATATATATATATATATATATATATATATATAGTGCTTTTTATGGGTGGATACAAATGATGAACCTTATTCGTTTTAGTAATTCTTGACAGTTCAAATATTGGTACACATGAATATAAAGATAATATTGAAGAGTTCAATTTTGGCTCCAGACGCTTAGTCACACCCGGATTGTAAGATACGAATACAGCCAACTTCACATATTCATTACAATAAATAGTTTTATAGAATTTGGTCACAGAGATACGTAAACTTATAACAAGTAAAACAGAGAGAGCAGACAAAGGCAACAGAAGAAGATGTGTATAAAATTAGACGCAAATAAACACTCACACGCACATATATATATATGAATATATATATGTGCGTGTGTGTGTGTGTGTGTGTGTATTATAGAAACACATACACACTGATATATCTCATCATTTTCCCAGCCTCCACGTATATATATATATATATATAGACGTACGTGCGTGTCTTCAGATAAACATGGCCAGCCTCACGCTGACAGAAATACCCAGACATGGATCTAATCCAAAAAGCAATCAATTCCTAAAGACATGTCGGCTGAAACTAAAAAAAATAATAAAAATGAAATAATGATATTTAGCTTCTGCGCGCCAAAATTGAATGTCCACCAAGTCTATTATATAAAAGTATATGTTACATAATAGAATAAATAACAATAGTGCTAATTACTTTGTAATATCTTTTCACTTATTTCACACAAAAACAACCAGGATGAGTCGAAAGTTTTGCAATAATTTTGTACGCGGTAGTTTACCGTGTGAATATAACGTGACTGAAGTAGTTGAAGCCGGAATATGTAGTTGCTGTGATTGATAGTGTCATGGTATTTGGTGCGCTGACACGTTGGTCATTACTTCGCTCCGTGTGTCATATTTACTAACCCCTCCGCTCGGGTCGGATATAACACAAGGTCAATTTTTTAGCGGAGTTTAACAGGTTTGAATTCAGAGTTTTCCTTCTCCTAGACTAGTTGCCTCACCAAGGCTGAAGAACCTTGTGTAATTTAAATTCCGCACAGATGAATGTACAACGTAGTCTTATTCGAGAACTTATACATTACGAGTTTGAAATGAATCCTTAAGCCACATAAACAACCAAAAAACATTGTTGTCCCAAAAATGAAGGTACAGTTGAACACAGAAATTCAAGAAATAACAGTACAGTAACCAAATGGTTCAAGAAATTTCGCTCCGGTTGCAAAAGTAAAGTAAGGTAGGTCTAAAACTGTGGACTCCGAGGCTATGTAGCGTATCCACGTCCAAAAATACGACCAAGATATTCACATGCATAAAACGTTTATAATGTTCATGCGCATATAGGAATCCGAAAACACTCGAAACACTTGACGACTCTCAAGTTCTCTTCGTTCAAATACGAAACTTTTATTTACCTTTTTGAGTTTAAGGTTTTTCGACATGAGGAGAGAGAGAGAGACACAATTTCTTTCTATGCTGACTTTTCCATCTGACCCCACCACGTGCGGCACCCCGCCGCAAACTACTGGTCTGGCCTCGGCGAGCTCCGAAAATCAACTTCCTTCTTCTAGCGTCAAATCTCAACTCACTGACCTTTTTTCAAATTTCAAAATCCTCAGCCCATCGCTTCCGGGCATGACGTCATTCACGTCCCCGGTCTCATTTCCTATCTGGGTTTTTTTATTGTGACATCTGTGATTGTCACATCCTCGCTGCGCGCGCGTGAACACCTGCACTCAATGCGTGCACCTAACTAACCCATGCACTAAACCGAAAGGTTCTCAGCCTAACTAAACCAAAAGGTAGGATATATAAAACGAAAAATGATAATATAAAAAAAATCCCTCCGCAATTATATAACAGCTATATTCCGAGCCATTAAAGCAAATCCAGCGTGTAACACTCAGAGAGTACCAGGCGAGCTCGGCATCTCACAGGTCAGTGTTGTTCATTACCTTCATCATCATCATCATGTCGTGCTGGTAGCACGGATATCCCTGACCCTCTCTCGCCACTTTTCCCTATCGTTCATCGCCTCAGGCAGGTCTTCTGGACAACATCCCGTATCCTCATATAGTTGCTGTATGTATGTTCGTGCTAGTCGTCCTGCTTTTGCACGGCCATGTGTTGGGGTCCATAAGAGTACATCACTTATGAGTTCGTCCCTGCTTCTCCAGCAGTGTCCTGCATGTCTGGTTCGTCTAACTTGAATAGTTTTCGTGATAGGAGGCAGGTGGCTGTACAGTTGGTGTCTTGTGGGGTGTTGCCGCCAGGACTACCTTGTCAAAAGTATTCAAAGCTGTCGAATTATGCCTAACGTTAATAAAATATGGGAAAACTTTTGACTCATAATATCGAATGTTCTTTATCAGTTGATCTTCAAAAAATATTTTAAAATTTATAATAAAATACCGTAGGTTTTTTTACAAAAAAGATTGCTTTTCAAGTTCAGGTAAAAACGCAGTCAGTTCCTCTCTTTGTAGAAGATTGGCGCAATCCAGTCTTTTATTTCTTCCGAATTCAGTCTTGTGCCAGAGAAAATTTCGCTTAAAAATATCAACAAAAACTTGGTTTGTATTCATAATCAAGTCAAGCTTAAAGCACCAGTTTTTGCAATATCGCTAAAGTTAAACAGCGATAAGCCTTCTCAGACACTTGATGGGTGACAACATAAGAATTTCATGTACTTTAATCAATCCAAGATTTGTTTCTCTAATGAAGTAAACTTTAGTAAATTTGCTAAAGACGTTTAGAACAACAGTTTCTGAAAGGCCTCCAAAACCAAGCAGCGATGATCTTGTTCAGTAATTAGATGGCTAACCACAAAGTAACTGCAGGTACTATAACCTTAGGTCTATGAGCCAAACTTAGCAAAACTTAGTAAATTCTAAGTCATTCGTAAAGCACCGATTCGTACACGATAAAGCAGCAATGAGCCTTTTAAGAACGTAGATGGGTAACCACTAAAGAAAACCAATTCTTTAAGCCTTACCCTACTTTTAAATTTACAAAGCACAGATTAGTCTGTCTCTGACCCAAATGAGAATGAAAAGGTGTGGTCAGAATAGGTTAAATCCATTGGGGGAAGTCTATAAGTGTTGAAATCAATATTTTACAATCTGGCTTTTACCTGGAATCGAAAGTTCACCAATGATACCGGTGGTCGGTTGGGCTGGGTTTTATGGCATATCAACCAACGATTGTAGGTTATTAAATGCCATATCTTCTTTTTACACAGGACGCAGGATGCAGTTTAGAGGACCTGCTGGGAGCGATGGACGACAGGGGCTGATGGAGAGAGAGATTCAGGGAGATTTGTGCTAGCAACTTGATGATATATATATATATATATATATATATATATATATTCAATAAGTGGGAGGATTTTTTTTAAAGCAAAATAGATTTTTCCGTAAATGCAAACTTTTCATAGTTCATAATTGGACTAAAGCAAAAATTATTTTCATCTCAAAAAAAAAAAAAAAAAAGATTGGTTTTGTGGCTATTCAAAATGGTGCCAAATCAAACAAAATGCTCCAAGCTTAAACAGAAATCTGTTACCAAATCTTTGGTGGCTGAGAAGTGTAAGCCATGTGAATTATACAGAAGATTGCATGACGTGTACGGAGAAGTATGTTTTAGTAAAAAAAAAAATGCTAATGGGCTATAGATGATATTGATCCGATAAGTCTGAGTCGAAAAAACAGTTCATAGAGTGGAAAGACACTATTTCTCCGGTAAAGAAAAAGTCCTAGGCACTGCGATCAGTAAAGAACCTCATGCTGTCAATATTTTTGGACTCATGACTCTTGATTTCCTTTAAAAAAAGGAACAACTATAAGCTGTGCTTCCTATTGCCAACTTCTTTAGTAAAGTTTACCTTATTTTTGAATGACCCTCAATATATATATATATATATATATACTAAGGAGAGACAAATCTTTTGTAATATTTGGGTACGTGCTTGTTAGCAGCGTGTGTCTCACGTGACAGAAGCAGTTGAAGCCGTGGTAGTTACCCTCTGTGGCTGGTAATATAATGGTAGTTGGTCTGCTGACACTTTGTGCATTGGTTCACTCCATGTATGATTTGAAAGCCACTCAGCTGAACGTGTAACGTTGTCTAATGGGGGAAATTATGCCTTACGAGTTCGAACTGAGCCATGACGCCAAGAAAGCAACCAATAAAAAAAATTGTTTTGCGAATGAAGGAGTGCTTAACCCCAGAACAGTAATCAGCTAGTTCAAGTTAATTTCGCTCCGGTTACAAGAACATCGACAATCAGGCAAAGTCAGGTGGACCTAAAACTGTAGATTCCAAGGCCGTGTTCCAAGACATAGGGGCAAATCTGTCGGAGAGTATCTGGCGAGCTTGGCATCCCACAATCTTATGTGGTTCATCACCTTCACCAATTCTTCAAAAACATACGGAGCTGCCGAATTGTGCTTCAAGTTACTAAAATATTGCAAAACTTCTGACTCATCCTATAATAAACATCTTTTTAATGGCATATCATCTTTCATGGGTTATTTAATGCCAAATTCATCCTTTTATCTAACTATATATATATATATATGTACACTAATAGATTCAAATGAAACATGAACTTTCTAAGTTGAAATAAAGAAAGATAAAGATTTCTTCCGGGATAGAAAAATATCAAAGACAACATCTTTGCACTCTGATCGGACATGTGTCAGACTTTTGTTCACGGATGTACTGCGTATATATCAATTTGTCTAAAATAAACAAATAAAACCAAACGTCTCATGTCAGACTTGCTTGTATTCTAAAAATACCAAAATGCAATCTATCACTATTTACATGTTATCCATTTTACTTACGTCATTCTCTTTCCTCTCCATTTCTATATATGATTGTGTATACTGGTATATATATATATATATATATATATATATATATATATATATATTATGTTTTTTGTACATATATATATATATATATACTAGATGCATAAAACATCCGTGCTATATCATCTACACATTGTCAAATATAAGTATGGAGGCAGCATAAATATTCATTATTGTTTTTTTTTAGTTTACTTCTTTATTTTCCTCATATATATATATATTCGTGTTTGTGTGTGTGTGTGTGTGTGTGTGTGTGTGTGTGTGTGTATGTGTGTGTGTGTGTGTGTTACTGCATATGTTTGTGTGAGTGTATCTTAGACCTGTCCTATATATATATATATATATATAATGTAAAAAGTGCTCAATATCGGTAATAGAGTATATGAAGAACTAAGTTAGGATTGTGTAGACATGTGTAGGATTGTGAGTGAACAGTGCTCGGGAACAAGGGGCCGGCAATAAGAGTTACGAGGCCCAATTGAGAATATACATTGCAATATTGCCCCAAACTGGATTCCGTGCCTAAGGGAAATCCACGTTCGAATGTAATCTACTCATGTCTCGTCACTTACACACATATATTGAAACTTAAAAGCCACCAGAAGTGGCTGTTAAGCTCAAAGTCAAGTCACTTTCTATTTATCAAATTTATTTCATAATCATTGAAAAAAAAGAAAATAGAAAGAAAATAAAGATATCAGAGAAGTAATGACACTATCAAAATAAAGGTATCATTATTTCAAAAAATGATGAAAAAGGAAACCAGAAAGAAAATAATGATATCAGTGAAATAAAGACGTAATCATTATAAGGGTATCGTTATTTTATAAAGCAATAAATAAAATTTTCATTTCTTTTCCTCATTTGATTTTTATATAATTTTCTTTTCATATTTTAATTACAAGATTATTTACTTCCATCATTTAATGCTCTATACAGTTACCTTCAAGATCTGAGGCGTGTGGAGTACCCTTTCTTTGCCATTACTCCCAACTCCATTCTAAACCTAAGTGATAGTATCTGTTTGTATCCCATCCATATGTTAAATTGATCTGTATAAAAATTATTCATATTTGATAGGACCATATGAAAAAAAACCTGTTAAGAAACAACACACAAAAAATGTAAATATAAACGTACAATGAACATGATTCCCTAAAGCCTTGGCTTTAAATAACCCTAGACAGTTTAACATACTGTTGAAATGAATTAGTTAATCAATCAATTGATTGATTGATTAATTGGTTTTACGGTATACAAGATGCCTTCAATAAGTTTCCAGACTTTTTTGTACAGGCATCTAAAATTGTCGAAGACTCTTGAAAATTCAGTATGTTATTGCTATACATTTTATGAGATGACTGACCAATTTTTAGGATTTCAGCTTCAAATGAACAGCTACAGCAGTAATTGGAATACACCCTAATAAAGCCTGATTGTCACTGCTGGTGAATTTCGAAAATACAATCAGGACGTAAGGACACTTTAGAAGAACGATATGCAATAAAATTCTGTTTTCCACTTGGAAAAAATGCCAGAGAAACATATGAAATGTTTCAGACTGCTTTTGGACCATCTTGCATGAATCGAGCATCAGTTTCTGATTGGCATAAGAGATTCAAGGAAGGCAGGGAGTCTGTGAGGGATGATGAGAGGTATGGGAGGAGTAAGGAAGTCAATACACCAGAGTTGATTGGCCAAAGGGTTAGGGTTAGGGTTACTATGTTGAGGTTTTAAGGGAGTTCGGGAAGAGATTCCGTCGGAAAAGGCCAGCACTCTTCAAATCGGGTCAGTGGCATTTCCACCAGGACAATGCACCAGTCCACAACTCCATCCTTGTCTCAGACTATTTGACCAAGATGGGCATCAAGACAGTTCCTCACCGTCCCTATAGTCCAGACCTTTCTCCCTGTGACTTTTTGTTATTCCATAAGCTGTTGTTATGAGACGATTGAGGAGATGAAAGAGGCTGTGACGAAGCTCATTGACAGGCTCACACAAGTGGACTTCCATGGGGCCTTCTAGAAGTTGTTGGAACGGTAAACAAGTGCATTGCAGCCGGAGTAGATGCCTTCTAAGGGGACTAGAGTTTCATGTGTGTACTATCAATAAAAGTGCCCATACCAAAAAAGTCTGGAAACGTATTTAATGATCCTCGTATATATACATATATATATATGCGAGTTGGGATTTTAAAAGTATAGAGACTAAATATTTATTTCTAAATTTAAATAAAAATGAAAACAAGTGTCCTGTATATGACACAAAACTGAATCTGATGGTAAGGCTCCAGTCCTAAAGTTAGGAAAAATATGGAGTACCTCTTTCATGCCATTACTTCCATGTTCACTCTGGCCCGGATTGTTAGTAACTGTTAGGGTCCCTTGTATAAGTCAAATTAAACTGTTCAATCATCTAAAAAGGATTATTTAATAATCATTTGAAACCAAACAGCTGTGAGTAAATTAATACATTACAAAGGGTTTCGTTTGGTTTCTTTATTTAATAGCATATCAACCTTTGTGGTTTATTAATGCCAAAGCCATCCTTATAGAAGAACAATAGTGGTACTATCTAACCCTTAGCTAAGGGATTAGGAAGTTCATACCATCCCCAAGAATATTGATTCGAAATGAACGCAATCACTGGACTAGCGTTCGAACTTGCTAAAAACTATCACAGTTTGCCCAGTCGGCTGAGGCTGTAGAATACACCGACCGCGTCTCTGAAGACAGGTAAAAACCCTTACAACGAGTGTCCTGGATATGACACTAAACAATCTGATGGTGAGGTTCCAGTAATCCTGCAGCTTTGCGGAATGCGAAGTAATTCTTTATTGCCATCGCTCCCTGATCCACTCTGGACTGAAGTGATAGCACCTATGGGTCAAATAGAATTAAACTGTGAACTTATACTAAATTGAATTGCTTAAAACAGAACTGTTTTTAGCATTGAACCTGTGTACTTATGCTTTGCTGAATCGTTTGAAACAGAACTGTTTATATGTATAAAAATGGTGTGTGTGTGTGTAAACAAAAAAACTGTACTTATATTAAACGGAATTGTTTGAAATAGAACTGTTTATATGTATAAAAATGGATTTGGCATTAAATAACCTATAATGCTTGATGTGCCATAAAACCAAACCAAATAAAATAAAATTACTATCACAGTCCAGAACGTTAACAACTTCCACCACGAGGACTTTCCCCTATATTACGTAGGAATACCTTATGAATAGAATTACTAATGTTAAATAGCAATAACTAAAACAATTTAACTGGGTGCGAATAAATAGCCAATATGATATAGAATCATTAATGATTTATAACAATACTTGAAACTGTGTGCATACTTACCTGGCCTTTGCTCGGCCGTCTGGCATACGTGCCGGATGAGGTATCGATCAATGGCAGATTCGAGGCCGAAAGGCCCCGTCTTCGGCTGGGCCACCTTCGGGTGGGCGAGCTGCTTTTATGACTCTTGTGCACCCCTTGTATAGCACTAGACCTCACGGTCTAGTTCAAGCTATATTCTGGTATACGTGCCCGGATCTAGATTTAGGTCCGTTATACAGCTTGACTATATTAGATCCACATTGCACTTAGTGGGTCAATGACTAGCAGGGCTCGAGTCTCGGCTCGTTCCTGACCTTCCCCTCCCCTTTATTCCCACTTTAATCGGCCTTCGGGCTTTTGACCTTGTGTCAAGTCCTGTCTAGTGGGAGGCAGCGACAAATATCATACTTGAAACTGTGTGCAAACAATAAATAGCTATACTTGAAACCATTTAAAACAAATGAGCTCTAACATTTACTTTAATAGCTATACTTGAAACCATTTACAAACAAATGAGCTCTAACAACTCGTTTTAAAAATAAAGTTACCAACAAACTATTCACTATCAAATTATATATATATATATATATATATATATATATACATGTGTGTGTGTGTGTGTGTGGCTGGGCAACAGTCTTTCATTTAAGGATGTTTGATTGAATAATAAAGACACATTTTGTCATTATGATTTTATTAAGATCCTTTCAAACTTCCTGATAAGTGTCTTAGTTTCAGGTTGGAATTGATGAAAACACTCGGGACAATTTGAGTAAATTCATCCACCAATTCCAACCTGAAACCAAGACACTTATCAGGAATCCTGAAAGTCATCCACAGACAGACAGTTTTGTTGTATCACAACACTTCAGTGTGGCTAGACACGTTGGGCGCTTGAAGCTGGGATCGAAACCCGCCCAACTTTACGTTAGACTTAGTATCATGCCGCTCAGCCCGTAAGCAAACCACGTCAGTTCGGGAATTATAAGGTATTATGTAGTAGCTTTCGTTTATTTACCTTTTTGCCTCTCCCGATACCAGAGTGCTCAATTCAGTCGAAGAGCTAAGTTGGCCGACCGTAGTCGAGGGCGATCCAAAGGCTCCCTTTTCAATAGCTACTACACCAAGGTTTAGAGGAGGACGCTACTCCTTTCCCTGGATTGCTCCACTTACCCTTGATCTGCACCTTATAACACAGAGTGTTCAGCAAAAAGTCATGAAATACCAATTTTTGAGTCTGAGTCTTTGGTATGATTTGACCTGGGATTGAACCCAGGGTCACGGAGTACTGGCGATCACTCTTTGTTAGCGTTAGCTATATATATATATATATATAAACAGGATCTGGCATTAAATAACCCACAAGAGTTGATATGCTGTAAAACACCCAACAACCAATGATATCAAGAAGTCTAAATGGCGTTCTAGCTCTGCATGACGTTTTTATTTTATTTTTTTTTATTTTTTTTTTTTTTAAATTCGTAAACTGAAAATTGATCTCAAGTGAAACATTTGAAGATGCAAAAGACATTGAAAGAAATATGATTCCATAGTTTCTCTCCATATGAAAAATAGAGATGCATCGTATCATAGACTACAACATGGAGTTTACCGCGTGGAGGTGGCCGTAGTGTAATGGTTATCGTTGTTGAAAATGGACATGTCGACCTGAGTTCAAATCCTTGGATGGGATTGTTTACATTTCATATTGTGCTAATGCCCTTTGGAAATGACATGAATCCAATTATGGATAAATACTAAGGCAGACAGGACTTTTTAATCTTGGTATAACAACCAGTCTAGAAGATGGAAAACTCTGAATTCAAGTACGTAAATTACACTTAAAAATTGACCTTGTGTCACATCCTATTCGTGCAAAGCAGTTACTAAATACACACATGATATTACTATGTATTTATTGACTATCATTATCTTGGTTGGTTGGTTTGCGGGGTATCGACTTTTTCCGGGTCATTTAACACCGAATCAAATCTTTTTGATAAAACTTTCAAACAATTCAGTTAAAAATAAGTAGAGTTTTTTTTTTGTTTACACACAAAACAGTTCTATTTCAAACAATTCAGTTTACTGTAAGTGCAGTTTCAATGTCAAAAACAGTTCCATTTCAAACAATTCAATCAAGCATAAGTAAAGTAAGTAAAGCTGGCGACCGTAGTCGAGGGCGACTAGAAGGCTCCCTTTTCAAAAGGGGAGGGCGCTTCTCCTTTCCTTGGATTTCTCCACTTTACCCTTGATGCGTACCTAATATTGCTGAGGGTTAAGCGAGGTGGTATCAAGTACCATTTTAAAGTATTTGGTAAGACGCAGCCTGGGATTGAACCCTGGTCTCCCGGACCATTGGCGAACATTCTAACCACTTGGCCAATGACAAAGTTTAAATGTCAAACAGTTCCATTTTAAGCAATTCGGTTAAGCATAAGTCCGTAATTTAGTTTTTTTAAACCCATAGATAGAACCCTATTAGGTGCTACCACTCCGGGGCCGAGTGAACCTGGGAGCGATGACAATGAATGGGTACTCCGCATTCCCCAAAGCTCCAACATTACTAGAACCTCACCATCAGATTGTTTAGTGTCATATTCAGGACACTCATTGAAGGAGGGGAGTCTTACCCTTCTGCAGAGATGCAATATCTCTATCTTAGTAAATACAGCTATTGTCTCAGACACCTTCGAACATACTTCGTTTGAGTGTTTGTACTTGTATGTAAATATACTCTATTATTACACAACCCACTAATCATTCCCACCATCAGCTATGGGTTTAATAGTATTACTGCTGTTCTTCTACAAGGATCGTTTTGGAATTAAATAACCCATGAGGGTTTATATGCTATAAAATAGAAATAAAAAATACTTTTATAACACGTTTATATATATACACAAAGATCAACGCTGAACCATCTTCTTGAAGCTATTTGTAAAGCGAGCAGGTCAAATATTCCTTCTTTTTCTTTTTTTTCTTTCACTTACTAATCATAATAGATAGATACATTTACTCTCTCTCTCTCTCTCTCTCTCTCTCTCTCTCTCTCTCTCTCTCTCTCTCTCTCTCTCTTACACCCCTACACTCGCACACACACACACCACATACACACAGACATACATATACACACACTCATATATATATATATATATATATATATATATATATATATATATATATATATATATATATATATATATTGGTATCTAGCTTTGTATTCATGACAATGGAATTTTCTACATGTCAATAATTCCATTAGTGCAACTATTTCTCCTCGTTCTTTCACTCTCACTCTTTCTCTCTCTTTCTACTTCACTCTCTCCATATACACACGCACACACATGCACATATATATATGCATGTGTGTGTGTGTGTGTGTGTGTGTGTGAGGATCATTCAATTAATTAGGGAAATTTTTTAATTAAAAAATAGTTTTCTGGAGTTTTTAAGGAATTTTTTTCGATAAACAGAAATTCTGTACTGTTTGGAATTGGTTTATTGTAAAAATTATTTTAACGTCGCAGAAATATTTGTTTAAGGCTATGCAGAATGGTGCTAAGTCCAACAAAGGACTTCAGGCTTGAACAGAGGTCTGTCATCAAGTTTTTGGAGGCTGAGAAGTGCAAACTATGCGAAATTTGCAGACGAATGTGTGATGTGTACGCAGAAGCATATTTTACTTTTAAAAAATTGCTTACAAATGGGCTAAACATGGATTTGCCACCAAAGGCCTGATTCGAAAACACAGTTTATTGATTAGAAATAAACTGAATTTCCGGTAAAAGAAATTTCCGTGCAAAGTGATCAGTAAAGAAGGTCATGCTGACAATCTTATGAGACATGAAGAAACTATTGCTATTGACTTCCTTGAAAAAGGTTCAACTCCTTAAGTAAAATTCTTCTTATTTATTGAATGACTCTAGCATATATATACATGTATATACATATATATATATGTGTGTGTGTGTATGTGTGTGTGTGTGTGTGTGGTCTTAAGATATTTGCTCTCTCTCTCTCTCTCTCTCTCTCTCTCTCTCTCTCTCTCTCTCTCTCTCTCTCTCTGCATATACGCGCGCACATATATTTGTATATGTTCATGACTGATGAATACTCACACACAGACACACACAGACACACACACACGCGCATATATATAGCGGGAATTGAAAAGTAATTCCCTATTTTTAAATTCTTATGATTCATTTCTGAACTATAACTTTTATATAAAATAAATTATTGATATTTTAAAATCGGGAGTTTCTTTTCAATCTCCCTGTATATGTTCAGTCACTGATATTGATCTCTCTTTATTTATACGTAAATATAGCAAACTTTATCATTCTCTCTCTCTCTCTCTCTTCTCTCTCTCTCTCTCTCTCTCTCTCTCTCTCTCTCTCTCTGTGTGTGTTTCTGTTTGTCTCTCTCTCTCTCTCTTTCTCTCTTTCTCTCTCTCTCTCTGTATATATATATATATATATATACATATGTATGTATGTATGTATGTATGTTGGACACGTCTTGTTTGTAAATCTTTTTCTAATTAATTCTACCCCTCCATCATATTTTTTATCCTTCTACCCTCACCCTTCCACCTCGATCTCTTCCGATTCATTACGTTCTTTTACGCTATCTTCACACTGGTCTGTTCCAAGATGGCCAACTGAGTCACCACCGATTCTAACATGACGACTACAGCTATTAACACAACCGATCTCACTACTACTACTACTACGACCACTACTACTACAAGCAGTACACATAAAACAATAACAATTACATCTTCCACTTGAAGTACATACAACTACACCTATTCTTATTCCACAACCCCCTACCCATCGCGCTTTCCAAAATGCTTACACTTCTCCAATCTCTTGTTATTATTGCAACTAGGCTGACCAGTACCAGAACCTCTCTGCTGCTACTGCTTCTTCTTTTGGTCATTCTCACTGGTGCCGTTTCTTTACGATCCTTCTTTCCTTCCTTTCTTCCTTCCTTCCTTCTTTCATTACTTCGTATTTCCATTCATTTTCATATCCGTCTCTCTCTCTCTCTCTCTCTCTCTAGATAGATAGATAGATAGATAGATATATAGATAGATAGATAGATTCGACAGAACGTTCCGAGATACTAGACATTTTTTTTTTGTTTTTCAAATTCTCTTCAAGAGTATTCAAAACGAATTCATAACAGCAGGAACCCTTACCCTTTCTCTTGCTCATCCCGTCTCTATCTATCTATCTATCTATCTATCTAACTCTCTCTCTCTCTCTCTCTCTCTCTCTCTCTCTCTCTCTCTCTCTCTCTCTCTATCTATCTATCTATCTATATTCTCATTAATGCTGATCACGATCATGATCATTACTTCCTGGTGATTTCAAACTTGATTCATTCGCTCGTTGCCACAAACGTCATCTTTTTCTAAGTTGTTTTTTTCGATCAGTCACCACCTCCAATCGTTATCCCATTATTCATCTATTTATCTATCAGACAATTTTCTGCCATATCACTCTCTCCCCCTCTCTCTCTCTCTCTCTCTCTCTCGCTCTCTCTCTCTCTCTCTGACAGGTTTTCTCTACCTCCTCGGCTTATCTGTCTATCGCTTTCGATTCTGCTAATTATATTTTACCTGCAGCTTTCCGTCTTGCATTTAGACCTCTCTTTCTTTTCTTTTTTTTTTTTTACTTTCTTCCTTTCTTTTTATCTTCTCACAATTGCATCTCAGTTCCTTTTTCTCAACTCTTTCGTGTTCTCTGCATCTCACCATAGCCACTATCTCCATCTTTTATATATATATATGTGTGTGTGTGTGTGTGTCTCTCTCTCTCTCTCTCTCTCTCTCTCTCTCTCTCTCTCTCTCTCTCTCTCTCTCTTTTTAGCTTGTTTAACACTCTCTTCTTTCTCAACTTTTCTTCATTCTGACCTCTTCATCCTGGCTACCTTTTTTCGTTACCATCTTCCTTTCTTTTCATTTTTACTTTACAAACTCTTTTATTTCTTCGGCTTTCTTTCTTTCTTTCTTTCTTTCATTTCTCACGTGTTTTTTTTTTTTAGGGGGGAGGTTATAATTTCGAATTTGGCCTCCCTCTCTCACCTTCTTTCTCTCCTCTAAGTTTTTCATCCTCTCATCCATCTTTGCATCTTGTATAGATTTCTCTCTGTCTCTCTGTCTCTCTGTCTCTCTCTTCTAGTTTTTCATGCTATCTATCCATCTATCTATCTATCTATCTATCACAAACGACATTCTCTCTTTTCCTAACCTCTTTTTCCATTCATATCAATTTTTCTTCCTTCCAGATTTCCCGATATTTAAAATTTCTTTTACCAACTCTCCCTCTCTCTCACTCTCTCTTTCTTATTCTTCACTTTTCCTTTTCTCTTTCTATCATTTCGTTTTGCTTTTTTGCTTTCATGTCATCTTATTTAATTCTTTTTTCTTCTTTTCTAATTACTCCATCTTTATTGCCCTCCTCTCTCTCTCTCTCTCTCTCTCTCTCTCTCTCTCTCTCTCTTTGTGATCATCATTAACAACTATAAGAACTACGTCATCATCATTACATCATTATCGTCATCCATATCTTCCCATTTCTCTTTCACTACGACCATGACCACTCTTTAGAAGGGCAGCCGCTGCAGCTGCTCGTCTGGTAAAGATGGCAGTTTATTTCATCCTCCAGATCAATCAGACGAATCCAAATTTCGAAAAAAAACTTTCGCATTCCAAATCGACGTCCTAAATCTTTGCGTACTTTGATTAAAACAAGTCTGCTGCAAGGTCATTCTCTAGCGCAATATATATATATATATATATATATGTTGCGTGGCCATATACATGAATATGGCCATGTGCGAAATAGACATGTAATGTTCATAACGATAGAACATATAAAGAACAGGAATCTCAAAAACACGTAACGACTTCTTGTTCAGGTACGAAACCTTTTTATTAACTTTGAGTTAAAGGTTTCGACGTAAGGAGGAGAGACACAATCTTCTATGCTGTCTTATTCATTTGGCCCCCAACTCGAGCAGCCCCCATCGGGCGCACGTTCGCCTCGCCCCTGCGAGCTCCAAAATCGATCCTTTTCGTTTGGCGTCCAAAACCCGACTCTTATTTTCTTCAAATTCTCACACAAACTTCCGCGTGCTTCCGGTGTGTGACGTCACCCGCACCTTGTCACCCAGTATCGTCTCGGACTGTTATGACATCTGAGTGACACCTCCATCCGCTCGCGCGCACCCACGTTAACACCTGCTTCAATTTTACACCCAACCAACCCATGTGCTGAGCCGAAAGGTTCTCAGCCTAACTAAACTCAAAGGCATGAACTGAAATCCCTCGGCTATTTCATAACATACCTATCCAACCACAATAAAATCATTTGTCATCGATGATGACAAATTATTTTCTTAAACTATTGTGCCGCTCCCCCCTATGTCGAACTGAGCAACAAAATCTTCAGCAATACAATTTCAACAAAATAATACAACAAAAAGCATGCATCAGTCCCAAACTCAAAAGTCACTGAAATAAGAATAAAAAGTGTTCGTATTGTCCATCGTTTTTTTTTCAGTTTTTTTTTCTTTTTCCGACCACATTTTCTGGTTCTTTTTCCTCTTTTTTTTCTTTTTGTAAAAATTTTTTCAACAGTCACTCGTTCGGCATGTATTTTTTTTTTCAGTCTTTGATTTGTTCTCTTATTTATTTTTTTAATTTTTTTTTTTTTAATCTCAGGTCAATTGCTCATTTTGTATTTTGCCTTTTTTTTTCCTTCCTTCTACGTCCGTACTCATTACTTTTAACTTTATATATCCTTCTCTCGAAATCTCTGTCATTAATTAATGTACACATTTTAACCTTCCACAACCAAGCATAGCTCGTAATCAAACCAAGATACATGTTTCCCCGGTCTATCTCACATCTTTTCAACAGCTTACGAGTACCCTTCTTTTTTATCTTCTTTCTTTCTTTCGCCCTTAAAATACCGGGTGTTCTTTTCTAAACCACCCAAACCTTTATCAGCTCACTCAATAAAATTTCTCCCTCGACACAAAATCAAGACCGCGAATTTTCCACCAATGAGATCACCAGAACTCTGCGCATATCTTAAGTAACTAATCTCCAAACCCATGTTTTTCCGAACATCTTCCTCAACAAAACCTCACAGTCCCACTCCAGTGGGGAACTCACAAAATAACCGTTTGCCCTGTCAGACACAATAAACATCCGTCTCTTCGTTGATCTGCCTCTCCGGCGAGATATGAGACAATTTTCCAGTCGATACGGACAACGAAACGTCCGAAATATTCCAAACGTGACTCCGACTCTTTCGGATTCGACTACTTAAACAAAAACCAGGCCTGATTTCTTCAGCGCCCAAAATATCGATTCTCCAACATCGAAACCTGTCCCAAAGGTCCTAACCACAGATATGCGAAATTTTTCCGGCAATCCCATCGATGAGCGAAATCTCCAAGGTCTCGAATCAAAATTCTAATCTCCGAATATTATTAGCCCGGACCACCAACAAGTTACTACAAATTTTCATTGATAAAAAACGTTATTTACTACAAACTTCACCCACAATGACCCCGTCTATCGTAAAATTCCTTCATAAAAATACGTTATTACTATAAAATTTCTTTACAAAATATTGTTTACTATTGCTGTCAATCATGAGCGCGACACAATCCTCTGTCCCCACAGCGACCACCTTTCTTTCTTCTCTGTCACTGCGAGCTTATTTCTCTGTTACTCTTTCTTTCTCTCCTCCCACCACGGTACAAAGTCACATACAGTAGTAATCATAATTTTCTATGCTACCAACGATTTTTCTTTTTTTTTTTTAATTTTAGAATTATTTCCAAATCTATCCTCCACAACCATTCAAACTCTATTCGTAAATTAAACTATGACAGACGTAAATGAGCAAACACCTTCTTATTCTTTTTCTTTTCTTCGTGCTTTTTTTTTCTTTCTTGGAGTTGAGTTGTGTTACTTCTTTTTTTACTTTTCTTTTCACGCCTTTTTTTCTTTTCTTTTTGGGGTTGCGCTGTTCTTCTTCTTTTCGGTGCTGGACATTTTCCTTTTTCTTTCTGGGGGGCACCGAATTTGTTCTTCGTGTTTTTGGTCTCTTTTCCTTGTTTCTTATTTTCTGGGGCCTTGTGTTTTCTCTCTCTCTCCCTCGATCGCCTGAACAAGCCGCTCCGAAATAGATTCCTCCTTGTTCTTAGCCGCTTCGTCTTCGTGGAACCATGGTAACCCAATCGAAAACGATATCATGAACGATATGCCCAAGTTCTGGCACCAAATATGTCTATGTACCATATTCGCAATTAACGGTATGTGCGAAATGGACATGTAATGTTCATAACGATAGAACATATAAAGAACATAGGAATCTCGGAATTCGAAAACACGTAACGACTTCTTGTTCAGGTACGAAACCTTTTTATTAACTTTGAGTTAAAGGTTTCGACGTAAGGAGGAGAGACACAACCTTCTATGCTGTCTTATTCATTTGGCCCCCAACTCGAGCGGCCCCCATCGGGCGCATGTTCGCCTCGCGCCTGCGAGCTCCAAAATCGATCCTTTTCGTTTGGCGTCCAAAACCCGATTCTTATTTTCTTCAAATTCTCACACAAACTTCCGCGTGCTTCCGGTGTGTGACGTCACCCGCACCTTGTCACCCAGTATCGTCTCGGACTGTTATGACATCTGAGTGACACCTCCATCCGCTCGCGCGCACCCGCGTTAACACCTGCTTCAATTTTACACCCAACCAACCCATGTGCTGAGCCGAAAGGTTCTCAGCCTAACTAAACTCAAAGGCATGAACCGAAATCCCTCGGCTATTTCATAACATATATATATATATATATATATATATTACAAAGGATTCAATTAATCTGTTTTACCTGCTTTTAGAACTTTCTTCAAATATATATTTATATACCTATAGTATGTGCGTAAATGTACACATCATACGCGTGTATAAAGTTAATTAATTGATTTGAGTTGGTTGGTGTTTTACGGCGTACCACACCTGGTGGGTTATTTAATGTCAAATCCTCTTGATATATATATAAGACATGTAAGGGAATGGATTGTAGATAACTGTATTTTCAAACGAGTCTGTGCTCATTTGTTTGCACACGGATAAATGGTTTCAAGTATTGTTATTTAACATTATTAATTCTATTTATCAAGTATTCCTATGTAATATCCATAATTTGCACACTAAAGTACAGTTTCCGAGCGGAGTTACCGTAGCATAGTGGCTTACATGCTGGACTGCGGCTTTGAAATAAGCGAGTTCGAACTCAAGTCACGCTTTTACGTTCACTTTCGGACTAATATTATTTTTAAAAAGTGTGAACTCCATTATACCCTTTAAAATGTGTTAAATAGTATCACTTGTTCTTCTGCAAGGATGTCTTTGGCATTAAGTAACCCATGAAGGTTGATATGCCATTATACAAAGGAACCGAAGCCTCTATTTCTTCCAATAACTTACAATAATGGTCTTTAGTAAATGATTGAATGGTTCAACCTGACTCATAGATAGGACGCTCAAAGGTACCACAACTCTGGGTCAGAGTGGACCTGGGAGTATTTAATCTATTTTAGATACTGAGGGTACTTGATAGCTGAGAAGGGGGAAGAGTCCTTTGTATGTTTTTGTACCAATTGAAATTTGCCATTTTGATTTTTCCTCGTACAGTGCTTTAAATTGAACAAGGTGTAACAACGGTCTGTAATAATATTGATACTTCTTTTTAGGAAGGAGTGTATTTTTCTAATCATGGTTATCAGATTTATATGGGAGATTTAGATGATTCAAAAATAACGTTCACCACAAAATCATCGTTGAATTTCAACTGTAAATTGCCTTCTCTGTCGATTAAAGAACTGTAAGTGTATTGCTCTAATAAAAATCTCGATATGATATGCCGTTATTACTCGGTAGCAGTCAGAAATATATATGTAGTCATCCACAGACAGACTGTTTCGTTCTATCAGAACTCTTCAGTATGGCTAGACACGTAAGACGCTCGAAGCCGGGATCGAAACCCATCCAACTTTACGTTAGACTACGTCTCAGACCGCTCAGCCAACAAGCGTACCACGTCTGGCTAAGGGAATTGTTAAGGTATTTATGTAGCAACAGCAGCAACCGACAGACTGACAAAAAGACTGAGAGACAGAGACACATTAATAGACATAGCCAGGCAGACACACAGTCTGAGAAACAGAGACAAACAGAGAGACAGGCAAAAAGAAACCGAGACACATATAGTTAAATAGACAGAAACAGAGAATTAGAATTATTATACGAGATTGATTAATACAGGATTTCGTGATCATTATCTGGTGCGTTTAACAATTTGAATTTTAAAAAGACAGAAGGATGTCTATAATCACACGTTTAAAAGTTCACTTCCCTCAATTCTTATTTTGGTGTATTCGTCTTATACCACCCGTAATTCTGGCGAATTATGCATGCACAGAGGTTATGAGGGTTCTGTCTTTTGTCTCTGAACAAGGAAGCTGCAAGATGAAATTGTTCATGATAACATTACAATCAGCAAGTCAGCTTTGTTCTGAACAATTTCAACTGATCGACTTTCATTTCATCAGCAACTTAAATACTGTCTGTTGGCTGGGGTTGTAGAATACACCCACTGTACCTCTGCAGAAGAGTAAGACTCCACCTCACACCCCTAACGAGTGTTGCGGGTATTCTGTTGCCTATTATCAATTTTTGCTTGGATATAATTAGTCCTTATGGAATTATTTTGTGCAGCAACTTAGAGAGATTCTGTTTTTCTCTAAAGTTTCCTTTTCGTAGCCATGTTCAGGTCTTCTTATGAGTAGTATCCCTAGTTTGTTGCTTAAAGTATCCATTCAGCTGTTTTTCTCCCCATTTTGTAATCTTCTTTGTTTTTGGCATGGTTTGGTTTGGTTTAATTTTTCTTGTTTTGTTTTTTCTTTTGTTGTAGTTGTTTAGGGTTTTTTTGTTTTTACTTTTTTGGTGGGGGGGTTCTGTTTGCAATTGCTACTGTAATTAGTTTCTCTTTTGGTTTTTTAGTGTATTTCTTGAGTTCTTTACACAGTCCTCAACGCTAGTAATTCCTCTTCTTTCTTCTTTTCTTGATACATAGAGCCTGTCTATGTCAGCTTTCGGGTGTAAAGCCTTGTACACCATCATTTCTTTGTTCTTTGGTCAATTTCTGATTTCCTCCCTTGTCTATTTTAAGTATGGTCCATAGTATCTTACAAAGAGGACTTCCAGGCGCTTATTCTTTATTACCGACGAGGATCGTGTGATAACAAGTTTTTCAATTGATTTCTAACACTTTCGTTAATAGTCTAGCACTGCTGTGATATAAAGTTTCATCCCTTTACGTCAAACTCCAGTGCCCAAACTCTCCCTTCAAGTTCTTGGAAGATTATTCCAATGCACTATGATTATAAGCGTATTCTAAGTCCCACCGACAAGGCGAATAATAACTTATATTGCCATCAGCAGCAGCATCTTAATTTTATTTACTTCGCTTAAAAATGATAATTCTTAACTATCATCGTAATAACCAATGATCTGATTTGATTAGATTTATTGATTTTAATGGCAAGTCAACCACTCAACGTTTCTTATGCCTAGTAGTTAGAGAATCGCGTTTATTATGCATTTATATTTATTTTTAAGTAGTTTCTTTAGAGTTTTTTACCCAGTCATACGATATCAAGTATTCCTATCTAATACTAATAATTATATGGTTTCAAATTTTTATTTCTATTTAATAATAGTAAATTTATTGCAAACATATATGGTTCAAGTTATTAAAAATAATCTTTAGTTAGCAATGATAGCTTCTCGTAACTACAAATAATTTTCCGTTATACGATATCAAGTATTTTTATCGAATAGGAATGAATCTTAAACAGATCTATTTTACCCATGGATGTGATCCCAACAGGTTCTAAGACTCTGCACCAGAGTTGACCTCGAGGTGGCGGTTATGAAAGGGTAATTCGACAGGGGTGATGAAGTTTAATTTCATACCCAGAACAAGAGTCTTATCTCTTAGCAGGGGATACAGTCAGTGTATTTAAAGTCCCAACCACAAGGCAAGTCATAATCAATATTGCCATCAGCATCATCATCTTAATTTTATTTACTTCACTTAAAAATGATAATCGCGATTCATCTTCTCTCCCACTACCACCGCATCCCAAACTCCGTCACAATCACAACTTCGTACTAAGAATCACAGTCGAGTTTCATCTAACCGGCACTTTTCTTTATCCTCCACCACCAGTCGTAGTTTCTATCGGTAAATGGTGCTACGATTGGGGATGATGTCTGTTACCGATTGATGCGATGTGGGTAACGGACTGGAAGAAGTGAAAAGTATAGGAAAAAAAGGGGGTGGTCGTGTGGAATGCGGTATGTTGTCTGCGGCCCGTGAGAGAGGCTAAGAGAAATCTTGGGAGAGACTTCGGTCTGCCGTAGAGGTGAACAGATTGGGTGAAAGCGGGATTGAGCCTGAATATTTGATAATAAAAACGGAACGACAAAGTTATGTTATGGTTGCAGATATTTTGCTTCTCGTTTGTTATCAATCCATCTTTTTTGCTTGAAGGTAGTGATAGTGATCTTATGAACACTCGTTACAAAACAATATAGAATAATTTAAAAAATCCAGAAGTAACTGGTTTGGTTTCTTTGTTTTATGGCATATAAACCCTTGTGGGTTATTAAATGCCAAAGCCATCCTTGTGTATCGTTGCTTGCTTCGATTATCTTTCTCATCTATGTTCCTTTTTTTCACCACCCTGTATTCGACTATTTAAACAATCAACTAGGGTCCTTAATTATTTTACGCTTGTAGAACGGGAGTGGTACTGTCAAATCCATAGCTTGGGGAATAAGGGGGTTTGTACCTTTTCCCAAAGGCATTGATGCGAAAGTGAATGTAATTGCGCGACTTGAGTTCGAACTCGTTTATTACTATGTCGCAGTCCGGTACGTTAGCTACTACACCACAGGGTAGCTGATGATCTTCACTAAAGTTTAATCTCAATACTATTGTGGGCAGAATGGTTTTAATATTTCCCCAAATTTCCAGATTTCCCGGTTTGTTTTTCAGGTCTTCCTTGATTTCAAATGCTCAACGTCATGTTTTACAGAGATTTTCTTTGGAAGGAACGGGTTGTTTGTTTTTATCTTTCATTTGTATTTTTTTTTTTTTTACCTTAGAAAAGTTCCATAGTCTTTAGTTTTTGCTGTTTTTGTTTTTGTGTTCTCTCTATGTTATTTTTTCGGATTCACTATGTGAATTATAATTGTCTATTTTTCACTTTCAATCTGCAACCCTTATTATCAAAATGAGAGATAAGTTATTTGATATTACCAGAGAACTAAGAAAGCTGTGGTACGGTATACGAACTGTAATTGGAAGGGTTCCAAAAGGCTTAGAAAAGGGGTTGAAAAGGTTAGAAATCGGAGGACGAGTCAAGACAATCCAAACTACAGCATTGTTGAGATCGGTCTGAATACTGAGAAGAGTCCTGGAGATCCGGGAGACTCCAGTGAAAGACCATCAGCTAACAATGATTTAAAAACTCGCCAGAAGTAAAATAATAAAAGCAAAATTTTTAATACGCAAAGGAATAATCTGTGTATGTTATGTGGTGACAGAGATGAAACAGTTAATCAAATACAGCAAACTAGCAAAAAAGGAATACAAAAGAAGACAAAGGTAAGCATTACTGGCTAAGAAAAATGTTCCATTAGGAATTGTGCTAGAGACTAAAATTTAACCATACTATCAATTGGTAAATACGGAAACCAGAATCCGTCCTCGAAAGGATCACCCAATTCAGGCCAGAGGGTAAGACCTAATGTTAAGAAAAAAGAACTTTGTCACTTTGTGGGTCTTGTCGTTCCATCAGACCACATAGTGAAAATAAAAGGAAGAAAAAAGGTAGACGAATACTTGGATCTTGCGAGAGAGCTGAAAAAATCCGTGAAACACGAAGGTTACAGTAATATTAATTATAGTTTATGCCCTTGTAACAGCCCCCAGAGTTTGGGAAAAGACACTGTGGGAATTGGAGATCAGAAGAAGAATTGAGACCATCCAGACCACAGCACTGCTAGAATACTAAGAGTTCTGGAGAACAAGGAGGAATTGTTGTCAGTCGGTCTTCAAAGAAAAACGCCAATTAGAAATGGTGTGAAAACTGGAGTTTGAAAAATAGTATAAACACCAATAAGAACCAATAAAGAAGTCAAAAAAGTTACCATTCTCTAGAATTTTGCTATCCAAACTGATAGAAAAATAAAGAGCAATAGACTAGATATAGTGGTTAAGGACTATGAAAGAAAAACATACCTTCTGATTAATATGTCCGTATCAACAGATAATAACATATCAGTCTCTAAGTGTATAATAAAACAAGTAAATACTAAAACCTGGAAATAGAATTGAATGTGTGGCACCTTAAAACTACCAATGTCGCAGAAATAGTGGAGCCATGGGTAGGATCAAGACAGGTAAACACATTAACAAAATACTTGGTACCCCCAACTTATATGAAATGCAAAAAAAATTGCACTTTGCGAAACTACTCATCTCTTTATACAATCAATTTGACTGGAAAAGTTACGCCCAAAAGTATGGATGGAACATCGAATATATATTATCCCTGCCTTCTTTCACCAAAGGTCTTAGGTAAAAAAAAACCGGTGAAGGATTGTAAGAAACCGAAAATAAAAGTGAAAATTAAATACTACTACTAATGATAATAATAGTAATAATAATGATAATAATAATAACAATAATAATGATAATAATAATAATAAATGGGTTTTTGAAAGACAAATGTATCAATTAATTCTTATCGGAACTTGTGTTAATCATCAAGGAAAAAAAAAGAACTTGTCATCTGGTGGAGTTTGACGTTCTAGCGGACCACAAATTAAAAATGAAAGAAAGCGAAAAGATAAATAAATACTTGGACCTTGCTAAAGAACTAAAAAAGAAACTGGGGAATATGAGGGTTGAAATGAAACCAATTTTTAAATGGCGCACTAGGAACGGTCCTCAAAGTCTTGAAAAAAATACTTGAAGGTTAAGAAATCAAAGGAAGAATCGAGTCCCTCCTGTCCACAGTATTATTAAGATTGGCTAGAATACTCAGAAGAGTCGTAGAGACCTGAGAAGACTTGCTGTCACTCAGACCCAAGCGAAAGACCTTCATCTAACACTAATTTAAAAAACTCGCAAGGAATAATAATAATAATAATAATCAGCTAATACTGATGTGAAAAACTCTAGAGGAGTAAATAATAATAATGATAAACTGTCGACTTTGCTGTCCTGGCGGACCACAGAATAAAACTAAAAGAATGTGAAAAGAGAGATAAGTACCTCGACCTAGCTAGAGAATTGAAAAAACTATGGAACATGAAGGTGAGAATTATACCAATTGTGATTGGTGCCTTTGGCACGGTAACTAAAGGATTATTAAAGGGCCTGGAAGATTTGGAAGTTGGCGACAGGGTGGAGACCATCCAAACAACAGTATTATTGAAAACAGCCAGAATACTGAGAAGAGTCCTGGAGACTTGAGGAGACTTGCTGTCACTCAATCTCCAGTGAAATACCATCAGCTTACACTGATGTGAAAACTCTAATGAGTAAATAATAATAATAATAATAATAATAATTTTATTATTCTTTTTATTATGATATTGCCACGAGGGCGCTCGAAGATAATTACAGTTATTTATTTTCCCGCTATCAAAGGTTAACAGCTGTGTATCACTTACTTATGGTAGCGTTAAATGTGATGAAAGGTGTTAGCCACGAGTGCTATTCATAATAAATCCGTGCCTAAGTGGCCCTCTATAAATATGGTCTCGTACCAAAGCTGGATAAATCCAATAAAGATCTACTTATATATCCTGAAGCAAAAAATGATATACCCGTGTTCTGCTGGGAATTTAAAGATTTTTTTACGAAATCAATAAAGATTATATTTTATTGGTAAGTTATTTTGATGGTTGTCAAGGTCCAACATTGTTTGGTTATTTCCGAAGTCATTATTATTATTATTATTAACAATTAATATTCAAACAAATATAGTCTTAAATTATATATAATTCCAGAATGTATCTTCACTAGGTAATAACTTCATTATCTCAAACAGATCTCTAGTTTCGGTTTCTTTGTTTAAAAAATATCAACCTTGGTGGGTTATTTAATGCCAAAGCTATCCTAGTAGAAAAACAGCCGGGGTTAAGGGGTTTATACTTTTCCCAAAGGTATTAGTCTGAAAGTGAACGTAACATCTCGACTGGAGTTCGAACTTGTTTACTTCGAGGCTGCAGTCCAGCACTTCAGCCATCCTGCCGCTGAGACTCCCTTCAATTTGATCAGTTTGACTCCTAAATTTGACACTTACAGACTCTGGAGTAGAGTGAACCGGAAAGTAACGGCAATGGAGTGACTCAACACTCCACAAAATTCCAGAATCGGAAATTATCCACCAGATGCAATTTTGTGTCATATCCAAGACACTCCTTTTTAGGGGATTCGGACTACCCTCTCCCTACTCTATAGGAGATGCAGTCATCGTATTCTTGTCCCTGCTAGCAGGGTGACAGAAGTTTTCGTTTCAAATGTTAGAATGGTAAATAACGGTATTTAATTTAAAAAAAAAGATCAGAAAATAATTCTTTAATGTCTATTTTATTGTCTGAATAATCCTCTATTCTGGATGGGGAAGTCCCCGTTGCCTAGAGGCTTAAATTCTGGACTGCGGCCTCAAAGTGAGTTTGAACTCCAGTTGCTCTTTTACGTTCACTTTCAGACTGATATGGGAAAGCTATGAACCCTCTTATCCCCCAACTACAGTGTCATTTCTGTTCTTCTACAATGATAGCTTAGGCATTAAATAAACCTCGAAGATTGATATGCCTTTAAACAAAGAAACCAAACAAATCTACCGTGGACCACATTTTATGTTTATTGAGTTTTAATTTTTTCTCTATCAGTACCATTAAAATAGTATTGATTGGTTTTATGATATGATAATCTTTGTTGGTTTGGTTTCTTTGTTTAATGTTATATCAAACTTCGTGGGTTATTTGACGCCAAGCCCGTCCTTGAAGAAGAACAGTAGTGGTACTATTTAAGCCATATCTTGGGGAATAAGAGGGGGTCATACCTTTCCAAAAGGTATTTGTGTGAAAGTGAATGTTATAGCGCGACTGGAGTTCGAACTCGCTTACAACGATGTCGCAGTCCAGAACATTAGCCATTACTTTGGTTTAATGGCATATCAGTCTTCGTGTTTAATTCACTTGCAAAGCCATCCTTGTAGAAGATCAGTAGTAGTACTGTTTAGTTATCTCATGCTGAAGCCAGTTTAACAGTTATGGTCTCCGAATTATATAAGCTACAAACACGTATATTCACGGTCATTTTAAATGGGTAGGCACTTTCTTATTTCAAACAGATCTATTTGACTCTTGCCCCTCTATAAGGAGTGCAGTCGGAGAATTCTAGGCCCTGCTGACAGCGCGGAAACGGATACAGTTAAGATTAATAGCCGTTGGTTGGTCGGCCATTTTTCCAGTTCACAAGCTGTTAAATTGTTAAATGTTGATAAATAATTGTTGAATTGTTAAATACAGCGAAATATAAATTTTACCATTTATTGTTTTAACGTTCTGATGAAATAATTCAAACTTGTGTAAACTATTTTTAATCGGTTCGTTACTAATTCCTCAATTTATGGTTCAGCAGAACCCAAAGAAAAGCGTGCTTATCTCGTGAGCTGTCGATACTGAGCTCGATCTTCCCTTCATGTCTAGTAGATTTGTGTCAGTCTTTCCGTAATCGGGACAAATTCTTCTAACTTTGATATTCCAACCAGGAAAAGACCTCTTTTCCCAAACGGTTTGTCTTGTAATAATAAAAACTAGAATGTTTACAAAAGTATAAATGTTTTCTTAATATATTTTGAGTATTTGCGAGTATATTTACAGTGTAAGAGATAGAGTAGGAGAAAAAGACGGGGTCCCAGTGGCGGTGGGGGGGGCTAACCTGTTTGACAGTGACATTGTAGTGAATTAGTTGGAACCTCAGTCACGCTATTACGTTCACTCTCAAACTAATATCCTTGAGAAAGGTAAGAATTCGCCAATCCCCCACCCAGCAATGGATTAAATAGTCATTCTACTGTTCTTCTTCAAGGGTGGCTCGGATATTAAATAACCCATGAGGATTGGTATGCCATTAAACAAAGAAGAATAAGAAAACTTCCCGAAACCAAACGCAGCAAAAATTTCTTCATAGTGATTAACCAATGTGCAATCCCCTTTGAATGATAAAATGGATCATTCTGAGAATAGACAAGGAAGAAACTCAGAGAGATAGACCATAAAACAAGAAAATTAACGACGATGCATAAGGACTTATACCTGAGAGATGATATAGATTCTATGTGTCAAGGAAAAAAGGAAGAAGAGAACTTGTTAGCACTGAATATTGCTTATATACAACAATTCATAAATATACAAAAAATAAAGAAATACTGATTACATCAGTCAGTAACAGCAATAACAACAGGAATAAAAAATAGAACAACGATCAAAAAATCTAGGAAACAAAAATAGGGAAAAACCACTTTATGGAGACCTCAAGTAATCAACTTAGGAAATTGCACTCGAGATTACTCGGTTATGGCTATAAAGGGAAACAACAAAGGGAGAAACTAAATTTCTATTAATAGCCGGCTGAGGCTATAAAATACACTGACTGCATCTCTGCAGAGGGCTAAGACCCCCCTTCACAATGAGTGTCCTGGACATTAAACTAAACAATGTGGTGGTGAGGTTTCAGTAATGCTGGAGCTTTGGAAGATGGGAAGTACACCTCCATTGCCATCGCTCCCAGGTCCATTCTGGCTCGAAGTGGTAGTACGTGTTAGAGTCCTTTCAATGGGTCAAATAGAACTGTTTGATCATTCAACTGAAAGTAAACAAATGACTGATGTTTAATTGAATTATTAGTGATGCATAGCAAAGTTTGGAGCCATTTAACTTGGTTGACTTATGCTAAATTAAATTATTTGAAGTAGACCTGTTTGATCATTTAACTGTGCGTAAACAAACAACTGATGTTTAATTGAATTGTTAGTGTTAAATAGTAATCCTTTTAACTACTTCAGTGTATGTAAACAAATGATTTACATAGAATAGAATTATACGTGTAGGATAGCAATAATTAAAATCATTTAACTATGTACACAATAGCAATACAAATTAGTTCTAACTCATCTTAAAATTAAATTACCGATAAACTAATCTCTAATATATCATGTATATCTATTTAAATGTGTACAAACAAATGACTGGTGAAAATTTTGTTACTGTTACATTGCAATACTTGAAACCATTTAACTGTGTGCAAAAAAAAAAAAGACCTCGGGCTCGTTTTAAAATGTTTACAAATCATATATATTTAATATTTTTGTATAGATAGTATTTTGCATGAAATAACCTACAATGGTTGATATGCCTTAAAAACCAACCAAACCAAATTATATATTTATAATATGTATGTATAAAGAGGATTTGGCAGGAAATAACCAACAATGGTTGATATGCCATAAAACACAACCAAGACAAATCATATATTTATATATATATATATATATATATAAAGTGGAGTTTGCATTAAATAACCTACAATAGTTGATATACCACAAACCCAACCAAACTACATCATATATACGTATTTACTATATATGTCTAAAGACGATTTGATATTATATAACCTACAATGGTTTATATGCCATAAAATCAAACCTAACCAAATCATATACATTTAATATATATTTATCAAGATAATTTGACATTAAATAACTTACAATGGTCAATATACCATAAAACTCAACCAAACTGAACCATATAATAAGAGCAGCTATAAAAATTATGTCAAAGCGAAATTTGATAACACACAGAATAGTTAATATAGATTATGTGGTGACAGAGACGAAACAATTAATCACATAATTATCGAATGGCACATAAGTAATACAAGTTAGGCACAATGAGGAATTGTATAAAAAATTAAAATTTGACCATACTAACAAATTGTATATGCACAAATCTAGAAAGTGAGACGCATAAAATCCTCTAAGGCTTTGAGATACAAACAGATCGTCCGATCCCGACCAGAAGACCATACCTAGTATTAATTAACAAGAAAAAATAAGAATTTGCTATCTAGTATATTTCTTCATTTTAGCAGACCACTTAGTGAAAATGAAAGCAAATGAAAAGGTAAACAAATAATTGGACCTTGCCAGAGAGCTGAAAAAGCTGTAAGACATGAAGATGACAGTGACACAAATTATAGTTGGGGCACTTGGAACCGTCCCTAAATGCCTGGGAAAGAGACTGTAAAAACTGAAGATCAAAGGAAGAATCGAGATCATCCAAACCACTGCACTTTTGACATCAGCTTAAACTCTTAGAACGGTCTTAGAGACGTTAAAATACTTGCTGTCACTCAAACTTCAGTGGAAATCCACCGGTTAAAACTTGCATGAAATCGTCACAGAGATAGATAATAATCATGATAATCACATAATAAGCAAATGCAGCAAACTGACACAAAAGAAATACAAGAGTATGCACGACTGGGTAGGAAAGGTAATCCTCTGAGAATTATGCAAGAGAATGAAATTTGGCAATGCTGATAAATGAAAAATATGCACAAACCAGAATTTGCCCAAGAAAATGAAACGCATAAAAATCTCTGATTTAAATAGACAGATCAAATAGATGGTTAGTTGGTTTCTTTCGTAAATGGCAAGTCAACCTTTGTGGGTTATTGAATATCAAAACTATTCTTGTTAAAGAACAGCATTAGCATGAAAGCGAAACACAAACAGCTTCGTCAAGAATTTCAACTTGAGATGCCGTGTCTATTTCGTGTCAATTAGTCATCATCATCATCATGTCGCGCTGGTAGCACGGATATCCCTGACCCTCTCTCGCCACTCCTCCCTATCGTTCATCGCCCTAGGCAGGTCTTCAGGACAACA
Source organism: Sepioteuthis lessoniana (assembly GCA_963585895.1). Lineage (NCBI taxonomy): Eukaryota > Metazoa > Mollusca > Cephalopoda > Myopsida > Loliginidae > Sepioteuthis > Sepioteuthis lessoniana. Next base: position 61,705,205 of record OY757916.1, on the reverse strand, counting down.
TCCTGTATCCTCACATAGCTGCTAAATGTATGTTCGTGCTGGTCGTCCTGCTTTTGCACGGCCATGTGTGGGGGTCCATAAGAGTGCATCACTGATGAGTTCGTCCCTGCTTCTCCAGCAGTGTCCTGCATGTCTGGTTCGTCTAACTTGAATAGTTTTCGTGATAGGAGGCAGGTGGCCGTACAGTTGGTGTCTTGTGGGGTGTTGTTGCCAGGACTTGTTCAAGATTGCACGCAGCATTCTTGTGTAATTGCCGTCTAGCTTGTTCTCCAGCCGTTTTGTTAGCGTCCATGTAGTGCACCCATATAGCAGTATCGATGTGACCGCTGCCTGGAAGAAACTGCGTTTCATTTTATCGGTTAGGTCTGATTTCCATATAATCGATAGCCTATTGATAGCTGTCCATGCTTTCGTTAACCTCGTGTCGATGTCCTTTTCGGTTGATGCGACGCAGCTTCCTAGGTAAGTGAATTTGCCTACTAGTTTAAGAGGGGTTCCGTCTAGAGTGGAGATGTCCCCCGTTTGATTATAGCACATATATTTCGTTTTGTGTGCATTAACATAGAGGCCTATGCCTGCGGCTGCTCGTTCCAAACTATGCAGTAGTATTTTGTCAATTAGTACAATAGAATAATCATGTATATACTTGTAAAATATTCTCAGCATACACAACAATTTTGTATATTGTGACACTACACACTGGTTCTCCCACAGTGGTTATTGGAACTGATGCTATTGTGATAGTCTTTTGACTTGACATGGTCAGTTTACCTCGATGATAAACCACAAGTGGTAAGTTAAGAAAATGTCTGACTGCCCACTCCTTATCGTAGTGTCTGTCGGCTGTCGTCGCTAGTGACGGGGTTACCGAGGGTACTCACGATTCAAGCTTGCTTTTTTTTTTTTTTTTTTTGTATTCAGTTCCTTTGTCGATATTTAATCTTTCTGCTACTTCTTCGTTGCAAAGATATGCAAGTTAATATTTCAATGGTCTGAAGTGGAAACTATCAAGCTAAAGATTATACGCACAATGTAAATGTATTGATAATGAATTTGATATAGAAATGTGTTGTAAAGGATTTTGCAATAGAAACACATTAAAATCAGGAAGAAAAGGACTGTCAATGATGAGAAATTAATGCATCACTGGTAAGATAGTGCAATTATATGAAAGATTTAAATGCATCGATAAGGGATTTATTAAAGGAATATGTTACAAATGAATTTCTTTCTTCTTTCTTAGGTTTAATGGCATATCAGTCTTCGTGTTTTATTCACTGGCAAAGCCATCCTTGTAGAAGAACAGTTGTAGTACTATTTGACCTATAGTTAGGGAGATAAGAGTGGGGTATACCTTTCCTAAGGCTTTTAATCTGAAAGTGAACGGAATAACGCGTCAGTAGTCCGAATTTGCTTACTACGACGTTGTAGTCCAGTAGGTTAGCCACTATGCCACCGGAATCTCTCACCTGCATTGATAACAAGAAAAAAGGGATTGATAGAAAAAAAAACTGTAAAAAAAGACTGTAATTAACTGCGTCCTCATTTTGCGCACAACAAATGTTTTTGGTTGCTTCTACGGCTTAATGATCTTCTTCGAACTAGTAAGTTCCCGAATTAGACTACGTTACACGTCCATCTGTGCGACATTTAAATCACACACGCTGTGAAGCGGTGCACAACGTGTCAGCGCACGAACTATCACGATACTACATACTACAGCGAGTACCTTGCAGGGTTTGAACTGCTTCGGTCACGTGATACATGCACCGCAAAATAACACGTACCAAAATAGTGCAAAACCTTATGGACCTACCCAAATATATAAAGTAAGGTCACCTCTACAACATATATCAATCCCTTATCATAAATATCCGATGCCATTTTTAGATAAGAAATTTAATAGCAAGCTAAAATGATACAGGAATTTTAGAGACTTAATTTTCACAATGTCAAATATTTGTTTTTGTTTTGTTTTTTATATATTTCTGGAGATTTTACGCATATTTTGCTTTCAATTAGTATTAATACTTCAATTTTTTTAAGAATATTTTTTCAAATTATTTTTTTTATCTACAGGCAAGCTTCGTCTGTAATTTTCTTATAATTATTCAAATTTGTCGGAATAGAAATTCACAAATTGATCTGTTTAATTTCCGTTTCATTTTCTCAACGTTTGGAAAATATATAAGAAACCCGAAACATTCTGTGTGTGTGTATTCGTGTGCATGCATATGTGGTTGGGCGCGTGTGTGTGTGTGTGTGTGTGTGTGTGTGTTTACCCAAGTATACATCCGCTTTATCTTTATGTATGTGCCCACGTGTAGATATCTGTACACTAACGCGTTTGCATAACTATATAGAACTGCAGGTTTGCATATTTGTGCATCAGCGTATGTACATGTTCAAAGAGTTAATTGTTGGATTGTTCCAAATTTGACACTAGAGCACTTTTTCTTAAATATTCAATAAGGATCGAGTTATTTTTCCAGGCTTGCAAGATCAGCAAGCTCAACTTCTCACTCATTATAGACATCTATAACTTTGGCATCGGGATTAAATTCAAAAGATTTGCTAAGCTAATATTAGCAGCAAACAACCCTAATGTTTTATAGGCACCTTTTGTAAAGAAATTTTCCAGAATTCTGAGAAGGGAGAGTCCCCGTGTCGTCGTGGCTAACGTGCTGGGCTGCGATATAAGCAAGTTCGAACACCAGTCGCGCTATTATGGTCTCTTTCGGACTAATACCTTCGGGAAAAGTATAAACACCCCCTTATTCACCCACCCCAGCCTTGGATTAAATAGTATTACTACTTTTCTTCTACAAGGATTGGTTTGGTATTAAAGAACCCTCGAAGGTTTTTAACCTATTAAAACAAGAAAAATCTGAACCGGAATTCCGAAAAGCTATTCAACAATCCCACCTTTGATGTTCGCATGTAAAAGGTCAGTTTAATAAGAGGACCGCGCAGGAAACAAGCCTGCTAAGATTTTAAATTGTTTAGTTCTGTGGCGATTCCCTCTTTGGGTCACTTCATTTAATATAACCGTTACCATTTTTCGACGAGGTGACCATGTGCTGCCTGAGAGGAAGGCCCCCTGGAACAAAGCTGATAATCTTTTGGTACCTACAGACCCTAAAGTTTTTTGCATTTCTGACACAAGGCACTGATATTTGCCACACTGGGATCTCCTCTATTTATCGGGAAATTTACCATTAATATTTCTTTGACGTCGCCGCTTGGAAGAATTCCTGCTGATCAGTCGTATCAGTGCTATTGTATGGTTGCACCATGAAAAAAAAAGACGCACAATGAGAACTACACAAGAATGCTACATGCTGTTTTGAACGAATCCTTGAAGCAGCACCCCAAAAAAGAGCAGCTGTTCGGCCACTTACATCCTGATACACAAAGCATCCTAGTAAGACCTGCTAGGAACTGCTGGGGAAACAAAGAAAAAACTCAAAAGCAACGTTCTCTCATGAACTTCTACACATGGACACACCAGTGTTTGGGGATCCATCAAAAATTTACATTCACCAGTTCTATACGGATACTGTAATCCATCAAGATGTCTTACGAAGAGCGATGACCGACAATATTTCTCTCATACATTGTCGGATTATTTTCCATTATTTACTATATATAATAATACTTTGTCGACCGTAGTCTAGAGCGATCCGAATGCTTCCTTTTCAATAGCTACTACATCGAGTTGTTGGGGAAGGCGCTAGGATTGCTCCACTTACTCTTGATCCGTACCTTATAATGCTGAGTGTTAAACAAGGAGGTATCAAGTGCCATTTTTGAGCCTTTGGTTTGACTCGACCTGGGATATAACCTCGATCTCCCGGACCTTTGGCGAATACTGTAACCATTGTGCTAGTGGGCCAGAGTTATATATACAGACGAGAATTGTTCAAAAAGTTCTAAACCCTCACTCTGAAAAAAATGCCTTAGCTAACATGCACATACGTGTGTGGTTGTGTGTGTTTAGATAGATAGATAGATAGATAGATATTTTCTTTTTGCATTGAAGAACCCTGGATACTTTTGCACACACATACACACATACACATATATATATGAATATATAAGATCAGATCGCTGGTTTAATATTTCAAACGTTAAAAATTGCTATGTTTTTATATCTAAGTTTGGTTTGGGTTCCATTGCTGATTTTTCGACCTCTGGATCCAGACCTCCAACCTCAGCAAAACGTGCTCTTGTTTACTTGCATGAAGGGCGATGCAATTTGGATATATATTGTTTAAAATAAAGTCCAGGTAATTTTCCGGTGATTATTTTTCTCATCTATACACACCACACTTATAGTCAGACATACATCAGCTCCATACAGACCCTGAGTGCAGTCTAGAGGACTAGCGAAAGAGAGTCCAGGGAGTCCTTGCTATCGACCATTCATGATGATAAATGGACCCCTTCGTTCATTAGTTTCTTTTCTTTGTTTAATGGCATATCAACCTTCGTGGGTTATTTACAGCCAAATCCACCCTTATAGAAGAACAGCTGTGATGCTATGGAGGGATAAAGGGGTTCATACCTTTCCGACGGGTATTAGTCCAAAAGTGAGCATAATAGCGCGAGGTGCCCGTGGTGGAATGGTTATCGTTGTAGGAAATGGACACGGCGACATGAGTTCAAATCCTGGACCAGACAGATTGCATTTCACTTAGCACTAGTGCCCTTGGGAAAGGTATGAATCCAATTATTCTCCCTCCAGCTACGGGTAAATAGTAGGACATACTGGGTTCTTCAGCCTCGGTGAGGCAACTAGTCTAGGAGAAGGAATACTCTGAATTCAAACCTGTTCAACTCCGCTTAAAAATTGACTTTGAGTCATATCCTGCCCGAGCGGAGGGGTTGATAAATATGACATAATAGCACGACTGGAATTCGAACTCGCGTACTTTGAGGCCAAAGTTCAGCACTTTAGCAACAACGCCACGGGGACTCCTAGATGATTAGCTTGTAGATAAGTCAATAACGGGTGTAGAACAGATCCTCCCGAACAACACTCCTCAGGGTTTTAAATTCAGCGTTTTTCCTTCTCTTATATCAGTTGCCTTACCATAGCTAAAGAACTTAATGTGTCCTGTACATTTTCTTTTTTAAGTAGAGGAATGGTAATTCTATTTATCAGTATGTCCTATTATTTATTTATAACAGAAGGAAGAAGAGCAGGAGTCTTGACTTCCCAAGAGTATTTGTGCAAAGGGAAAAAATCACACAGAGTCGTTCAGGGTTTGAATTCGGCTCATCGGCTCTATTTCGTTATGACGATAAAAGCCAAGCGTAACTGAACTGTTGGGCTCTCATACGGCTAGAGATTCCATCGTATATATATACACACACACACACATATATATATATATATATATGAAGACGTGAGTCGTTCAAAAAGTTCTAACCCTTACGCAGATTTTTAATTTTTTGCACACTTCTCACTTTTATATTGATCTCATCTGCACAGAAATTAAGTCAGAAATCTGAATTAGTTTTCATAGTTTTATAAGTGATAGAGTGTTACCACAACAAAAATGTTCAGCTATGGCTCCTCTTTCAGGCTTGGGCTTAGAACTTTTTGAACGAGCCTAGTGTATATATATATATATATATATATATATATATATATATATATATATATATATATAAGAATTGCAAATGCAAAGGTGTAGATAGTTTATACGTATGTGTATTATCTGTTACATTTCATTGCTATGTTCGATTGTGTTTTTTGTAAACCATCGCATAGTTTACGCGAACACACAATCACACATACACATGTATGAACATGTGAGTGTATTTCTGTACATGTTGTTATATATGGATATGCAGACGAACTCCTCCATATAAATGTTTCTTCTTTGGTCTTTGTGCAGCTATAAATTTCTTTGTATAAAGAGCGCATTTCTCTTATATTGAAGTATTAATATGAAAACGTCTGAATGAACACGTATAAATGGCTGAATGGAAATGATTGTAAATCCTGTGTGTCCACCCGATCAATAATATGTGCGCATGCGTCATACGTGTGACACACATTTGCATGTGTGTGAGTGTGTCTGCGTGGGTGGAATTTATGTCTGAGCCTGCATAATCTACTCAATAATCCCGCGTCTTTGATCGTATTTCTGAATTGTAGGCATTTTGTTTGAGGTTATTAGCTGATACGACCAGCTGAAAGACAAGCTTAAAGGGGGGATAAATTGGCAGATACACTCAACAATAAGAAAAATACAGACGTAAAAGTTGGTTGGTTGTTTAGTTGGTTTCTTTTTTAATGGCATGATAACCTTCGTGGGTTATTTTAAGCCAAATGCATCCTTTTAGGGAGTTTATATCTTTCCCAAGTGTATTAGTCCGAAAGTCAATGTAATAGCACGATTGGAGTTCGAACTCGTTTATCACGATGTTGCAGTCCAGCACGTTAGCCACTACGCCACGAGGACTCGCACACATAAGAAAGAAGAAACATATACAATACTATGTCTAGATTTCGATTACCACATGCAATTTCTTGATACACACGAACCTTTTCGTAAAACTTTAGACTCTTTTCGTACACCGTGATATCACCCCCGTACGGCCAAGTCGACTGGGGCTGTAGAATACACTGATTTCATCTCTAAAGAGGGATAAGACTCCGCCTCATCGTCTGTCCTGGATATGACACTAAACAATCTGATGGTGAGGCTCCAGTGATGCTGGAGATTTAAAAATGCGGAATAACTCTTTATTGCCATTACTCCCAGGTCCACTCTGGCCTGAAGTGGTAGTACCTGATAGCGTCCTATCTATGGGTTAAATAGAACTGTTTGATATCTAAACTGAGTGCAAAAAATTACATGCTAAATTGAATTGTTTGAAATAGAACTGCTTGATCATTTAACTGTGTGTAAACAAACGACTATTATTTAAATAAATTGTTAGTGGTAGCAATCATTGGAAGCATATAACTTTATTAACTGATACTAAACTGAATTTTTAGAAATAGAATTGTTTTAACATTTAACTGTGTGCATCTACAAAATGTGTTCACAAATCAGAAACTTTATATATATATATATATAGTCATCCACAGACAGATCTGTTTCGTTCTATCAGAACTCATCAGTGTGACTAGACAGTATCTTCCTGTAGCTGGGATCGAAACCCGGTTGACTCAAACGTCAAACCAAAGCTTCTAACCATTCAGCCATGAGGAGATATTAGCTGCGAAGTAGATTTTAAACGGTTATGAATCACAATTACTATTGTTTACATACATCCATTCAACGGTAGCCGAGACCTCAATTCAACTACGAAGAGGCTTGCAATAGACGCTAATGGCAACACGATTACTTCTTCGCCTGTAAAAACTGTAAAAACTGGATTTAACATTATATAACCAACGATGGTTGATATGCCATAAAACCGAACCAAACCAACCGAAATCCTCTCTGTAAGAATTGAGTCTGGGACTGTAGAATACACAGACTGCTTCTCTGCACAGGGATAAGACGCCCCGACAACGAGTATCCTGGATATGACACTAAACAATCTGATGGTGAGGTTCCAGTAATGCTGGTGCTTTGGGAAATGCAAAGTACCCCTTCATTGCCCTCGCTACCAGGTCAACTGTGGCCCGGAGTGGTAGCACCTGATAAGTGTCCTATCTATGCGTCAAATAGAACTAAACCGTGGTTTCGAGAGTTTACTGTTTTTGCATCAAAACAGAATTGTTTAAAATAGAACTGTTTTGATATTTAAACTGCGTACTTATGCTAAACTGAATTGTTTGAAATAAAACTGATAATTTGTATAAAAATGGAATTGGCATTAAATAACCAACAACGGTTGATATACCATAAACCTAAATAACCAACCAACCTCGATAAGAACAAAAGCCCTTATTTTCAAATACGCTGACTATATTCCCAGCTGAGGCGTAAGACCCTCAAAAGAGGAGACTCTTTTGAGGGTAAGGGTCTTGTCCTTCTGCAAAAGATACCGTCAGCCCCATCGACTGTGTGCCATTTAGTTTTATAACATTTAAGAAAGAAATATTTCTAAAAATGTTGGAACGAGCCTTCGTGTCCAAGAGCATACACCAAATTTTTATGGGCTTTTATCTCTAATTATTCTGCTTTGCCTTAAAACTCTTTAAAGTTTGCTACATTGATATATATATATATATATATATATATATATATATATATATATATCATCAAGTCGTGATGATAGCACGGAGTTCCCTGACTCTCCTTCGCTATCCGTCTCTATCATCCATCATTCCAGGAAGGTCTTCTAAACAACATCCTGTGTTAGCACAGAACCGATGTAGGTTGGTTGGTTCGTTGGTTGTTTTACGGCGTATCAAACCTTTTTGGATCATGTAACGCCGAATTAAATTTCAAACAATTCAGTTTAGTATAGGTATTGTTTTTGTTTATAAACAGTAAAATGTCAAAATAGTTCAGTTAAATGCCAAAATAGTTCTATTTCAAACAATTCATTTAAGCATAAGTACTCAGTTTCAATGTCAAAATCAGTTCTATTTCAAACAGTTCAGTTTAGCATAAGCACGCAGGTTAAATATCAAAAACAGTTCTATTTCAAATAATTCAGTTTAGCATAAGTATTCAGTTTAGTTATATTTAACCCATAGATATGACCTTATCAGGCGCTACCACTCGGGACCAGAGTGGACCTTGGAGCGATGGCAATTAAAAGGTATTCCGCATTTTCCAAAACTCCAGTATTACTGGAACTTCACCATCAGATTGTTTTGTGTCATATCCAGAACACTTGTTGGTGGGGTCTTACCCCTGGGCAGAGAAGCAATTGGCGTATTCTAAATCCCCAGGCGATTTGGTAACAGAGCTGATGTATCTAATTCTTTACTGGTCAGTTAATACTGACGCGTCCGTGTGTCGAAGTCCATAAGAGAACGTTGTATATAAGTTCTTCCTTCCCAGTATGTCTTACTTGTCTTACTTGGTTAGTTTGTGGGATGGGAGTTAAGTGACCGCACAACTGCTTTTTTGTGGCGTGCTGCTTTCAGGCTTTATTTAAAATAGTACGGAGCATTCTTGTGTATTTCTCATCTAGCCCTTTTTTCATAAATTTTGTAAACGTTCAGCTGATAGTGCCTTCATACAGTAGTCTTGACACTTGGAAGAAATCCCATATTGTTTTATCAGGGAGATCGATTACCTGTCAAGAGCAGCCCATGCTTTACATATACGTATATTGAAATCCCTTTCAATAGGTGAAATATTGCTACTGGGGTATATGAACTGGTCTACTAATTTCAGAGGTTTGCCACTGCGCCACGCCGACTCTCGCCCGATGTTTTTTATTAAGATATGATAATGAAATATTTGTTAAAATATTTGGGTAGTTAGGGTTTTCTAGCTTTTGTAGAGTAAACAATCAAGAAAGAATAAATTGACCACTTTTATTGAATTAGAAATAAGCAAAATGTAATTTTTGATACTTTTAATTTCGTTATTTTTCAGTTTCTTAGTACCTCCAAATCTTAATTTTATATCAAAAAGTAAATATTTTTCCCTTTATTACTTTATTGGCCAGGCCGTTTAATGTTTTAACAATTTCATCTTCCTATCGTCGTCATTGGCCTAGTGGGTAGAGTTCGCTAATGATCCGGGATACCTGGGTTCAATCCCAGCTTGCGTCATACCAAAGACTTTAAAAATGGTTCTTGATACGTCCTTGCTCAACACTCAGCAATATAAGGTACGTATCAAGGGTAAAGTGGAGCAATCCAGGGAGAGGAATAGCGCCATCCCCTACACCTCGGTGTAGAAGCTATTGAAAAGGGAGCCTTCGGATCACCCACGACTACGGTCGCCGACTTTACTTTTACTTACTATCGTCGTAGAGGTCTTCCGATTAGTCGTTTCCAGTCTCGCGGATACATTTCCACAAACGGCACAAACCCACCTGTTGTGCTGTGTACCTTGCAATGTGTCCAGTCCAGCAGTAAAATCTAAACCATTTTTAAGTTGGATGCGACCTAAGTTTAATTTCTAAGTGGAGTACAGCTGGTTTTAATTCAGAATTTTGCTTCTCCTACATTGATTTTGATACCAAGCTGCATTGGCCATTGATCTTCCCTTGGCTTACACCAATGTTAGAGATACGGTAGAGGCTTCTGCCTTTCATATAAACTTACCCAAGAATGAACTCTAAAGATAAAGTTTGACTTCTTCAGAGCATATTCATGGTCAGGTGCAATTAACCGATGCTACAGTGAGAGAATTCCTATCGAATAGGCCAAATACTCCGAAGTATATTACCACACAATATACACCGATAACAAACTAATTTGATATCAATATCGAAAATGAAGAAACCTGAATCCTCATCATCATCATCATTATCAATGCCGACAACACGGATTCTTTTAACTTTCTTTCGGCATCCGTGCCTTTCAGCAATCATTTTTGATAAGTCCTCTAGACAGCGCCCAGTGTCCACACAGAGTTGGACGGCCAACACTGGTGAGTCTATGTGTAGAAGTCCATTAGAGAACGTTAATCATAAATTCGTCCTTGCTTCTCCATCAGTGCCCAGCATGTCTTGCTAGCCTGACTCGGATGGTTTGTGAGATAGGAGGTAAGAGGCCGTACAGCCTCTGTTTTGTAGTGTACTGCTCCAAAGTTAGGTTTAAAACAGCATGCAGCATCCTAGTGTAGTTCTCACCGAGCTTTTTCTCCAAGCGTTTGGAAAAAGTCCAAGCGGTGCAATCATACAATAGTACTGACACGGCTACAACTTGAAGGAATTCCAATTTGATTTTATCAGAAATATGAGGCTACCATATATTCGAAAATCTGTCAATAACAGTCCATGCTTCACCAATGCGTATGCTGGCATCGCTTTCAGTAGATGAAATATTGCTACCGAGGTATACGAGCTTAAGAGGCTTGCCATTTAATGAGGAGATGGTATCAAACAGAGATCATGTTATAATCAAGAATTATGGATAAAAAGAACAGTCAAACATTTACCAGATAAGCACACTAACCGAGTGCACTAAGCCAGTGCAAATAAATATGTACAGATACAGTTGAAAACTTGTAATTAAATGGAGATATACTGATAAGTGCTGTTATGAATCAATGTATAATAGCAGAATGAAGAATAAAATCTCACTCCTCTCAGCTGAAAGCACTGAGCTACACGCGTAAAAAAGAGTTATATATCAAACCCAACCCTTCTACTACTAGCAAAATGCGTCACAAGATCAAATTTTAGACTGTGTACTCCTGGTTCAAATTCAAAGATTTCCTTGTGCTAGACTGGTTGCCATACCAAGGCTAAAAAAAGCAATCTGCTCTACTATTTACCCATACCTATGAGGAGAATATATGGGTTTTCACCTTTCCCTAGCATATTAGTCTTTCTCTTAATATGCTTGGAAAATAAGTAAGGTACCAATTGTCGGTATTCGAGTTTGGGCAAAGACCAAGATTGAAAACATCGATTATTATGCATAATTATACATTCTTTTTTTTTCGATGTTCTAAGTACATCAAGGAACCCCACTTTAACTAGTAGACAAATTCACTTACCTAGGAAGCAGCGTCGAATCAACCGAAAAGGACATCGAAACGAGGCTAACGAAAGCATGGACAGCTATCAATAGGCTATCGATTATATGGAAATCAGACCTAACCGATAAAATGAAACGCAGTTTCTTCCAGGCAGCGGTCACATCGATACTGCTATATGGATGCACTACATGGACGCTAACAAAACGGCTGGAGAAGAAACTAGACGGCAATTACACAAGAATGCTGCGTGCAATCCTGAACAAGTCCTGGCAGCAATACCCCACAAGACACCAACTGTACGGCCACCTGCCCCCTATCACGAAAACTATTCAAGTTAGACGAACCAGACATGCAGGACACTGCTGGAGAAGCAGAGATGAACTCATAAGAGATGTACTCTTATGGATCCCCACGCATGGCCGCGCAAAAGCAGGGCGACCAGCTCGAACGTACATTCAGCAGCTATGTGAGGATACAGGATGTTGTCCTGAAGACCTACCTAGGGCGATGAACGATAGGGAGGAGTGGCGAGAGAGGGTCAGGGATATCCGTGCTACCAGCACGAGATGATGATGATGATGATACATTCTTTTCACCCTCATCATGGAATTATACAGGACTATCTCAAATATCTAAAATATATTTTCTATATGGCTTGTCACAAATATATTTTTATCGTTTCTATATATTTACCCAACTTTTTCACCATGGACACAGGGTGCGACAGTCATTTTTCAAGCTGAGTTAAGCTGATTTGAAATCAGAGTTTTCTTTTTCCTATACTCGTAGTCTTACATAGGCTAAAGAACTCTGTCTTCCATACTATTTATCCAGAGATGAAAAGATGAAGACAGTTCATGGAGGGAAAGCATAATGCCTCTCCGGTAAATAAAAGTTTCGGGGTGCAGCGATCAGCAAAGAAGATCATGCTGATAGTCTTCAGGGACATGAAAGTCATCGCTATTGATTTACTTGAAAAAGTTGCAATTATGGCCAACTGTTTATACACAATTCACATTGTTTATCGAATGCCTTCGTGTATATATATATATAATGATAATAAAACATGAAAGTTCGAATCTTAAAAAATTAATGAATGCCTAATCGACAGTGCATCATAAGCTCTAAAAACAAACCTATTCACTTTAGGTTTGGTTTGGTTTGTTGGTTTTATGGCATATCAACCTTTGTAGGTTATTTAACGCCAAATCCATTTTTATGTAAATAATCTGTTCTATTGAAAACAGTTAAGTTTAGCATAAGTACACAGTTTAATTGTCAAAAACATTTCCATTTCAAACTATTCAAGCAGTTATATGTAATAATTCAGTTAAGTGTAAATACAGCTTTAATGTCGAAAAACAGTTCTATTTGAAATAATTCAGTTAAGCATAAGCACTCAGTTTAAGTGTAAGTACGGTTTAATTGTCAAAAACGTTTCTATTTCAAGCTATTCAGTTTACTCAATTCAGTTTAGCATAAGTATGCTGTTAGTTCTATTTAACCCATAGATAGGGCCCTATCAGGTGCTACCACTCCGCTCCAGAGTGGACCTTGGAGCGATGGCAATGAAGGGGTACTCCGCATTCCCAAAGCTCCAGCACTGCTGGAACCTCACCATCAGATTGTTTAGTGTCATATTCAGGACACTCGTTATGGGGAGTCAGTTTATTCTACAGCCCCAGCTGACTGGGCAATATTCATTTTTGGAAGACACCGGAAAAATGCGGGAGTCATGATATTTTCTCTTTTTCCAATTTTCTATCTTCACCTTCTGGTCTGCTAGCTCATTCCTGCTGTTAACAAGACTGGATCTTTTCCTAATTTATAATAGCCAGGTGGTTTTGAGAATTAATTCTTTTTTTTTTTTTTTTTATTGCGGACTTTTTGTCCTCATCTTGGTAGTTTTTATGTTGTTTCTTCTTTCACTACGTTTCGGCCAAATTTCCCCTCTGGCCTTCTTCAGGTGATTTACCGCGACCTCGGATAGGAATGCTGAGTCTTGTAACCGTATCCCCAGTAATTACTGCCTTCCATAGTTGTTATCTATCGCACTATGTTTTTGACCAAGTAAACTTCTGGCCGGCTTGGGTAGGATTTGAAACCGCTATCTTCTGACAATGCTCACCTGGAACCGTAGAGACTCAACGCCTCTATCCGCTGCGCCAGGTGGTTTTAGTTTCAAAGTTCCAGAGTATTTAATGCTTTTTACTTTCAATGAAATATTCCTCAATCAACTTTCTTTAAAGCATTAATAAAATGATGATCCAAAGTTTATAATTATCTAGATAAGCCATTCCTATCCTAAAAGTATATATTTACCCAACCGCTCTGCAATGGGCAGGATTTGACACAAGGTCAATCTTAAGTAATGTAAAGCTGATTTGAATTCAGAGTTTTCCTTCTCCCAGGCTGGTTGTCTAACCAAGGCTAATGAACCCAGTTTGACCTACTATTTACCCATCATGGAGGCGTGAGAAGAGATTGATTCCAGCTTTTCCTAAAGGCATTAACGCGAAGTGAAATGCAAACAACTTCTAAAAAAAGAAATATAACAGAACAGATTACAATGATCAGTTTCTGCTCCCTCAAATAAAGCGAACTTCTTTTGAGGTAAACAGCCTCCCCAACTCTGCAGCGTTTGCATTGCAAATACATATTATCGTAGATCTTGACAGAGTTGTTGCTGCATTGGCGATCTAAGCAAGCGGTGGTTGTACATGACCGTCCGGCAATCGATCAGTTTGGATTGCCCGATGAGAAGGCGCCTCTTTTCAGTGTCTGTCGGCTCTGAAGCATGGCGGATCTGCTAAGCAGCGGCTCGATTGAGGCGCGACCGAAGCGAGGCGTCAAAATGCGCGCGAAACGTTGCGTAAATTGTTGGTGGCTATTGCAAATTAAGTTAAACAGACTGAATAGGTAAGAAAGTTCCGGAAACTGCCGGAATTAGCCGAAAGTTGAGTATTGAAAAACGTAAAAAAATAGTAATGTGAACAGTGTGAATAACAACAAAAGATCATCAATCTAAACTGATTAAAATGTTGATTGTTCGGAAACAGGATTGAGATAGAAATTAATTAGTAGATATATTACGAGGTTCTACTCAAACAAAAAGTATCCTGAATATGACATCAAACTGCATCTGGTGGTGAGGCTCCACTTCTTGAATTCCGGGGATTGTGGTTTAGCCCTTCATTGCCATTGCATTTAGCTTCATTCGGACCCAAGTGGTAGTATTTATTAGGATCCGAGTTATGGCAGCGCACTCGACTGGGGCAGTAGAATACACTGACTGCGTCTCTGCAGAGGAGTAAAACCCCACCCCTAACGAGTGTCCTGATTATGACACTAAACAATCTGATGGTGAAGTTCTAGTAATGTTTGAGCTTTGGGGAATGCAGAGTACCCCTTCATCGCTATCGCTGTCAGATCCACGCTGGCCTAGAGTGGTAACACTTGATAGGTTTCTATCTATGGGTCAAATAGAACTTATTTAATATTTATAATGAGTGCAAACCAAGACATACTAAATTGAATTGTTTAAAATAGAGCTGTTTTCACATTTTACTGTGTGTAAACAAATAACTGATGTTTAATTGAATTGTTAGTGATACATAGCAATACTTGGGGTCATTTAACTTAGTTGACTTCAGCTAAATTGAATTGTTAGAAATAAATCTGTTTGATCATTTAACTGTGTGTATCTACCAAATATGTTTATTTATCATACATCTATTAAATATCTAAAAACAGGATATAACATTAAATAACCAACAATGGTTGATATGCCATAAAACCGAACCAAACCAAACCTATCGATAGATCAAATCATCATCATATAACTGTAAATTATTCGTATTTGTTTGCAAGGAATGTATTTTATTACAACTCAATAGATGAATTTTGACTGTAAATATTTCTTTTCTGCTTACTATAATACAATATGAGGGAATTTTAATAATACGACATTGAGCCCAAAAGATTCTAGTTCTGTGCGTGCTTTTATGCGCATGCTTATATGTATTTGTGTATGACCTTGTCTCTGTGTACGTATGTGGATCTGTGATCCGTTTCGCTGACCCAGGCATTGAGCTATTAATATCAGAGATTCATGTATTGACTGAAACAGGCGCTTAAGCGGACTCAAATACATTTAAAGAAAAAAATCGTATAAAGAGAAAAGTCGTTTAGGTTGTTGAAGAATGGTCAGTTGTCAAGTATCACCTGTGCAAACCTGTACACGTACAGAGATTTGATGAATTATGTTCAGAAAAAAAATACTATCCACAAATATCAAAGTCTAAATCTATCCAGAAAAGAATCTTCTTAAGTCTGTAGCCGCTGAAAGAAATGTTTCCTGGATAAATGACTTCCAAGAAAAATATTTTGTTGCCCAAATATCGTGGCTTTTATACCATAATAGATTTTCTTCCCCGAGTTATGGTCAAATGTTAGTTCTGACGGGGCCTTCTAGTCTCGGTAGGGCAAAGAGACTAGGAAAAGGAAACCTCAGAATTTAAACCTCCTATCTAATGATCATGGACCAGTGTAGTAGATTACTACTATATTCTTCAGATCTTGGAGATGGCCTGAATCATGAAGTGAGCTGTGTAAAAGGATAATGGTTTGGATAATATATTTGTTATCTTTTGTATTATATACACATGCTGAAAAAAAATCACAAAAAAATAAAAGCTTCAGCAGGTGATAACTCTCGGGACAAGAATAGTTGCGGGGCCAACACTATATAACATCATCATCAAGTCTCGCTGACAGCACCGAGTTCCCTCACACACACACACACACACAAACACACACACACACACACTCTCTCTCTCTCTCTCTCTCTCTCTCTCTCTCTCTCTCTCTCTCTCTTACCATCATTACTTAGATGCAAAACATTATTAACATAGCGACATTTAACGTTAGGACTTTAAATATTATGTATGAATAATTTTAATAATAATTATATATGTATATATATATATATTATTAGTTATATGTGTTTTCTAATGAAAACTAAAAGTAATTCAAATTTCGTCTATTGTTCCATTGCCATAAGCTTCATGTGTCAACTACGGAATAGAAGACAGAATCCTCAAATTAAACTTTTTTAGGAGATAGATAGATAGATAGATAGATAGATAGATAGATATAATAATGATGATAATAATCATTATTATTTTGCTCATTTGAGAGTTCTCTATACCAGCGATAGTTGATGGTTTTCCTCTGAAGTCTGAGTGACAGCAAGTCTCCTCGGATCTCCAGGACTACTTCTAAGTATTCTGACCGATCTCAACAATGCTATAGTTTGAATGGTCTCCACTCGTCTTCTTAATTCCAAGTCCTCCAGTCCCTGTCCCAATCATTTGGTGATTGTGCTGAGCGCGCCAATTATTATTGGTATCACCGTTACCTTCATGTTCCATAGTTTATTATTATTATTATTATTATTATTGAGGTGCCCGTGGTGTAATGGTTATCGTCATAGGAAATGAACACGGCGACACGAGTTCAAATCCTAGACGAGACTGATTACATTTCACATAGCACTAATACCCTCAGGAAAGGTATGCATCCAATTATTCTCCCTCCAGCTATGGGTAAATAGTAGGGCAGACTGGGTTCTTCAGCCTTGGTGAGGCAACTAGTCTAGGAGAAGGAAAACTCTTAATACAAACCTGTTAAACTCCGCTTAAAAACTGACCTTGTGTCATATCCTGCCCGAGCGGAAGGATTGGTAAATATTATTATTATTATTATCCCACACCATTATTATGGATACTAATAATTTGACGACAGGCTTCGATTATGCAATTTATGCAGTGTATAACCAAAACTCAAAAGAGAAATAGACTAAAGGTTGTATCCTTCTCTTCCCCAAGAAAGGTCACTTCAGAATCAATAAGAAATACAGAGGTATAACTGCCATTCCTGCTAAGGTTTATCATACCCTGCCTCTCAATCGTAACCGACCCGAAACCGAGAAAATTCTTACGGAAAAATCAGAACGGCTTTCGAAGGGATTATTCCACAACCTCACTACTTCTAACCATCCATCGAATCATCCAGTTAATACGAGCAAAGAATCTCGAAGAAGCTCCACTGTTTGCAGACTTCTCCAAAGCATTCGATTCCATACACAGAGGAAATATGGAGCAAATGTTATTTGCATGTTATCTACCCAAAGAGATTGTTACCGCTATAATGATGCTTTACAAAAACACGAAAGCAATGGTTCGCTCACCAGATGGAGAGACAGATTTCTTCGACATTGTCACTGGAGTTTTGAAAGGGATACAAAAGCACCATATCTGATTACACTCTGCCTGAATTACGTACTTCGTACATCCATAAATCTAATAAAAGAAAGTGGATTTACATTGAAAGAAGCAATAAGTACACGAATTCCCAACCAAACTATGACAGACCCAGACGACGCAGATGACCTAGCACTTCTAGCAAATACACCAGCCCAAGCAGAACCCCTTCTGCATAGCCTAGAGCAAAAAACAGGAGGCACTGGCCGCTACGCGAATGCAAATAAATAGAGTACATGTGTTTTAAACAAAAAAGAACCATCTCCACTCAAAGCAAGCATCTATAATTAGTAGACCAGTGCACACACCTCGGCAACAATATCTAATCTACCGAAAGTGACTTCAACATACACTTGGCAAAGGCGTGGGATGCTGTTGACAGGCTGTTGATCATAAGGAAATCTAACCCATCCAATGAAATAAGATGGAATTTCTTTCAAGCTATAGCTATGTCCATACTACTATATGGATACACCACATGGACATAAACAAAACCCATTGTGAAAAAACTAGATGAGAACTATACAAGATTGCTGCGTGCTGTCTTGAACAAATCTTGAGACCAGTATCCCACAAAAAAGCTATACTTCCACATGCTTTCCATCTCACAAACCATTCAAGTAAGACAGACAAGACATGAGGAGCAGTGCTGCAAAAGCAAATACGAACTCGAAGCGACATTCTCGCACAAGGATACGCCAGTGTTGGCCGACTAGCAACACTTACATCCGCTCAGTACGGACACAGGATGCAATCTAGAAAGCCTACCAGGAGTGATGGATGATAGGGATGAATGGCGCGAAATAGTCAAATGAATCCATGCTGTCAGCAAGACTTGATGATGATGATGATGATGATGATGATGATGATGATGATATAAAGCTTAATAACTAAATTGCTGGACTGCAGCCTCGAATTAAGCGAATAAACTCCAGTTACGCTATAACGTTCACCTTTGGACTAATACCCTCGGGAAAGTATGATCTCCTTTACCCTCCCAGCAATGGGTTACGTAGTATCACTGCTATTCTTCTATAAGGATGGCTTTGGCATTAGATAACCCACAAAGGCTGGTATGCCATTGAACAAAGAAACCAAATCATCAGATGGTTTGGGATTTTTTATGTTGTGTATATGTGTGTGCATGTAGACTAATATCATACCCCCACTAACCCACCCACACATCTTATATGTGCGAGTGTGTGCGTACGTATATGTGTGTGTATGTGCGTGTGTGTGTGTGTGTGTGTTTATACACAGGGATATAGTGTTATTAGTTGGTCAGAAGTGGTGGATGAAATGAAAAGGAAAATGATTATTTTATTTTAAAACCTCTATAGAAGAATCGACTGACAATTTCAGTATCAAGCGTACTACTTTCATATATTTCACTTATATTACACTCTATGCATAAATCTAATCCTCACTCCCACATATGCACGCCCATGCACACACACACCCACACACACACGTATAGATACACGTTGCGTTTCACACGCATTTTGACGCCTCACTTTTTTTTCAAACCTTTCCAAGGAGATTTCCGAACACTGAATGTTACTGCTTTCAAATTTTCCTGTTGGAACTTTTTGGTTTTTCTCGTCTGTGAAAATGGTTTTCTGCTGCTCTATGATTCTGAATGGCGAAAACGATTAGCAAACTCTCTAAAGTAGACGCGCAGGATTTACTACGTTTGATCTATCATTCAAGTCTGAATAATGTGTGTGCGTGTGCAAGGTTGTGCGTGCGTGGGTATGTGTATTCGTGTATGTGTGTGTGTGCTACATGTGTGTATGTTGTGTGTCTGAGTATGTGTGTTCGAGTATGTTCATGTATGCATGTGTGTGTGTGTGTATGTGCGTAAGCGTGCGTGCGTGCGTGCGTGCGTATGTATGTATGTGTATTCGTGTATATGCGTGTGTGCTACATGTGCGTGAGTGTGTGAGTGTACGCTAAGTCTGCTAGTACAAGTTTCTACTTTTGAAATGCTCACCCTTTGTGTGATTTCTTTGTAATGGATCTATTGGCTTTACGAAAAGAAATTTATCGAAAACACATAAATTTTTTTCTCTTCCTTTCAATCACAGTGCGAGTGAAAATAGCTAAATATTAATGAAATAAGAAATCTCTCTCTGAAACGATCTAATCCCAGTACGTTCCAAAGCTGTTGTCATTCTTTCAATAAAGATGTCATTATGCATACAATAGTTCCATTCTGAGAGTAAAGCTTCTATCAATTCCAAACAATTCCTTCTTTGGAGATGTTCAGTGTTTTTCTCTTGAAAAAATATTTACAATGTAGTTCTCTCCTGATTTTATTTACACGGTGTTTCTATCATATAATTATAAGTGAAACATTTCATTATCTATGTATTAATACTGTTGTTACAACCTACCGAGCAAGAAGGAAGTTTCCAAAGTGTCGTGCCTAATGAGTTCCATGTGTTGTATCATAGAAAGTGAGTTCGAGCTCCAGTCGCACTATTACGTTTATTTTCAGAAGTACTTACTTTGGAAAGGGATGAATTCCCAAATCTCCTGCCAAACTAAGTTAAGCTGGCTACTTCATCGTATAGTAGTGGTGAGAAAACAAGAGTTTTACGAGACTATTTCGTTGTACGTAGTCTACTATGCACTTAGAACATCGATTGACAAAATCAGAGAGAACAGCTTCGAGCTGACAAAGAAAAGAAGCAGAAGGTACCCCGCAAAAACAATTACCGACGCCGACTACGCCGATGACATAGCGATACTGGCAAATACACCCGACCAAGCCGAAACACTACTGTATAGTTTGGAACGAGCAGCCGCAGGGGTAGGCCTCTATGTCAATGCACACAAAACGGAATATATGTGCTATAATCAAACGGGGGACATCTCCACTCTAGACGGAACCCCTCTTAAACTAGTACACAAATTCACTTACCTAGGAAGCAGCATCGCATCAACCGAAAAGGACATCGACACGAGGTTAACGAAAGCATGGACAGCTATCAATAGGCTATCGATTATATGGAAATCAGACCTAACCGATAAAATGAAACGCAGTTTCTTCCAGGCAGCGGTCACATCGATACTGCTATATGGGTGCACTACATGGACTCTAACAAAACGGCAGGAGAAGAAGCTAGACGGCAATTACACAAGAATGCTGCGAGCAATCTTGAACAAGTCCTGGCGGCAACACCCCACAAGACACCAACTGTACGGCCACCTGCCTCCTATCACGAAAACTATTCAAGTTAGACGAACCAGACATGCAGGACACTGCTGGAGAAGCAGGGACGAACTCATCAGTGATGTACTCTTATGGACCCCCACACATGGCCGTGCAAAAGCAGGACGACCAGCACGAACATACATTCAGCAACTATGTGATGATACAGGATGTTGTCCTAAAGACCTGCCTGAGGCGATGAACGATAGGGAAAAGTGGCGAGAGCGGGTCAGGGATAGCCGTGCTGGCGGCACGACTTGATGATTATGATGATGATGATGATTTCGTTGTAAAGCAATGATTAACATGTTCGTTTCAAAGAGATTTCTTGAGAGTTCGATCTTCAAATACTCTATATTTACAACCTTGTAGCACACTGTAGTTCTATTACCGTAATCAAAAATTATGAATCTATTCCTGACGATCGTTGAGAAGTTCTATCTTTTCTGTTGCTTGGTAAATACCAATAACAAGAATAAATAATCTTTAAATTTTTTATTTGTTTTTTAGGAGATAAGTCTCTCATTAATTCTTAGGGAAATTGGTATTTCCCTAATTTAATCATAATCAATAATAAATCACTGTTGATGATTTGTTTTTGGTTTGGCTTTATGGCACGTCAACCATTGTAGGTTATTTAATGTCAAATCCTCTTTATACATATCAACAGTTTTATTTCATATAATTCAGTTTAGCATAAGTACACTGTTTAGTTCAGTTTAACCCATAGATCGGACCCTATCAGGTGACACCACTTGGAGCCAGAGTGGACCTGAGAATGATGGCAATGAAAGGGTACTCCGCATTCCCCAAATCTCTTGAATTACTGATGCCTCACCCTCATATTGTTTAGTGTCATATTAAGGACACTCGTTGGGGGAGTCTTATCCCTCTACAGAGATACAGTTGGTGTATTCTTCAGCCCTAGCCAACTGGACAATTCTTACAGAGAGGATTTGGTTTGGTTTGGTTTGGTTTGGTTTTATGGCACATCAACCATTGTAGGTTATTTAATGCCAAATCCTCTTTATTTCAAACAATTCAGTTTAGCTTAAATAATAGTTTAATTGCCAAAACATTTTTATTTCAAGCTATTCAGTTTAGTCAAACAGTTTTAATTCAAACAATTCAGTTTAGCATAAGTATGCAGTTTAGTTCAATTTAATCCATAGATAGGACCCTATCAGGTGCTATCACTCCGGGCCAGAGTGGACTTGGGAACAATGGCAATGAAGAGGTGCTCCGCATTACCAAAATCTCTAGCATTACTGATGACACACCATCAAATTGCTTAGTTTTATATTAAGGACACTCGTTGGAGGAATCTTACCCGTTTACAGAGATGCAGTCGGTGCATTCTTCAGCGCCAGCCAACTGGGCAACAGTTTTATATTTCTCTTTTGCTTTTATTTTGTTTTGTTTGTTTGTATTTATTAATTTACAAAGCTTTTTTTTGTTGGTATATAGAACAAGTACCCCATGAGACTCGTGAAGGTTTGCTAGTCTAGCTTGCTAACTATTACACCACTCGAGACGACCTTTATTTTATTTTTATTTTATTTATTTATTTTTATTTCATTTATTTTTTTTTTTTTTGTATTTAATCCAGTCAGTCAAACAATTCAACAATTATAAAAAAGGGAAGTCTTCGGGGCTCAGTGCTCAACTACGACCTCGAAGTAAGCGAGTTCGAACTCCAGTCGCATTAAGACGTTCACTTTCGAACAAATACCCTTAGGAAAGGTATGAACTCCCTTAAACCTCTCCTCGCAGCTATGAGTTAAATGGTGTCGTTCTTCTACACGAGTTGCATTGGCATTAAATAACTCACGGATACTGATATTCCATTAAACAAACGAACAAAACTTTTTTTTACTGTGTTTCAAAACTGTAGAGCTTGGTCAAAAATGACGTGTGAAAATAACCATTTTTGTTGTAAATGCTTCATTAGAAATAATTAAATTCTGGTATCTTTAGTTAAGACAATTAACTTTTTATTAAAAAAAATGGTTGGTGGGGCGCATGAACGATATATATTTATATATATACATATATATATATATATATATATATATATATATATATATATATATCATTCAAAGAATACGTTTTCAGATGCTTCAAGGATGATCTTCGGTGATGTTCTAGATAGAGAGTTATAGAATGATGGTCATTTTAAAATTTTGATAAATATATGCGAATGGCTCTAAAATTGATGAGTATAGGTATAGGTAGTTTCGTTATAATTTTGGGGGAAAATGAGAATGATTAAATTATAGACCAGCTAAGTAGGAAAACAAATTTAGCAGGGGTAGAGGAACGAAAAAGCTAAATAAGTTAATAAATACTGGTAGGATAGTATTATCCGAATTAGCACGCTAAAGATACAAGGGGTAAATTTAGAAAAGTAAGAAATGACGAACACACCAGAAAGGGCAGCCGTGAACGAGCAATGAAGCGAAACGGGTGTAATGAGTAAATTCCTTTATATAGGCGAGAGTCGGAAAATGAACTCTTCCCATTGGCTAGCGCTGACGATAAAACATGGGAGTTTTGCTGGTAGGAAAATAGAAAGTTATATAGCACAAAGCTGTCAAGGAGGCGAGCTGGTCATTCCGGACCCAGGTCGGGATTGCTGTCAGAACCGATAATAACCCGAAATCGGCAATGAAAACAGTACATTACTGAAGATTCTTTTAAAGCATCTCAAAATGTATTCTTTTAATATATATATATATATATATATATATATATATGTATTAAAAGAATACATACATACATACATACATACATATATATATATATATATATATATCAGTTCTACTGTATGGATGCACCACATGGACGCTGACAAAATGTATTGAGAAAACGCTAGACGGGCACTGAACAAGAAGGCTATGAGTTATATTGGAAGCAACATCCCACGAAGCAACAGTTGTACGGTCACCCATCAAGGCATGCGGCTTATTACTGAAGAAGCAAGGACGAACCCATAAATGACATTCACCTATGGGTTCTTTCACATAGACGTGCCATTGTTGGCCGACCTACAAGAACTTACTTACAAGAGCTCTCTACGGACACAGGATATAGTGAGGAAGACCTGCCTGTGGCCATGGATGATAAGAACAGATGGAGAGAGTCATGGAAATCCGTACTAGCAGCGCAACCTGACGGTTATATATATATATATATATATAGTGAAATAACCAAATAGCTATAAAAACATTTTTTTTCATAAATCAGAAAAATATTGGCCAGTTCAGCAGGATAGAATAAATAATGAATAAATGTTTACTTACCTCTTCTTGACAGATTCATTACTATTGGTCTCATGAACTTTTACAAAAAAAAAAGCACACACTATCGTCAGTGAGACACGTAAATAGAATAAACGAAGAAGAACGTATAAATATTCAGTATTTCTCACACATTGTAAAAATTGACTGCATAGCGGAGGAATGAAAGTAGGAGGGGAAAGGTAGGAAAAACTACCATAGTTACAAAGTATATCAAAAATTAGTAAATATTATATATATATATATATATATATATATATATATGTATATATATATATATTGAGTGTTTTGGCTCTTGGTCAGTTTGGATTATTATTACACTAAAAACAATTATTGACGAACAATCTCTTTTTTGAATAAACATTTTTATGTGAATATTTGAAACGAATACAAAAGGCAAGCCAAACAACTCAAAATTATTCCGAACCTTTTAAACTCTCAACTTATATATATATATATATGTGTGTGTGTGTGTGTGTGTGTGTGTGTGTGTGTGTGTGTGTGTGTGTGTGTGTGTGTGTATGTATATTGGTGGTCTGTCTGAAAAGTAAAGGGATTGTATCACAATTTATTTCCGTTCCAAACAAACTGCACGGTTTTTCCTTCAAAGGGATCCCCTCTCCAGTCTAATGCACTTTCCCATCCTTCTTTATCATGTTTCTATCCACTACAGGAAGGATTCTTCAGTGATATAACTCATATCCATCGTTACGACCCTTTTGATAGCCTCCGCGCCTTCAAAAAGGGTTCCCTTGATTATCCCTGTATCCCTGTTCTTTTCCATGTCCTACTGACTTGCGAACGTTCTGACTGTCAACTGACAGTCGCCTCACACCACTTGCCTTACCAGCTCGAAGATTGTCTCAGTCGTGCTTGTTGATGGTCTCCCACTCCTGAAGACATATTTCACTCCCTCGCGACCCTCTTTAACCTCTTGTACCTCCTCTCAAAAACACGTGAGCACGATATTATTTCTATACACTTGCTGAAGCATTTCAGGTGCTTGTTAAGAAGTTTTCCCTAACTGGATAAAAAAAAATTCAGATTAATTCCTTCCTAAATATTAATAGTTGAATGACCTGAAAAAAAGGAGATGCAAACTAAACATGCGAAAAATAAATGCAATGGTAGCAGAAAACTAAGATTACAGTTATATACCCCCCCAATACCATGTTAGATGATTATACAATCTGCTAATCTCTCTTTCACCGATAGCTCACACGGCACACCCAGTCCCGTTACTTTTCAGAGAGAAGCCTTAGTCTATCGTAAAGTTGGACGGGTTTCGATTCCGGCTTCGAGTGTCCTGCGTGTCTAGCCACACTGAAGAGTTCTGATAGAACGAAACAGTCTGTCTGTGGATGACTATATATATATATATAATATTATAATACGACACATTAAAGCTCAGACCGTTACTGTATAACATTAAAGGGTTCAATACAAGTCAAGATATAAATTGTACGATAAAACCTTAAATTCAAAGAGGCTATCACCAACCAGTCACGTGACTCCAAGTTTTATGGCATACAAGTAATTTTCAGATTGCAAATGCTTTAGAGCCTAATATGTATTTTTTTTCTTGAGAAGAAGGAAGTGGCTTAATTTGTTGTAGAGTCCATTTGGGGTAAGTGTTTCTCAATGCAATATTCATCTATCATCATGTGTTTCTAACACCGGTGTAACGTTTTTTTGTTTTGTTCGTTTTTCTTTTGTTTATTTGTCTGTTTGTTTGTTTTGTTTTTTAGGTTTCTTTTGTTTTTGTTTTTTGTTGGGTTTTTTTTTCTATCTTATCTTTTCTATAATTAGGAATTTAGATTTTCTGTTAAAGTGATGGTTTTTAAGCGCAAATGTTCTTCTTCTGGGAGAGGTTTATTATAACTCAGAGATTTAATTATCTACCTATAGTTTTGCCCAGTCGGCCAGGGCTGTAAAATACACCGACCGCTTCTCTGCTGAGGAATAAGACTTCCCAAACGAATGTCCTGGATATAACACTAAACAATCTGATGGTGAAGTTCCAGTAATGCTGGAGTTTTGGGGAATGCTGAGTACTCTTTCATTGCCATCGCTCCCAGATCCACTCTGGCCTATCTTTGGGTCAAATAGAACTAAACTGTGTACTTATGCTAAACTGAATTGTTTGAAATAGAACTGCTCTGATATTAAATGAACTGTTTTGACATTTAACTCTTTATAAACAAAAACTATACTTATACTAAACTGAATTGTTTGAAATTCAATTCGGCGTTAAATGACCCGAAAAGGGTTGATATGCCGTAAAATAAAACAACAAATTAACCAACCAACTATCTATAGTTGTTCATCTAAATAATGAAGGCTTATATATATATGTATATATATATATATATATATATACATATATATATATATGTGTGTGTGTGTGTGTGTGTATATATATATATATATATTTATATATATATAAGAGGTTTATGGTTCTTACTAGCTCACTTAGTGAGTTAATGGAGGACCAATTCTCATATTATTACATTATAAGCACCCATCAGTCTTATCAAAGACCATTATGATGCTAATTGTTACATTTATTATTATTATTATTATCATTATTTTTATTATTACAAAAGCTACCCAAAACCCAACACCATTTTTATTACCTACCCATAAATACTATACCACATAACCCTTGACAACACAATCATTATATATAATTTGTTTCTTTTTTAATAAAAAAAAAAGTAATGTGATAATTTTAATTTCAATTATCATCATCACTCAACAAAATTCACCACAAAACAGACATTTCATATTCACATCAAATAAACCATTAACTATCATAAAGTTAGGTAGGATTAAAAACAAAGAAGAAATCATTCTGATTGCAACAATCCATTTCCCGCCCCCCTCATCACCCACTCTTCCCCTTCTCACACGCTCTTCCTTTGTCTCGCTCCTTCCCAACAAACACACAGCAGAAATGTATATGTAAAGATTCATGTCGGTATATACTTAAACATTCGTGTATATGTATGCGCGAGCAACATCACATACTCAAACATGCTAACATTCAATAGCATACAAACTTAGGCATACATACACACAAATAACCACCACTTTTCAATAAAAAAATAGACAATATCAATCGGCCCTTTTTGGAAACCTTTATTCTGTCTGATGAATGCAAAATGCATCAAACCCAGGGTCACAGACACTACTATATATATGTATATATATATACGTGTGTGTGCGTGTCTATAGGAGTGTAGTATTATGTATTTAAGCATAAAAGTTGAATTAAAAGATTGCAAATGCTATCAAGTGCTATTATTTAAAGTTCCATACACGCATTTACCCAGTCCCTCCGTCAGGGACAGGATATGACAGAAAGTCAACTTTTAAGCGGAGTAAAGCTGTTTTGAATTCAGTGGGGTGTGATTTGATTTGATTTGATTTGGATTTGGTTTGGTTTGGATTTGGATTTGGTTTGGTTTGGATTCAGATTTGGTTTGATTTGGTTTGGTTTGGTTTGGTTTGGTTTGATTTGGTTTGGATTTGGTTTGGTTTGGTTTGATTTGGATTTGGTTTGATTTGGTTTGGTTTGGTTTGGATTTGGTTTGATTTGGTTTGGTTTGGTTTGGATTTGGTTTGATTTGGTTTGGTTTGGTTTGGATTTGGTTTGATTTGGTTTAGTTTCCTTTGATTTGGTTTGGTTTGGATTTGGTTTTATGGCATATCAACTGATGTAGGTTATTTAATGCCAAATCCAGTTTATATATATATATATATATGCGCGCGTGTGTGCGTGTGTGAGATATATATATATATATATGGTTTGTAAACATTAGTCAACAAAGTTAAAAAGTTCCAAATATTGCTATGTATCACTCGCAATTTATTCAAATATCAGTCACTTGTTTACACACAGTTAAACGATCAAACTGTTCTATATCAAACAAATTCATTTTGAATAAGTCATTTATTTGCACTCAGTTTAAATATCAAATAGTTCTATTTAAACCATAGATAGGACCCTATCAGGTGTTACCACTCCGTACCAAAGTGGATCTGGAAGCGATGGTAATGAAGGGGTACTCCGCATTCCCCAAAGCTCCAGCATTACTGGAGTTTCACCGTCAAATTGTTTACATTCAGGACACTCATTGGAGGTGGGGAGTCTTATCCCTCAGAAGAGATGCATTCGGTGTATTCCACAGCTCCAGCCGACAGGAATTTTAGTATGTGGCAGTCAAAAATTAAGTACACTACAACGCAAAAAGTTTACTTTTAGCAAATATATTCTATTTGATAAAAGCCGTGTAAGTAGGGAGGGTTTTTGGTAGTTTGTTGGTTTGCTTTGTTTTGTTTTGTTTTTGTTTTTTGTTTTTTGTTTTTTTTACAAAATAATGCATAATGTTATAATAATAATAATAATAATAATAATAATCTTGGAGACTGACACCATCAAACAAGTCGAAATGAAAAACAAAATTCAAAAAGAATATCTCAGGAGAATTAGAAAACTACTCGAGACAAAACTCAATTACAGAAACCTTATCAAAGGAATAAATACTTGGGCTGTACCCCTCGTTAGATACTCAGGACCCTTTCTCAAGTGGACAAGAGATGAACTTTGACAAATGGATCAAAGAACTAGAAAACTAATGACCCTGCACAAGGTGTTACATCCCAGAGACGACGTGGACAGACTATATGTACCAAAAAAAGAGGGAAGAAGAGGACTTGCCAGCATCGAAGACAGCGTTGACGCATCCATACAACGACTAGAAGACTACATAGGAAAACATGAGGGAGGACTGACTACAGCCATCAGAAACAATACTGATAACACGATAGATAACAGAATGACAAAAACTAGAAAACAAAAATGGGAAGAAAAACAACTCCATAGGCGTTTTAAACGACTAATAAACAACGTCTCACACGACAAAACCTGGACGTGGCTAAGAAAAGGAAACTTTAAGAGAGAAACAGAATCTCTCCCAATGGCAGCACAAAACGGCGCCATAAGAATCAATCACATCAAAGCGAGGATAGATAAGACTCAATAAAATAGCAAGTGCAGACTATGTGATGACAGAGATGAAACCATCAATCACATAATAAGCGGATGCAGCAAATTGGCACAGAAGGAATACAAGGCTAGACATGACTAGGTGGGCAAGGTGATCCACTAGGAAATGTGCAAGAAGTTTAAACTTGACCACACCAACAAATGGTACTTGCACAACCCAGAAAATGACACTCACAAACTCCCGTGGGACTTTGATATACAAACGGATCACCTAATCTCGGCCCGAAGACCAGATCTCATAATTATCGACAAAAAAAAGAAAATCTGCAAAATTGTCGACTTTGCTGTCCCGGCAGACCACAGAATAAAACTAAAAGAATGTGAAAAGAGACCTTGATCTTGCTAGAGAATTGAAAAATAACTATGGAACATGAAGGTGACAATTATACCAGTTGTGATTGGTGCTTTTGTCACGGTAACTAAAGGATTATTAAAGGGCCCGGAAGATTTAGAAGTTGGCGGCCGAGTGGAGACCATACAAACAACAGCATTACTGAAAACTACCAGAATACTGAGAAGAGTCCTGGAGAATTGAGGAGACTTGCTGTCACTCAATCTCCAGTGAAAGACCATCAGCTTGCGCTGATGTGAAAATAATAATAATAATAATAATAATAATAATAATAATAGACCAGACCTAATAATAATCAACAAAAAAAAAAGAGAAATTGTAAAATTGTCGACTTTGCTGTCCGGCTGACCACAGAATAAAACTGAAAGAATAAGAAAAGAAAGATAAGTACCTCGACCTTGCTAGGGAATTGAAAAAACTATGGAACAGGCAGGTGATAATTATACCAATTGTAATCTGTGCTTTTGGTACAGTGACTAAAGGATTACCAAAGGGACTGGAGGACTTGGAAGTTAGCGGACAAGTGGAAACCATCCAAACTACTACATTATTGAGAACAGCCAGAATACTGAGAAGAATCCAGGAGACTTGAGGTGACTTGCTGTCACTCAAACTCCAGTGAAAGACCATCAGCAAACGCTGATGTGAAAAACTCTAATAATGATGATGGAGACCATCCAAACTACTACATTATTGAGAACGGCCACAATATTGTGAAGAGTTCTGGAAACTTGAGGAGACTTGCTGTCACTCAAACTCCAGTGAAAGACCATCAGCTGACACTGATGTGAAGTAAATAATAATAATAATAATAATAATAATAATAATAAGAAGAAGAAGAAGAAGAAGAAGAAGAAGAAGAAGAAGAAGAAGAAGAAGAAGAAGAAGAAGAAGAAGCATATTTTCAAACCAAGCATAATTTTTTCTTGTCAGGGATTTATTTCATGTAGAGTTTGTTGATATATTATACCTTAATGTATCCGTTTTAATTCTATAATATTAGAATTAGAATTCTATAATTCTATAATAATAATTCTATAATAATAGAATTATTATTAGAATTAGAATTCTATAATTCTATAATAATAATTCTATAATAATAGAATTATTATTAGAATATTAGAATTAGAATTCTATAATTCTATAATAATAATTCTATAATAATAGAATTAGAATTCTATTAATATTAGAATAATAGAAATAATAAAACCCTGACATCTTTGGTTTAAAAAAAATATAATTACTTGCAAATCATTATTGCTAGATATGAATACTTAAATGCATATGATTATGTGCAAAGTATTTGTTTAGATGGGAATACTTAAAGCAATAGAAAGGTGTGCAAATTATTTTTATAAGATAGGAATACTAAAAGATATAGAAATGTGTGCAAGCTATTTGTGTTAAAGATGGATACTTGAAACCGTACAAAAGGATCTGCGAGTAATGGTAATGAAAGGATACACCAACCTTCCCTAATCTTCTGAACTGGTACTTCACCCCTGAATGAAGTTTAGTGTTATACCAAGGACACATTTTTTGGGGGGGACGGGGGCCTTTTCTGCTGAGGATATAATCAGCATATTCTAAGCCTCTCCAACAGAAAAGTAAGGGTGCACTTATTTATGAGTGCTAATGTATTTTGCAATTCGGTTATTAAGGTAATTTTTTTACCTGCACAAATGGACTTGACCGCTATGAGATTGAAGCGATAAAACCTGCCTGAAGTCTTCGTTCGTACTTCGAGGCATGGTTGTTGGCGCATTTACGACAGTTGTAACGAGTTTAAGAATCAACAGCATTAACAGAGATTAGTCTCAATATTCGACGACCTAAAGTTCCTGAAACAATAGATGATCGACAGAGAGAAGCTGATGCCTCTCTCCTTAGGTCCGTAAGGTTAGATAAAAAATAAAAAAGGTGAACGAAAGGAATAAAAAGGGAACGAGAGACTTGGGGGCTTGATTATTCTTAATCCTGGGTTTAAATAAATGATAATAGGAAAAAGGGAAAAGTAATGTGATTGGAAGGGTAATTCTGGACCTGCACCCAAGGGCAAGATGCTTACCGCTCGGTGTACAACGAATAGAATAATTGAGGAATCCCATATATATATATATATATATATATATATATATATATATATATATATGTGTGTGTGTGTGTGTGTGTGTGTGTGTGTTTTTCTTTTTTTACGCAGTTGTCCTTTCTACTGGGACGCTAATCGTGTCACATGGAGAGACCCATGACTGATGAGCACAGAAGAAAGACAAAAAAAAAAGAAAAAAAAATTCCTCCTCCGTAGTAATACACCGAAACATTTCAGTTGACTGCACCCACGGGGTTTGTTTGCGATTTTTTAGGCCGTAAGTAGAGGGTAAGGAATGAAGACGGGGACCCAAAAATCATTGTTAAGGCATTGAAGGTCAGTCATGGCCAGAATTTACGAACTCCAGAAAGTAACACTTATATATATATATATATATATATATATATATATATATAAAGAGACGTAAAAGGGCTATAACAATTATCCTTATTTTCTAAATTATTATTATGGTATCAATGATGATGCTAGTGATATATTGACATTAAGTTCATTTACCAACTATTGCTGCTCGTGCGTTATTTACAGGTACAGCTCAGTGATAATACCGTTGTTATTTAAAAAGCGAGGAAGGATCTAAAAGTATCGAGACTGAATCTTTAAATTATCTTTATTTTAGAATTTAAAAATTCAATGAAGACGCGTTTACATCTTGGTCGCATTTTTAGTTACGTTGCATAAACGGACCATAAATTCATCTGTCCCTCTCTTTATTCTAGCCATAAGCAAAAACATAACAGAACTGTATTTTTGTGAGGACTGAGAAGTTAGTTAACTTCATCGACTGGTTAACTTTTATGGCCCTCTAATGTTCATAGCATGTACTAAGCATGTAAATACAACACTGTTTATTTCGATGACATGAAAAAAGACCATTGAAGAAAAGTTATCATCTGATTTCAGGATAGAAAAAATCAGCTAGATGTCTACTTTATAAAGTATGGAGGCGCTAGTGGCGAAACGGTTATCGTTGTAGGCGTTCACGTCTTGGATGATACTACCTGCATTGCGCTAATAGCCTAAAAAAGTTAAAAATATATGTATTCTGCACCCATGTAGGAGTAAATAGTAGGGCGGACTGTGCTATTTCACCTTAGTGTGGTAACCAGTCCAGGTGAAGGGAAACTCTGAATTCGAATCAGTTGTACACCAGTTAACCTTGTGTCGCATCTTGTTCCTTGCGGAGAGGTTGAATAAATATCTACTTTATATGGTTAAACAAAAAGATAGAGATTCGGTTTAGCTTACCTGACGGACACGAAATACGGAATCCTGGTATTTTCTCTTTTTCCGGTTTTCAGTCTTCACCTTCTGGTCTGCTAGCTCATTCCCGCTGTTAAAAAGACTGGATCTTTTCCTAATTTATAACAGCCAGATCTTATCTTCTACCTAAGATAGAGTGGATAGTTTTAGTTTCAAAGTTCCAGGGTATTTTACGCTTTTTACTTTCAATGTAATATTCCTCTATTTATTTTCTCTAAAGCATTAATAATATGATGATCCTAAGTTTATAATTATATAGATAAGCCATTCCTATCCTAAAAGTATATATTTACTCAACTGCTCTGCAATGGACAGGATTTGTCACAAGGTCAATCTTAAGTAATGTAAAGCTGATTTGAATTCAGAGTTTTCCTTCTCCAAAGACTAGTTGTCTAACCAAGGCTAATGAACCCAGTTTGACCTACTATTTACCAATAGATGGATTTCTACCTTTTTCAAGGGCATTAATGCGAAGTGAAACATAAACAGCTTCAACAAGGATTTGAACTCGAGTCGCCTAAAAGTACGTGCAAGATGGTTATTATCTTAACTTATATTTCCTAATTGAATTCGTCTCGTTTAATTGCCGCACTAACGAAGTTTTCTTTGTAAGACACTTTGACGAAGGAGATTAAATTGACTCTAAAGTTCAAATGAAGAGAACAAGTTTGCCTTGAAAATCATGATTCAAAATATTAGCTTTTAACGAAACCCTACTGACACCGGCAAGAAATTCGCAACTATCTCAGCCACTAAACTGGCCCTAATCTGTACTGTATGTTAACGCGTCTAAATGGTCAACAATCATAATTACTGTAAATGCAGCTCTGTCCACCACCCCAATAGCCTGCAGCCACCGTCTCCACATCCACCACTAACAACAACAACAAAATCATTATGATCACCGTCTTTATTGTTATAATAAGAAATGCCAGTGAATAGAGAGAAAATAAGCGCAAGTGAATTGCGAACAGTTTTACACGACGAAAGAAAAGAGATTATGGCGAGCAAAGCTGAGAAATAAATGAATTATTGAAAAGAGTTAACTAGCAAGTATACTTCAGGGATAATTCAGAGGCTGCGGGTCAGCATGGGAAAAAAAGTTAGGTTAAAGCTTTCGACTTCTTACGGTTTCAATATTCCTCAAGTGGATACCGACTCTTTTGTGAATAGAAGCAACGAAGACAAAGCCAATTGGGACAGAGTTATAGTTATTAGAACTTTAACTCGTCTCATCAATTCTTTCCGTTTTTAGATGTGATTCAGCTGAGTGCCATTATCTTGATCGTGGATTATATTCTTTAAATAAATGAAACATAAGCAACATCTATTTCTACATTATTCGTGGACAAAAGACGAAGGAACGAAGTCACATTAGTTTAATGAAAATATTCAAATTGCAGTTGATTTATTTCTTTACACAAGAATCTATCACCTCATTACAACATAAATATTGATATAATCGCATTATATATATTGTAGATTATTTGATGCCAAATCCTGTTTATACATATATATCAAGTATATGATGCGTAAACTAATTGTTTATATGTAACATCTTTAAACGAGCCAAGACTCATTTGTTTGCACAAAGTTAAATAGCTTCAAGTATTGCTATCTAATACTAATAATTCAATGTAATCTTTTTCATTGCACATGATTAAATGATTTCAAGTATAATAGATGATTATATAGTTATATTTGATCCATACATGGGATCCTAACAGATACCACCACTCCGATTCAAAATGTCCCCGGGAATAATGGCAATGAAGATGTACTCCACATTCCACAAAGCTCCAGGACTGGAGCCTCACTATAGTTAAGCGTAATATTCTGGACACTCTTAGTACTATCTTCTTCCATAAAATCTGTAGCGATACAATCGGCGTATTCTACAGGTCCAGCTGATTGGGCTAATAGATAGATAGATAGATAGATAGATAGATAGATAAAATAATTGAGTTTGGAATTATTCTGACGTAGATTATATGGGGAGTTTCATATATAGTTCTACAGGAGTGCTCGGTGTATGGCTATTAGAATATGTGTATCCAAATATATATAAATATATAAAATATTAATATATATTAACATATTAATGTATGTTCATCAAAATATATAAAAATCTCTCATACAAATCAAATGTATCCGTAAAACAAATTGAAAGAAAACTTAACGAACTGTCCTTTCAATTTAATTTACGTGTATATATAAATGATTTTTTTCTTTTCTTTCTTAAATCGCATATCAAACTTGGAGGCCAAAGTCATCATTGTTGAAGAACACTAGCTGTACCAATTGACCAATAGCTGGTATATATATATATATATATATATATATATATATATAAACGAAGTTCACTTATCCCTCTACTACTAGTTTCATGAAATGTTTTGGCGAGACTGAAAAAAATTGCAATCTTTAGATGAAGTAATGACGGGGCAATGAATGAGCGACATGGGAATCTCATTTATTTTATGTTTTATCTTGCTCTGCTGGCTGGTACTGAGCACTTTTGATTTTTTTAAATACACTTTTGAAAAGCTTTTTCCTTGGTTGTCACTATATCACTTTGTGGGCTTGTGACAGACCAAATGCGATATAATATAACAAAAAATCAGACATTCTATCCAAATGCAGTCATGAGAACAAATATCTACTTTCACATTTCAAGCCATACATATAACACATGCATCTTACCTTTAGCACCACCACTACTAAAAATCCCCCCACAAATAACCCAACAACACACCTGACGCACCGTAAGTACCACTTTCCTCCATCAAACAACACACACCGACGCTCCGTAAGTACCATCTTCCTCCATAAAATCTTTATATCAATTTCCATGCACTTCCACAACCTGTTGACATTTTGTTAGCCTTGTTTTCATGAGTGTTAGAAATACGTCTCCACACGGTATATTTAACATATACCTCGTGCACACACTATCATACATTGCAATAACGTATACGTAATGTAACATTAACACAACACAGACAGCTAATAAAAAATCAGTATTTTAATCCAACATAAGTCCCCACATATTATCCTTACGTCCCAGACCTATCATGCTTACACGTCGAATCATAAATTCACTTTCTTAATTATTCAATGATGATGATTTGTATGTTAGTTAAAATCATTACCATACACACTCACACGCATAAAAAATGATATAGCTAATACAAACAATTATTGCAGCGTCTTAACACATTATATTCACAATATTCCTTTTGTACATACAATCATGGATTAAAATAATGTATACACAATATATCATTAACACATTATAACTAATAAAAATTATTATTGCAATCTAACACAAATCATATTCCAGCATAAAATACTAATATTGCCTAATACTCCATTGTATATTAAAATATAACATGTCTCATCACCACGATATTTATAGCGATCTGACCCACCAAACTCCTTCGTCTATTATGCTTACAAATCAAAACATTATTTTCTTCGTAATGCAATGATGATGATAATTTGTTTTTTAGTTAAAATCATCACCACATACACACACGAATATATTTAAAAAAATTTAAATTAAAAATTTTTTCTCAGTCAATTTGTCGCGCCTCATCCAGGAAACAACCTCAAATTTGCCGCACGGCGCATGTATTTTCATACACACATACTAAATATCACTCATACGTCCACACACAATTATACGCAAATATAACCAACACAAACACGCATACATACACACACACGCACACATAAAGAGTTGTACACAATGCTAACGTACGTTTGGCAGTATTTTTCGATTTTTTAGATTTCTTCAATATCTTTCGTTCTCTGCCAGATGATTGCTGTTACTCAGACTTCAGTGAAAAACTGCCTGTTAAATGTAATGTGAAAAACTGGAAAGGAGTAAACTTGCATCAATCTCAGAACCAGAACGACTGGGCAGGAATTATGACCACAGGGAACTGTAAAAATGAGTGGAATTGTACGATACAACCAATTGGTATATTCACAAATCTGAAGCTGTCCTAAAGAATTTCAAAATTTGGAAATATCTACGGAATATCAACATTAAAAATTCTGCCATGTCATGTTTATCTTAGCTTTAACCTTAAGAATTCTGTGCCCGCAATGCTTGTGGGTCACTCTACCTTGTGTTTCTGGCTGAAATATAGCTGAAAAGTATAACGTGCGGTAATCAGTAATTTAACAGACTGTAAGACAATATGGAAATTTGGTCACTCAGAATAAAATGGGAATCCTTCCAATCTGTAGTCATGTCAGTACTACTGGATGAATGCACCAGTGTGACTCTAAGCGCTGGGAAGAAAAGCTAGATGGAAACTACACAAGGATGCTGCCGGCTGTTTTAAATAAATCTTGTACCTGGCGAAACAGCGGTCGTACGGCCACCTACCTCCCATCACACAAACCATCCAAGTATAAAGAAAACATACAGTACACTTTTGGAGAAGTGCGGTTGAACTAATCAGCGACGTTCTCCTAAGGATTCCTACACATGAACACGTCAGTGTTAGCCAAGTAGCAAAAATTTATATTTACCAGTTAGGACACTAGATGCCGTCGAGAGGACTTATCAAGAACAATGGCAAATAAGAATAAATGGCGAGAGAAAGTTAAAGGAATGTGTTGTCCGCATGTCTTAATGATAATGTTAATGATGAAACGCAAATGTGATACAGAAATGGGGATTCCTAGATTGAAATTCAGGCCACCCGGGTATATGTACTTATAGATTACCAGGGTTTAAAGGGTTCATATAGATTGTTTGTAATACATTTGTTCTAGATTGCTACGTTTCGCTGTTCAAATTATTTTGAGCCCCTACATTTATGCCATTTCGTCTCTATTTCCTTTTCTTTGTCTCTTGAAAGTTCTATTTTTGGCTTTTTGAGTTATACGATCAACGTTTGTTTTCGTGTTAACTTTCCTGCAGCTCCTTGGTGTCGTCCTTTGTTCCTCATTGAGCTGTTTTGTTGTTCTTTGATAGACAAATCGACTTCAATCTTCTGTACTAATTAGTTCTTCTCCCAGCACTTCTTTTTACACATTATCTACTTCTTAAGACCAGAACACCACATGAAAATACTTTTAATTCACTTTTTTTTACTCAAAACAGAAGTACTATAAATGCGCGCGCGCGCGCACACACACACACACACACACACAAACACACACACACATATATATATGTATATATATCTATATACATGTATTCACCAAGCCCCTCTGCACGTGCAGGTTGTCACACAGAGTCAATTTATAAGCGGAGTTTAACATGCTTAAACTCAAAGTTTTCCTTCTCCTAGACCGGTTGCCATACCAAGGTTAAAAATAACTGAGCCTCCCCAACTATTTTCCCATAGCTGAAGAGAGAATAGTTGGATGCATACCTTTCCCAAAAGAGATCAGTACAAACAGCCTCTTCCAAGGTTTGAACTCGGGTCACCGTTTCCATTTTCTCTTACGATTACTATTATACCACGAATGCCTCTAAAATACGCATGTGTATGTATTTACCCAACCATTCTGCTACGGGCAGGATGCCACGCAAATCCCTTTTTAAGTGGACTACTCATGGTTTAAATTCTTATTATGAATTATGGATTTATTTATGTATGGTTGGTTGGATGGATGGTTGGTTAGTTTATGGCATGTCAACTCTTGTTGCGTTATTTAAACCTGAGGTCAGTTTTTTCTAGCAATTACATTGTTTCAAGTATCTACTAATACAACCCCTCCACCATGAGCAGGATGTAACACAAATTCAATTTCACCCAGGAGAAAGTGTGTGTATGTATGTATTTAGTCTTTTTCTGTGTTTCTTAATGCTCGCATTTGAAAACTGTTTTTTAATAGAATTTAATAATTTGATTCTTAAAAATGCAAACTTTTTTTCTGTACTTCTTAAATCTTACGAAAAAAACGATTAAAGAGATTATAAAGGTGAACTGACATCGCTAGTTGTATGCATTTACCCAAACCCTCCACCATAAGATCAGTTTTCAAGCAGAGTACAGCTGGTTTGAGTTCAGAGTTTTTCTTCTCTTCGACCGGTTACCTAACCAAGACTAAATAGTTGAATTTGTCATACGATTTCATCATCACGTCGCACAGTCAGCACGGATCTCCCTGACCCTCTCCCGCCACCCTTTTCTATCGTCCATTGCTCCCGGTAGTTATTAAAGGCTACATCCTGTGTCAGGACAGAACTGTTGTATGTTGGTTCTAGCTAGTCGTCCTACCTTTGCTCGTCCATGTGAGGTGGTCCACTGGAGAATGTCACGTATGAGTTCGTCCTTACTTCTCCAGGAGTGTCCAGCATATCTGGTTCGTATAACTTGGATAGTTTTCATGATGGGTGGTAAGTGGCCGTACAACTGCTGCTTTGTGGGGTGGTCTCTCCAGGACTTGTTTAATATTGCTCGCAGCATTCTTGTGTAACTGCCCTCAAGCTTTTTTTCCATACGTTTAGTTAGCGTCCATGTAGTGCATCTATATAGTAGTATCGACATGACCGCTGTTTGTAAAAAAGTGCCTTTTTATTTTATTGGTCAGGTCTGACTTCCATATGGCCGATTTGCAAGTCACGTGTTGATGTCTGTCTTGGTTGATGAGACACTGCTTCCTAGGTAGGTGAACTTGTCTACTAGTCTCAGAAAACTACCGTTTAGTGTGGAGGTGTCGCCTTTTAATCAAAGAGGCCTACTATTTACTCATTGCTAAACAGTCAGAAGAGATGTATTCAAGCTTTTCCGCGTCTAACATTTGAACGCAGTTTGTCGGATCCATTTCCTAAGGCGATAACCAATATATATATATATACATATATATAAAGTAAGGAAAGTTGGCGACTTTAGTCAACGGTGACCCGAAGGCTCCTTTTTCAATAGCTGCTACACTGAGGTGTCGGGGAGGGCGCTACTTCTTTCCCTGGATTGCTCCACTTTACCCTTGAAACGTAGCTTATAATGCTCAGTATTAAGCATCAAGTACCATGTATTTTACGTGTACTTCCTATGCTAATATATATCACAAAATACTTAAAAGAATCCTATGTAGTTACAGGGAGATGTAAATGAGAGGAGAAAAAAAAAGGAAAAAAATAAATAGGAAATGTTTATTATAGATGACACAAGATCTCTTTCATCCAGGTGATACAACCGGAGGACGTTTAAAAATCAAGAATATAAACGACAAATGAACAAAAAGGGGGTGATATGAAAAATGTTGCCTCGACAAGGGAGGAGGGTAAAAAAACGAATAAAACCATCCTAAGTAACGCCAGAAACATCTCCAAGAATATATAAGGAGTGCTTTAGATTCTGTTTACATAGAGACGGGTGATTCAACAAAATATAAATTGCCTCGGGGACATAAAGATGTTGTTTAGTCCTCGCTCTGTGTAAAACAGCAAAGCACTAAACATTATAATTGGCTGCACAGGCATTTAAATGCTCGCAGATAGCGGAATCTAACATTTGCGAATGCCCGAATGTTGTACGATCACGAATTCCTCGTGGAACATGTGGTCTCACCCTTACCTCAAGACCTGTCTACATTATATTCAAATATATAACTGTATTTTATCTATCTGAAGCAGGTCATTTTATACAGTTGAAATTAATTTCTTTGGGAACAACAAAATTGAATTTTTTTTCGTTTAGTTTTATAAAAAAATGTTTTTGCTCTGCACGTGAGTTTCGATGTATTTTTAATCGGAAATTAATTATACATTCGATCGTCGTTGATATTGAGCACTGAATTAGTTATTCCTATTCCCCCTTGGATTATAACTTAATAGTCTAATCCTTAGACTATTTTCCTCGAATTAAATATATATATAAGGGTTGTTAAAAAATTTCTTTACTTCACTCAGATCTTAGATTTGGCATACATCTATCATATTTGTATGGCCCATACCAGGCACAGAAATTAAGACAGAAATCTGAATTCATTTTTCTAGTTTTATAAGAAGTGGGAATGTTTTGCCATTAAAAATGTTCAGCTGTAGTTATTCTATCTGGATGAGGCTTAGAACTTTTTAACGAATCTCGTGGGTATATATATATATATATATATATATATATATATATATAAATATATATATTGATTAAGAGTATATATATTTATCGATTTATAATTTAAGATGGGCGTATGCGTGAGTGTTTGTCAAGATGCTTGGTAGAGTGACGGGGTTAATGAGTCAGGCGTGTCACTGTAGATCCAAAAAGATGGCCATCAGATTTCGATCTCTGTTTATGCCGGACTTTAAGTGCTCCGCAGATTGGACACTGATAACAGCAGGCAGGTTGGCGTCCCAAACATTCTGACATTCAGGTGTCAAGATGGTCGGTTAATGGGATTGAATGTGCCAGCCTTCTTCCAGATTCACAATCGATCGACACGGCCTTGCATTATGAGGAAATATCTTCTAAAACACCATATTATACTCTCTCTCTCTCTCTCTCTCTCTCTCTCTCTCTCTCTCTCTCTCTCTCTCTTTCACCAACAAATATACCCACACTCGCACGCACAGACACACATACACATACAGTCTCAAGCACACACTTGCACACACTTGCACACACTTGCACACACACACACACACACACACACACACATTTTTAATAGGAAAATGAAAGCAAAAGTAAGATATAAATAT
>OY757916.1:61658317-61660817 GCA_963585895.1 Sepioteuthis lessoniana | reverse complement strand
ACTCTGATCTGGACGGTTTGGTTTGGTTTGGATTAGTTTTATAGCATATCTACCATTGTTGATTATTTAATGCCAAATTCTATTTTCACACACACACACACACACACACACACACACATATATATATATATATATATATATATATATATGGTTTGTAATCATAGTTAAATGATCAAACAGTTCTATTTCTGACAATTCAGTTTAGCATAAGTCAGCAACGTTAAATTATTCCAAGTATTGCTATGTACCAGTAATAATTCAATTAAACATCAGTCATTTGTTAATGCACAGTTAAATGATAAAACAGTTCCCTTTCAAACAATTCAATTTAGCCTTAGTCAGTTGTTTGTACGCAGATGATATGACCCTTTTAGGTGCTACCAGGCCAGAGTTGGGGTTGGGAGCGATGGCAAAGAAGGGTTACTTCACATTTTCTAAAGTTCCAGCATTACTAGAACCTCACCATCAGATTGTTTAATCTCATATCCAGAAATTACTCGTTGGGAAGAGGGTCTTACTCCTCTAGAGAGATGCACTCAGTGTATTCTATTGCCCCAGCCAACAAGGCTGTCTGATCTGGAGTATTTGTAACCGTTAGTGTCTCATCAATGAGTCAAATAGATATGTTTACAAATCATTCGTTTTCAATAAGACAGTATACAAAAAAAATCTTAAATAACGACGAGGTTGTCTATGTGGCGTTAGTGGCTTACTTACTGGACTGCAACATCGTAGTAAACGATTTCGATTTCCAGTCGGGCTATCACTTTCGGACTAATACCATTGGAAAGGTATGAACTCCCTAATCCTCATTACTATAGGTTAAATATTACCACTACGACCCTTTTACTAGGATGGTTTTGGCATTAAATAACCCATAAAGGTTGATATCCTGTTAAAACAAAGAAACTAAACCAAACTTAAATAATTACACCAAAAATGTAAATATAAACGTGCAATAAATACGATTCCTTAACCTCTAGGCGTAAAATAACCCCAGACGGGTTTACATGCGTTAAAATCAAATAATCAATTAATCTATTTTGAAATAAATGTACAGGTGTTTTGTTTTGTTTTTTGGTTTTGGTTTTGGTTTTAGGGGGGGGCTTGTTTTTGTTTTTGTTTTTGTTTGTGTTTTTTTGTAATTCCTTTTACATATAACTTTTTCCCTTCGCTGGTAGAGTCATTATTATTCCATTTAACGCCATAACCGTAACGTAGTGGTAAAAGTAATGGGCTACGGTCACCATGTAAACAAATTCTAACTTCAGTCGCGCAAAAATGTTCATTTTTAGACTAATGCCCTCAGAAAAAGTTGAAGGCCCTTATTCACACAGCTACGGGGTAAATAATATCATTGCTTTTCTTCTAAAAAGGCTTTGGTATTAAATAACCTTTGAGGATTGATATTGAAATCAATCCTAGAAGCGTAAAACAATTTTCTAAATACTCAGAATCATAAATTTTATCTAATTTATTTTTGAATGAACATTTATTCATTTAAAAATAAGTATTTTCGAAGAATGCATAGTTTTTTTCATCTTTAACAAGGTACCCAAAATGTCCTTAGTTTGCTAACAAAATGTATCAGAATATTTTTTCGGATAGCATCATCTTTTATTTACGTCTATGATATTGTAATCACAATGACTCGACCGTTCTATTCTACGGTCGAGAATTCAACAGAAAGCTGATGACTCTTTAAAAAGTTATGAACAATGTCAGATTTTTTGTTTAGTCAATAGAATATACTATTTTTCAATACTGCAATGTAAACCCTCTAAAATAGATCTATGAAATGTTTGCATTATTATGTTGTTTTTTTTTTTTTACACTTTCTCCAAATTCAATCAGCTTATCACCTACACAATTTTAATCAATTTTACAGGAACGTTTTTTCGTGGTAATTAGTTATTGTTTTTTTGTTTGTTTGTTGTTTTTTTTTTGGGGGGGGTGTTTGTTTTTTGGGGGG
This sequence comes from Sepioteuthis lessoniana, assembly GCA_963585895.1. Classification (NCBI taxonomy): domain Eukaryota; kingdom Metazoa; phylum Mollusca; class Cephalopoda; order Myopsida; family Loliginidae; genus Sepioteuthis; species Sepioteuthis lessoniana. Next base: position 61,658,845 of record OY757916.1, on the reverse strand, counting down.
TTGTAACTTAGGGAAAATATTGATATTCAATTATGTTGACGTACAAGGTGTCTAGGAGTATAAGACGACCCCAAGATTTTCAAGTTAAAACGTAGGTTTTCAGCTATTCTCACCCAACAATATGACCCCCATCCCAACTACTGGTATTTTTTTTAGGTTGATGTAGTGAATTTAGTTCAACGTCAGCGAAAAACAGGGGAAATATTGTCAATTAACAACCACTATCGACACTTACTGTTCTATTTTTTTTATTCTACTCTAACCCCGTAAAAAGTAATAGGAAAGCCGATAATGCGATCCTACTTAGTTCCCGAGTACGTCTTTCCTGTCGTGAATATCATATATTCTATACTTAATGTCTACAGTTATCCTATATCATATGTCCTAAGCATGATGTCGAAAAATTTCCTTCATCAAATGTCCAATAGAGAATGTCTAAAAACGTCCTATATCGTATGTCTTATATATAATGTCAACAAAAGAAATAAACAATTTCAAAAAAATTTTTTAAAAGAAAATTATTTTGCA
>OY757916.1:61613317-61653317 GCA_963585895.1 Sepioteuthis lessoniana | reverse complement strand
GGTGACCTGTTTGTGTTTCTCTTTACGCTAATACCCTTAGGAAAGGCATGAATCCGTCTGTCCCCTTAGCTATAGATAAATAGTTGAACAGCTTGGGTTATTTAGCTTTGGTAGATCAAGGAATGTAGGAAAACTCTAAATCCAAACCCACAGTTGAGTAGCTCCCTGCACGAGAGGAAAGGGTTCAGTAAACACTCGCGCACACCCACACACACACATACACACATATATATATATATATATATATATATATATATATATATATAAGTGTATGTGTCTGTGTCTCTGTGTATTTGGCTAGCATTTCTTCATTAATACATATTTTATTAAACAATATAGACATCCATATATCAACACATTTTTATATATATCCTTTCGAGGTACCGCATTGATTTTATGGTATCCGTTGGGAATTGGTTAATGAAACTCCTATCATTAATTGATTCCCAAGAACTTTCTGTCCGATCTTGGGCCATCGTCAACGATGTGTATATTGCGAAAGTGATTTGACCTTTGCATGTACATTACTACTTTGTAAGTGTTGAGTATTTGTTATTAATACCAGTGTGATGTTGTAGCGCTTGTTTTTAAATTTGCTTGTTTCATTCTTTTGCAATATACACACCCCTGATGATGGCCCAAGATCGGGTAGAAAGTAAAAGAGAACCAATTAATTATGTGAGTTTCATTAACCAATTCCCACCGGATATCATTAAATCAATGCAGCAACTCGAAAGGATATATATAACAATCTGAAGACAAAGATGTGTATATTGTTTAATTATATATATATATATATATATATATATATATATATATATATATATATATATATATATATGATAAAGATAAGAGGAAAAGTGGATAAATCAAACACTTACAACGGGTCTACGGGTAATATTTCGTTCTTTATTCACAGAACTTCTTCAGACAAAACATTTTTGAGTTTTTCTACATTTCAGCAATTTGAGGAAATAGATAAAATAAAATGAGGGAAAGAGGCAGAAGGGGAAGAATAAGGAGGGAAGTAGAGATGGATTCAAGTGATGGTTGTATACTGTGACTGTGTATATACTGGAATCTAGGGGGCGTCTCATCTTGTCAGATTCACCAAAATCTAGCATTTATCATCTCATTGGCCTAGCGAGTAGAGTGTTCGCCAATGGTCCGGGAGATCTGTGTTCAATCCCAGGTCGTATCATACCAAAGACTTTAAAAATGGTACTTGATACCTCCTTGCTTAGCATTCAGCAATGTAAGGTACGTATCAAGGATAAAGTGGAGCGCCCTCCCCGACACCTCGGTGTAGTAGCTATTGAAAAGGGAACCTTCTGGTCGCCCTCGACTATGGTCGCCAACTTTACTATATATATCCTAACATTTTACAGAAGTTTAAATTTATTTCAGACGAGGGACATTCACCAAGATCAACATAAAAAGGTGTAACCCGAAGGTCCGAACTCTGTATAAAGTAGCTTTATAACCATCGATGTATGCCAAGTGTCCTGATTTACTAAATTTACTTAATTTTTGTCTGAGACAAAACCAAAAGTGTGAAATATCCAGAGAAGATTAAACTCAATAAACCATTAATAACAGACCAAACTGTCTTGCTAATGATCAACCGCAAAGCTATAAAAATATTTTTAGAAAAACTGAAATGCTGAGTGCTACAAGGGTTATGTATGGCAAAAACATTTTCACAATCCAGAATTTCGGAAATAATTTCGCATTGTTCGTTGTCTCGTTTTACCTGAGTTCTCATTTTCGAATGTATTTTTTCCTTGAATTTAAACAATAAATGGACAATAAAATCTATCGTCTCCACGAAAGAATATTATCATAACTTTTTTTTTTTCTCAAAAAATGATGTGACTAAATAAATGGGAATAGTCAACGTTCTTAAGGATTTTATCAATGCTTTCACTAAGATTCAACCATTCTATATGTAGGAACAAACAAACATAGATAGATAGATAGATAGATAGATAGATAGATAGATAGATATGAATAGGGTGAGATAGATAGATAGATAGATAGATAGATAGATAGATAGATAGATAGATAGATAGATATGAATAGGGTGAGATAGATAGATAGATAGATAGATAGATAGATAGATAGATAGATAGATATATATAAATAGGGTGGGATAGATAGATAGATAGATAGATAGATAGATACATACATACATACATACATACATACATACATAGATTTGAAAAGACAACGACGGATTTTCTGTGCACATGAAAGTATGTCCCACAATATAGTTCAAGGAAAAACCATCTTATATTCTACACATGCAACAAACAACATCCAATCGCCTATTAACGTTACCATTTTTATGGGATCAACTGCTTCTATGACAATTCACGAACAGCTCGTCATGATTTGCTCTTTGATCACCGATGCAGTCAGCTACAAATAATTTTTAGTGCGTATTAGTTTGTAAAATAATCCATTAAGTAAGGGTTCAGAGTCGAAATTGGATGTAATGTGAGAAATATACTCCCTCACCAATATGTTCGGGTGACCGTGTGCCTATACACAAACAGGAACGTATATAGATGCTCAAACATGTTAAGAACATACTCGTTAAAAATACTTATATATATATATATATATATATATATATACAGGTGAATGGATATTGATACAAAACTAGATACAAACACGGTTGTCCGCTCTGTTGGCGGGGTCTGAAATATGCTGACTGTACTCATTGTAGAGACGTAAGACTTCCTCAGAAAAGGGTGTCCTGACACTAAACTTCATCTGATGGTGAGGCTCTACTTTCGAAGATCTAGGGAGTATGAAGTACAATTGCTATTACTCCCAGCTCCACTCTGACCCTGAGTGGTTGTACGTTAGAGTCCCATCTATGCATCAAATAGATATGTTTAAGAATTATTTGTATTCAATTGAACCATGTGCCAAATAAAATCTTAAGAAACAACTACATATATGAATGTACGAGCGTGATTCCTTATCCTCTAGTCACAAAATAGCCCTAGACGTCTTGCCATGCCATTAAAATCGATCAATATTTATATATATATATATATATATATATATATATATATATATATACGTATACGTATACATATCGTATATACATACGAGGTGCCTTCAATAAGTTTCCAGATTTTTTTGTACAGGCATTTAAAATTGTCGTAGACTCTTGAAAATTCAGTACGTTATTGCTATATATCTTATGAAATGACTGACCAATTTTTATGATTTCAGCTTCAAATGAACAGCAATTGGAATACACCCTACTAAAGCCTGATTGTCACAGCTGGTGAATTTCAAAAATGCAATCTGGACGTGAGGACATTTTAGAAGAACGATACGCAATAAAATTCTGTTTTAAACTTGTAAAAAATGCCACAGAAATGTATGGAGTGCTTCAGACTGCTTTTGGAGCATCTTGCATGAATCGAGCATCAGTTTTTGAGTGGCATAAGAGATTCTAGGAAGTCAGGGAGCCTGTGAGGGATGATGAGAGGTGTGGGAGGAGTAAGGAAGTCAGAACACCAGAGTGGATTGGCCAAATAAAGGGTCAGTAGCATTTCCACCAGGACAATGCACCAGTCCACAACTCCATCCTTGTCACAGACTATTTGACCAAGATGGGCATCAAGACAATTCCTCAACCTCCCTATAGTCCAGACCTTACTCCCTGTGACTTTTGGTTATTCCCTAAGCTCAAGGAAAAACTTAGAGGCTGTCGTTATGAGACAATTGAGGAGATGAAAGAGGCTGTGACGCAGGTCATTGACACGCTCACACAAGAGGAATTCCATGGGGCCTTCCAGAAGTTGTTGGAACGTTACAACAAGTGCATTGCAGCCGGAGTAGATTACTTCGAAGGGGACTAGAGTTTCATGTGTGTACTATCAATAAAAGTGCCCATATGAAAAAAGTCTGGAAATTTATTTAATGAGCCTTGTATATATATATATACATCCATAAGTATATATATATATATATATATATATATATATATATATATATATATATATATATAAGGTTCTCCCACCTTTGCTCGCTTTCCGAAGAGCTCACTGCACTTGCAACTCAGTATTCGAAATATCGTTATATAATCTTATACGCATTGTCTCCTCGCAAAATGTGGAAAGACATGACCAGAATTATCTTTAGCCTTTAAAAATTAAATATAACTGTTATTTTTTATATTCAATCCATCTAAAACAAGGATTTAACAAAGCACAGCTCTATAGGGATCACAACTTTATCTTACAACTCAAGATGTTTCTTTAATCTTGCTTCTTTTAAGAAATTTGGTTTTCACGAAAGCGTTAAAGTGGTGTGTCCTTGTTGTGTAATGGTTAATGCGCTGGACAGCGGAATCGTAGTAAGCAAGTTCGCGCTATTACGTTCACTTTCGGACAAATACTCTTGGGAAAGGTGTGAACCCTCTTAATCTATGGGTTTAAATAGTAACACGCTATTCTTCTTCAAGGATAGCTTTAGCATTAAATAACCCTCAAATGTTGATATGCCAGTAAACAACCAAATCAGAAAGCGTCAGTGTAGAAAATTCTGGAAAATTGGTAAAGGAATATTGGCTTCATTAGCTTTAGCTATCAAAGTTTCGTATGGTGGGTCTATAGTAAAGTTGTAGTTCATATTTGCTTAGGGGGCCAGACACCTGCTGATCAACTCTCGTCACTTCCACTGTAGTCTACCATGTTACAAAAGGAAACATTATAATGTAAATATATTAACCCAGTCAGTCTTTGAATTTAATTAACCGGTGTCTATGGTTTTATTCTAATTTATACACTCCTGCTTAATTCTGATTGATCAAAGTTTATCCAGTAGATAACTGTGTCATTAAGAGAAAAAAGTTACAATTTTTTCCCGGTGGAATAAGCCGTAGATAGACATGTGTATGTGTGTGTGTGTGTGTGTGTGTGTGTGTGTGTAGTATCCCGTATGAATATGTACTCGAACACCAATTTTTAGGAACAAATTAATATAATTCTAAACCAAAAATACTAGAATTTTATTATCAGGCATTATTTATCACCACACAACAATATAGAATATATGTACGTAAAATATCAATAAGTTGTAGTCAAGAACTAAATATTCCTCTTCTATATATGTGTGCAATCATATTTTATATTACAGAGGTACACCAATTTTATCTTTAGTTACAGTGTGTCTCTTTGGTAATGAATAATACCTTATGATATCCGTTTTGATTGAATAACGTCAAATCAAAAACCCAGTCTTCCTTACTATTTAACCACAGCTTGATGAAGAAGGGATGGATTCATGCCTTTCCCTAGTGCATTAGCGTGAAGTGAAACACAAACAATCTCTTTCAGGCAACATGGTCGAAGTAAATTTCTTAGTTGAAGATTGTAAAAGTCGATATTGAATGAAATATTCTTCTAGTCAAGTTAAAACGAAGAAACAAATCGATCAATGAGTTATTTAACTAAATACTCCTCTTCTATATATGTGTGCAATCATAGGTTGACTATCGTCAAACTTCTAACGGCGTGCCGTGTGCAAATAAAGTTGGATTTTAAGTGCCATGTCGTGTGTAGATATAGCTCAATTTCATTCAACATTCTTTTTTGCTAATCTATATTTTATATTTGCAACGTTATTTCGAAGAGAAGCTTCTCATTATTTTGGCACCACACACAACTATTTTTGCTCTATTTTTCACATTGATTATTTCCAGTAAAATCAGAAGAGATAAATTTTGAACTGTACATTTTTCTTAAAAGAAATTATGTATAATTTTGACTCAGAATTGAGTGAAATGAGTGATTGCAAAATTAATTTTAATCTCAATGAATTATATGATACACATACTGCTGTACATAAAATATAGAATTTATTGATTTTATTCGAATATGTTCTTTTTACTTTTCTTATACTAGTTTATAACATTTACACTGATTATTATAACCTTTCATAGTGATTTAAAGATTTTCATGTATTTTTAAACGATCGTTTTTCTTGAAAAATGCCAAGTGCAACAATCGTAGCGTTCTTAGCGCTGTGCTGAGTATAACTAGTTCATACTAAATTCTATTTACTGGCCCATATTTCCCTACCACTGAAGAATTTTGCTGATAAGTTTCTTCTTATCTTGAGACCAAATTCGATTATTTTGCTAGCTTTTAAATTCATATTATCCTTGGAAATTCGTTGGGGTAAGCTATCAGACGCTTAATCCTTTAGACTGATTTTAACCGGAATAGAAAAAGAAGATATTAATTATAAATTATATCAGGATTCTTTCTTTCTTTATTTATTTATCTATTTTCATTTGTATTTATGCTACTTAGACTTAAGACTATTTGTATTTAAGATTTAAACTACGGTCGAAATCCTAACGCAGAGCCGTGAATGGAAGAAATTATATGTGATCCAGACTTAGAATTGAGTGGAAATTTGCGACTGCAAAATCAATTTTGATCTAAATGATTCAAATAGACACGATACACATGTCGATGTATATAAGGTAGGCAACATAATGTGTACAATGCCGACAGGGCTTTGAATACCCTAACTACATCCTCTGCAAAGGAGTAAGGACGCCTCCAGAAAGGGGTATCCTAGGTAGGATACTAAACTGCATCCGGTGGCGAGGCTTCAGTTCTGGATATCTGAGAACTTAAGTCCCCGCTCCATACTATATATTACTATAATCCCCCGGGCTACTTTGACCTAAAGTGGTAGTACCTGCTAGGGCCCCATCTACGGGTCAAATAGATTTTTGAAAATTATTTTAATTGGAGAGGAATATTTGATACTTTCTAACTTAGTGCAAACAAATGATTGATATTCAGATAGAAGTTCTATCGAAAGATTTGGCAATGAACACTGAAAATATCGCTCTGATTATAATTTACAAATTAATCAAGGAATTTTGATTTCAATGACCCTTATACTGACGATCATATGTTGCTGTACATAATGTCAACGACAAAGGTCAGGCAAGTGACAATGTGGTGATAACATTATCAAAATATTTCATGGTGTTTTGAATGTTTACAAATAACGTTTTTTTTTGTTTTTGTTTTTGTTTTTGTTTTTTTTTGTTTTTTTTTTCTTTTGTTTGTTTTTATTTGTAGTTTTTTTTCCGGAAATCTGGCATTGGGAGTTATTGAAAATTGAAAAATGCAGCGGCGAAATAATAATAATAAAATTAGTTGTTTATGTGACCCGTGATATCACCAATTACTACACGGTAATCTTGCTTTTGAGAGGATACATTATTGACCATATACGATCTCGCTAATCTGGAAAGAGAGACAGCAAAAAGGAAAGGAAACGATGCCCTGAGCGCGAGGCTAAGAATATGCTGACTCTATTCTCTGTCGAGAGGTAAGACCTCACCACCACCACCAAAAAGAGATGTCCTGAGTATAACACTAAACTGCATCGGGTGGTGAAGCTCCAATTCTGGAATGCTGAGGAGAGTGAGTTACTACTTCATGGCCATTACTCCCAGGTCCACTCTGATTAGAAGTTGTAGTAACTGTTAGGGTCCTATCTATAGATCAAATAGATCAGTTTAAAAATTATTCTCATTGGATAAAAATATGTGAAACCATGTAACAGTCCACAAAAACGTAATAAAACTACACAAAAGGTGTATAGCCCTGTTGGCTGGGGCTGTAGAATATACTGACTGCATCTCTGCAGAGGGGTAAGAACGCCCCCTCCCGCGCCCAATGAGTGTCCTGGATTTGACACCAAACAATCTGGTGAGTCTCTGATAATGCAGGAGCTTAAGACAATGCAGAGTACCCCTTCATTGCTATCGCCCTCAAGTCCACTCTGGTACGGGGTAGAAGTACCTGATAGCATCCTATCGATGGGTCAAATAGAACTGTTTGACATTCAAACTGAGTACAAACAAATGACTTATGCTAAATTGAATTGTCAGAAATAAAACTGTTTGACCATTTAACTGTGTGAACAAATTACTGATGTTTAATTGAATTGTTAATGATACATAGCAATACTTGGAACCATTTAACTTTGTTGAATTATGCTAAATTGAACTGTTAGAAATAGAACTGTTTGATCATTTATGAGTGTGTATCAACAAAATAAATTTACAAATCATATATTTAATATATATGTAAAAACAGGATTTTGCATGAATTGACCAACTATGGATGATATGCAATAAAACCAAACCAAAACAAAACAAACAAAACAAAACAAAAAATGTTGACATAAACATACAATGAATTCAATTCCTTAACTTCTAGGTACAAAATAATCTTAGACGAGTTGACATGCTTTTAAAGTCCTTTAATTAATTAAAAAGGCACTTGATTTTGACCAATAAGTTCGAATCATTTTTTTTAAATATTATATAAATCAGTACATTTTTTAAAGAATTGAATGCTGAATACTTATTTCATACTAACAACTCAATAAATATTATTATAAGAAATGGAATTGATGACCAGAGTTCAAATCCTAGACGAGTCTGTTATCGTTTCACTTCACGCTAATTCCCTCAAGAAAGCTTTAATCCATCTTTTCTTCCCAGCTTTATGTAAATAGTAGAGCAGACTGTGTTATTTAACATTGGTTTGGCCACCAGTCGTGCAAAATGAAAACTGAATTCAAACCAGATTTACTTCACTCAGAAATTGACATTGTGTTTTATCCTGTCCGTGCTGAAGTGGTCGGATAAATACATACAAACAACCCAAACCAAAGAACGATTTAACGTTTTTCTTCAGAACTCTCTACTTTCGCTCTTTTTATTTTTAATTCAATAAGAAATTGATGGAGATATTTTAGCAATGCTTACAATAACAATCCTAAATTGTTCCTAGCCTTCTTCTTCGATCTTTGGTCTCACTTGTCCCTAGACACCAAAGAATGTGTCAAACAACTTTAAAAACCAATCGGATTCAGCATTGAAAATATTAGCCAATGAAAACCATTTCCGGAATGTGTAGATTGTTTAAAGCCAACAAAAAAATTAAGAAATTCAACCTTTGTTAAGCAAATACATTAAAACTTTTATTCATCAAATAATTGCATATATAATGACTGTAACCATTAAAAGCAAATATAGGAAATAATTATTGATAAAGCTTGTTTTGGTTGAACATCAGACTCGAAATCATTGACATTTTTCTGCTAGTTTATCTCACTAACAATCACACTACAGGAGACATACACATGCACGAATAAAAAGTAAACAAGTGGAAATTTTTCAATTGTTCCTTTTCAGATAGAAAGGATAATTATGAATTTAAAATTTGATCATTGTATTGCTTAGAAATATTTGGCTTGAAAATTAACGCAAAATATTTTTTCAGTGGTATGCCTCGGTAGAAAAAAAGTTGTACGATATAAGGCTGGAAAATTAGGAAAAATCCAATACTTGGCGAGTCTTGGTCTCAAGGAGAAAGAGGTTTTATCAAATTTTATGCATCTTTACCTATTTGTTTGAGTAAGTTTCAGAATTCACTCTAGAAGTTGTACTTTGAAAATCAGAAATGAAGGAATTTTCAATGACCAAGACGTAATGAAAAGTAATGATATTTTTCTATAAAAACACATTGTAAGTTTGTTTTTTGTTTGTTTTGTTCTTATTTTAACATAGTTCTCGTTATAAATAAGGGGTTTATTTATGTATGGTTGATTGGTTTTAAGGCATGTTCAGCTATTTAATACCGAAGTCAGTCTTCTTTACCCAGTAATTAAATAGTTTCAATTATGTGTTTACCCAACACCACCATCATAGCAGAATATGACTCAAGATCAATTTTTAAGCTGGATTGAACCCAAAATATTCCTTCTTCAAGACTGGTTGCCTTTTTAAGGCTAGAGAACCCAGTCTTCTCTACTATTTATGCATAGACGGAGAAAGAACAGATGGATTCGTGGTTTTCCCAATGGCATTAGTACAACGGGAAGCGCAAACAGCTTTATCCAGTATTTGAACTTAGGTCACCTATTCCGTTCCCTGTGACGATAATCGTTGAATAGTTTGTACCAATTAAGTATTGAGCATTAAATTATATGGAACGATAACCATAACACTAAGCGTGCCTCTTTCAAGTTTCAAATAACTAATGCTTATCCTATTTACCAACCCCTCCGCTCGGGCAGGATATGATACAAGGTCAATTTTTAAGCGAAGTTTAACAGGTCTGAATTCACAGTTTTCCTTCTCCTAGACTAGTTGCCTCGCCAAAGCTGAAGAGCTTAGTCTGCCCTACTATTTACCCATAGCTAGAGGGAGAATAATTGGATTCATACCTTTCCCAAGGGTATTAGTGCTATGTGAAATGCAATCAGTCTCGTTCAGGATTTGAACTCGTGTCGCCGTGTCCATTTCCTAGGACGGTAACCATTACATCACGGGCACCTCCAAATAACTAATGCTTATTATTACCATAATGATATTCATTTGTAAACAATTATAATTTTTATTAACAATTCTTAATAGAAATTTTTTGGACATAGTTACATGGCTTCAAGTATTTTTATCTAATGTTAAAAGTATGTACACAATTATTAGGTTTCAAATATGCCGAGTAATTATCTAGTTTCAAATAACTAATAACAATTATTTGTAAACAATTTGGCCCAGTAGGCTGTAGAATACACCGACTACATCTCCGAGAAGGGGTATGAACCCCCACCCCCAACGAGTCTCCTGATATGACACTAAACAATCTGATGGTGAGGCACCAGTAATGCTGGATTTGGGGGGAATGCGGAGTACTCTTTTACTGACATCGCTCCCAGATCCATTCTGGCCTGGAGAGGTAGCATCCGATGGGTCAAATAGAGCTAAACTGTGTAATTATGCTAAACTGAAAATGGATTCGGCGTTAAGTAGCCTACAATGGTTGATATGCCATAAAATCAAACCAAACCAAATTATTGATAGTAAATAGAATTATACATATTGGATAGAAATACTCGAAATCATTTAACTGTTTGAAAAAAAATGAGCTCATTTAAAAATGTTATCATCAAAATTCGTTTACAAATCATATATCTAATATATATGTATAAACAAGATTTGGCATTAAATAACCTACAATGGTTGATAAGAAAACTCAGAAAACAGTCTCAGTCTGAAGAAGTTCGAGATGAAATACAGCTGAACGAAATATCACACATCTAAATTTGAGTTAAGTGTTTCTTTTATCCAACTTTCCGCATATTTCTATCATACTGTCAGACTCCCTACAAATCTATCTTTTCAACATATATATATATATATATATATATATATATATATATAAGATATGAGACTCTGGTAGTTTAATGGTTATCGCCGTAGGAAATAGACATGGTAACCAGTGTTCAAAACCTGGACGAGGTTGTTCCCGTTTTCACACAACGCAAATAGTCTTGGGAAAGGTAAACATCTAACTATTCTTTCTATGGCTACGAGTATATAATGTGTGAGACTAGATTCTTTAACCTCGGTATGGCAACCTATCTAGGAGAAGGAAAACTCTGAATTCAGGGCTTAGACCCCGCTTAAAAAATTGTCCTGGTTTCATATATATATATATATATATATATATATGTGTGTGTGTGTGTGTGTGTGTGTGTGTGTTTGTGTGTGTGTGTGTGTGTCAGACATCAAAATGCATTGGTTGAGTTATATCGTCTCTTTCAGTCACAGGCTTACTTTTGAAAGACCTTTAATGTCATTAAAGTCTTATTTAAATAAACCTTCTTTACCATAGAAAATATCTTCCGCCAAACTTGAACTCAAATTGAAATGTATGCAAAAACATACGCTTCCTAAGTATTCATATTTCAATGTTGAAATGTAAAGTGTTCATATTTTGAGACAATGAAAATTTCTGAAAATTTTTATTAAAATGGCAGTGACAAGATTTATATTTGACTTTATATATCTCCAAATTTAGACTCTTTTAACAGCCAAGCAATACAACCTACCAACTTCATCCTTGCAACCCAGATTTTCTGTTTATATTTAAATACCTATGGCAGCAATTGACTTTTTGATTTAAGGTTGTCCGAAGTGTGCAAAATTTTAATATTTCAGTATTTTTTTCGATTTTACTGAAACGAGGTCTTTTTGGGTGTGGTCCCAACTGTGCAATTTTTGGGGATTTGACCGCAAACCAACCCAATAATACAACTCTATCTCTTAACAATAATGATTTATCCTCACACACTCAAGGATGGTTCACAAGCTTTCATGTTTTAATTATTTTAAATTTGGGCTCTTGAGAAAAACCTTCACAGCGATTTTTCCAGTATGTTGGCGAAAAAGATAAAAACAAGTTCTGTGTGATTTTTTTCAAAGCTAAAATTACGGTTTTTATCCACTAACGAAAGCTTTCTCGCTTAAATGGCGTCTTCAGGGGATCGAATTGAACTTGAAATGTGTCACTTTAAAATCGCGTTAAATCGCGCAAAATCTTCTCACAATTTATTAAATAAAATACCTATAGGTACAAAAATCTTTATCTTTATACTTTTTTAAAAATATTTTCCTCCAATTTGGTCAAAATAGATAACAAATGTCGGGGGGTGTCGTCGTGGTGTAATGGTTAAAGCGATGGACTAGTTCCTCACCAAGGCTGAAGAACCAAGTCTGCCCTATTTACCCATAGCTGGAGGGAGAATAATTGGATTCATACCTTTCCTAAGGGTATTAGTGCTATGTGAAATGCAATCAGTTTCGTCCAGGATTTGAACTCGTTTCGCCGTGTCCATTTCCTACGACGATAACCATTACACCACAGGCACCTCCATCCGTACCTTATAATGCTGAGTTAACAAGGAGGCATCGAATACCATCTTTTGAGTCTTTGGTATGAGTCGACCTGCGATTGAATCCCGGTCTCCCAGGCCGTTGGCGAACACTCTAACCATTATACCAATGTCAGGTATAGATTTCATTATACGTGGTATGAAATTTTTCGTTAAGTCTGTATGCAAACGTGACCAACAGAAAAAAAAAGTACATCAGAGCGAAATTTGAATGAGTAAATTGGAATTGAGGAGGCATTCGTGGAGTAACGTTTATTGTCGTGGAAAGTGGACTTGGCTACCCGAGTTCAAATCCATAACCAGGTTATTTTCTTCCGTATAGCGCTAATACCCTTGGGATAAGTACAAATCCAACTATTCACCCTCCAGCAACGAGTAAATATTAGAAGAGACTGTGCTCTTTACTCGGAATATAGCAACCGATCTAGGAGAATGAAAACTCTTAATTCAAACCAGCTGTAGATGGATGCCCAAGACACACTTTCTGAGTAGCACCCCGACGACCAAACCAGATATGGAGATTAGTAAAAAAAAGTGGGGGCGTAATAAAATCAGTGACGAATTCCGGGTTTGAACCTTCATTCACTATTCGCCCGATGACTGATCAGGATTTTTTTTGGGGGGGTGTGTTTTTGTTTTTTTTGTTTTATTCAGGTTTTTTTCCTCAACGTTATTCGATAAAGTTGAAAGCTGCTCGGGTGACATCGGGTTGGCCACGCTGGTGGGAACGGCTGGTGTTATCTTCTGGACCCAAGTCAGATTAAATTCCGGTCATTTTCTTATATCGCCGTCTGAGAGTCGAGGCCAACGGTATTTTGTTTACACTGGGAAAAGCACTTCGACAAGAAAAAACAAAAAGACTCCCAAATCCGGCAGCCCCTATCGGGTTGTTACGTGTAGTGAGGAGTTGACGAACTCCCAGTCGTTACGTGGTAGCGCGCGTCACGATAATGTCGGTAATATTACACGCGCCGAGACGAACATTGCGCGCCGAGTGAGGAGGATGAAGAAGGGTGTGTTGATGATGACTGATCAATCGGCCGCCGCCCGCACGCACCCTCGGACCCCGGCCGTAGTCAGTGTCTGCTTTTGTAAAAGGGAGTCCGCAACTGAGATTTAGCCTGGTCTGTAAATATTATTATGGCACGAGCGTGACTCACCATAATGATAACGTAGGCAATAGGGCTATATCGACTTGGAAGAAAAAGAAAAGAGACTCAATACTTAGAACACTGCTTACAGATACAGAGACAAGCCCACACGCACACACGCACAATATATATATATATATATATATATATATATATATATATATATATATGTGTGTGTGTGTGTGTGCGTGTGTGTGTGTGTGTGTGATGGAGGATGCATGTGCATAGGTTATTTTGTTAATGGTGCTCGTATCAAAAATATTTTCATATGCATTATATATATATATAGATAAAATCTTATGTATTGAAACAAACGCCTACATATATATGTACATTTTTTTCATCCTGATCCATTTTTCTTTCTTTTTATCCTCTCTCTCTCTCTCTCTCTCTCTCTCTCTCTCTCTCTCTCTCTCTCTCTCTCTTTCTCTCTCTCACTCTCTCTCGCTCTCTCTCTCTCACTCTCTCTCTCTCTCTCTCGCTCTCTCTCTCTCTCGCACACACACACACACATACACACACTCTCTCTCTCTCACACACTCTCTCTCTCTCTCTCCCTCTCACACACACACACATACACATACACACACACTCTCTCTCTCACACAGACTCTCTCTCTCTCTCTCTCTCTCTCTCTCTCTCTCTCTCTTCCTTTATTCCTTATTTCACTCCCTTCCTCTCCTCCTTCCTTTCCTCCGCTCTCTCTCTCTCTCACTCTCTCTCTCTCTCTCTATCAAGATTTATCAATTTATGCTTCATCATTAAACTCTCAACCTATCCTTTTTTACCTTCATCTATCTATATATCTATCTATCAATCTATCTATCTCCTTTCCTTTTTCCTGTCTGTCTGCTTTATTCTCTCTCTCTCTCTCTCTCTCTCTCTCTCTATATATATATATATATATATATATATATATATATATATATATATATATATATGTATGTATATATATATATCCATGTGTGTGGGTGTGTAGGTGTGCACGCGTGTGCTCACACGTACATATATGTATGTGTACATGTTTGTACATTAAATTAAAGAAAAGATGAAACGGAATAAAAGAAATAACGAAAATAAAATTGCAACCACTAAAAGAGCGACGCCAATTTTTTACCTGGATACAGTACGCGCTGCTAGGGCAGAGCTGATAAAAGGTTCAATGTCATCGAGCATCTTTGGACACTTATACCAGTGCAAAATGCAGTACATCGGTCTGTGTTAACACTCAAATACTGTTGAGAATATTGTTGATACATCCTTTATTTTGGAATATATTTTAGGAACTTGTTTAAAATTGAAACACTTATTAAGAGTTTAGTAGTTTTATCTTACTTTACTATATCTATGAGTTTTTGTTTTGGTTGTGTTTTATGGCATATCAACCATTGTAGGTTATTTTATGCCAAATCTTGTTTGTATTAAATGTATATGATTTGTAAACACATCTTGTTGATATTTTTATATGAGCCTAAGTTCATTTGGTGGGGGGGACGCAGTTAAATAATTTTTTTCAAGTATTGCTTTTTAAAACGTGTAATTCTATTCAATATTAATCATTTGTTTGCACACAGTTAAATGGTTCCAAGTATTGTTATGCATCATTACCCAAAACCTCAGCGTTACTGTAGCCTCACCATCAGATTGTTTTGTGTTACAAACCGGACACTCGATAGAGGATAAAAGGGTTCATTCCTTTTCCTAAGGTTATTAATCCGTGAGTGAACGTAATACCGTGACTGGAAGTTGAACTCGCGTACTACGAATCTGCAGTCGATCTCTTTAACCGTTACACCACGATGACTTCTTCTACTTATTAGGGTGATCAGAAATTAATTAGATTTTACGAAATGTATTTATTTACCCAACCCCTCAGCTGGATGTCATACAAAGTCAATTTTTAAGGAGAGTACTTGTTTTAATTTAGAGTTTTTCTTCTCCTAGACTGGTTGCCACACAAAGATGAAAGAGCTATTTCTACTATTTACCCATTTGAAGGAGCTATTTCTACTATTTATCACACAAACATGAAAGCTATTTCTACTATTTACCACACAAAGCTATTTCTACTATTTACCATACAAAGAAAGCTATTTCTACAATTTACCACACAAAGATGAAAGCTATTTCTACTATTTACCACACGAAGCTATTTCTACTATATACCACACAAAGAAAGCTATTTCTACTATTTACCACACAAAGATGAAAGAGCTATTTCTACTATTTACCCATATGAAAGAGCTATTTCTATTATTTACCCATAGCTGGAGAAAGAATTGATGGATTCGTACTTTTCCCGGATATGTAAGTATTATGTGAAAAACAAAAAGCATTATCAAGGATTCAAACTTGGCTCAGTGATTTCATTTCCCTCAATAATAACCGTCACACCACGAGTGCATTAAAAACCAATGCAAGTTAAATTTGTCTATATTTCTGGATTGAGTTGTGATTATCATCATTATTATTATATTTACTCATTAGAGTTTTTCACATCAACGTTAGCTAACGGTCTTTTACTGGAGTTCGAGTGAAGGGCAAGTCTCCTCAAGTCTCCAGGACTCTTCTCAGTAATCCGGCCGTTCTCAATAATGCTGTCGTTTGGATAGTCTCCACTCGTCCACCAACTTCCAACTCCTCCAGTCCCTTTAGTAATCCTTTAGTTACAGTGCCTAAAGCACCAATCACAATTGGTATAATTGTAACCTTCATGTTCTATAGTTTTTTTCAATTCTCAAGCAAGGTCGAGGTACTTATCTTTCTTTTCACATTCTTTCAGTTTTATTCTGTGGTCAGCCGGAACAGCAAAGTCAACAATTTTGCAAATTCTCTTTTTTTTTTGTTGTTGATTATTATTATTATTATTATTCACTCATTAGAGCTTTTCACATCAGCGTTAGCCGATCGTTTTTCACAGGAGTCTGAGTGACAGCAAGTCTCCTCAAGTCTCCAGGACTCTTCTTAGTATTCTGGCCGTTCTCAATAATGCTGTCATTTGGATGGTCTCCACTCGTCCGCCAACTTCCAAGTCGTTCAGTCGCTTTAGTAATCCTTTAGTTAGTGTTCCAAACGCACCAATTACAATTGGTATAATTATCATCTGCATGTTCCACAGTTTTTCAATTCCCTAGCAAGGTCGAGGTACTTATCCTTCTTTTCAGATTCTTTCAGTTTTATTCTGTGGTCAGCCTGAACAGCAAAGTCAACAATTTTGCAGATTCTCTTTCTTTTGTCGATTATTCTCTTTTATTTTTGTTGATTATTATTATTATTATTATTATTATTATTATTATTATTCAGGTGCCTTTAATAGTTTACTACAAAAGGTACCTGAAGAAATCCGGAGAGTACAGCGACAGAAACGTTATGAGTATAGCAACCAATAGCATTCCCCAATGCGCAGAGAATAATAGTAACTTAGATTTTTATAAATATTCTCATCAAAAATGATTACAGCTCAACAAACCTATGAAAAGATAAAACTGTTTAAGATGAACGTTTCTTCCTCTTCCTCCATACTTACAAAAAAAAAGCACCCACAGATTTTCATTTGTAACAATCACTGGAACAGTTAACAAGCGGCAGAATATTCAAAAATAAACAAAAAGTTGAAAACAGTCTTTCAATCTCTTTTCGGGGAAAATTCCAGATTTTTTTTAGAAAACATTCAATTGAAAGTTTGCCTTCCCGTGGAACTACGGTCGTTGAAAATGAAGGTCATTAACATTTTTGATGATATATTCAAATGCATTTAACTTGATTTTATTTTTATATCCTCTCTAGCAAAATATAAGTACTTTCCAAATACCAGAATATATATATAGTCATCCACAGACAGACTGTTTCGTTGTATCACAACTCTTCAATGTGGCTAGAACAGCGAAATGTTTCAAGCTGGGATCGAAACCCGACAGACGTAAAGTCCCCCGGACATCTTACCCCAGAGCCATCGTCATTCTCATCGTAAGTGCAGGAATTTTATATGCATATCTTTTCTACATGTAAGTTATTGGCTACCTGGAATGCTCAATATACGGGGGTTACAATCCATCCAAAAGATAATAACAGTTCCTCAGAAGGAACAATATATGTTTGATTGGATCTGGATGAGTAAGAGATTGCACAGGTCCTGATCCATTCTCTCGGCTTATATATATATATATATATATAATGTCTTCATCGATTTAGTGACGACCATTAACTAAGCCAAAGCTTAGCAAATGAACAACATAAGCGATTTGTTTATTGTGGTGAAGTCTTCTGTAGAACCAGCCACCCAAATAAAAGCTTTGATTTTGAACGTAGACACCTATAACACTATATTTCAAACCAACTCCATTTTTATCTTTCTGGCCTTGTTCTATCCATGACCTCATAAAAAATAATACCTTTTACATCCAACCAGTAGCATATTAATCTGCTAGTAAACTTATATATATATATATATGTGTGTGTGTGTGTGTGCATCTGCATTCAAGTAAAAAATATGCAGCTTTTTATGCTGCCTATATAAACATATCCACGTATACATACATATACACGTAAATACACTCTCACAAACACACACACACACACACACACATACAATGCATAGGTGGTTCTTCACCGCCCACAGAAATATTTGCTCTGGACGTTACAAGCATGTTTTATGCCTTAACTTTTGTAATGATTTTCGCTGTTAATTTATTTCGCTTTGCTTACATTAGGAATCCATTTATTCATACAGACCTAATCGAGCGGGAATCTATCCGTTAAGTAAGGCCAGACAAGAAATTACAACCGACTAGTGTTGATTAACTGGCCACACAACCATGAAAAGCAAAAAGGGATATATGATGCCTATGGCGTAATGGCTATTGTCGTAGGAAATGGAATAGGCAACCCGAGTTCAAATCCTGGGCGAGGTTATTTGCGTTTCATTCGACGTTTATGCCCTTAGGAAAGGCATGCATTCATTTGTTCTTTGCCTACCCACTCAGTTATGGGTAAATAGTACGGTAGACTGGGCTCTTTTGCTTGGTACGGCGATTAGCTTTGATGTAGAAAACTCTTGAATTTAAAACTGGCCTTGTGTCACATCCAGCCCGTGATAGAAAGGTTGGGTTTCAAGTCAAATTATGACTTTGTCTGTTTTTGCTTTTTTGTTGGTTTTTTTTGGGTGGGGGTCCAGATTAATTTAGTTAATAGATTCATTTGCTTGAGAATTTCTTTAAAAAAATCTTTTATCGTTTAATGCAGCGTTTCTCAAACTTTTTACTTGATGCACTTTTTGAAAACAAATTTAACTTCCATTCACCCCCAAATAAATTATTTGAGTATTAAATTACAAAACACTATTTACCCGTGTTCAATACAATTTACATAAGAAAAACATCTGTAGACTATAAATGCAAACGCAACTTTAATTTTTGAATAATATTTTTTATGGGAAGTATAGATTTGGTGGGTACTGAGAATATCATGAATCTTAGGTTACATATTGGTGACGTTGAGCCGTTCTATGTTCTATGTTCAGATTGGCTTTGTAAATAACACACGGAGAGGAGACCCTCAGCGAAGTGGCTAAAAATTTGAACTGCGTCATCATAGTAAGCGAGTTCGAACCCCAGTCAAGTTCCCTTTCAGACTAATACCCTTGTAAAAGGTATGAACCCTTTTATCTCCCAACAGCTATTGATTCAATGATACCACGACTGTTCTTCTTCAAGGATGGCTTTATCATTAAATAAACCACAAAGGTTGATATCTATATCTTTTGTTTGTTTGTTTAATGGCATATCAATTTTTTAGGTCATTTAATGCCAAATCCATCCTTCTAGAAGAATAGTAGTGGTACGGTTCCACCCATAGCTGGAAGGATAAGGGGGTTCATACCTTTCCTAAGGGTATTTGTCCGAAAAAAGAATGCAATAGCGCGACTGGAGTTCGAACTCGCTATGATTCCGTAGTCTGGCACTTTAACGTTTACGCCTCAAGGACACCTCCCCCAAGGTTTATATCCCAATCAACTAAGAAGCTATAACAAATAATGTATATGACAAAACTCCTTTTCCACCATATAGGAACTTAAAAAAGCTAGTAAAATTGGCACAACAATTGCACAAAGTTTGAGATATTATATTTTGCAGCAAATTTTTCGTTCATCTAGTAATATTCAATTCCTTATTGGTCTAATGAATGGAGCGTTTGTTAATGGTCCGGGAGACCAGGGTTCAATCCCAGGTCGAGTCATACCAAAGACTCAAAAAACGGTACTTGATGCCGCTTTGCTTAACACAGCATTATAAGGTAAGGATCAAGGGTAAAGTAGAGCAATCCTGGATATGAAGTAGCGCCCTCCCCTACACCTCAGTGTGGTAGCTATTGAAAAGGGAAACTTGGTAGCTATTGAAAAGGGAAACTTCTGGTCATCCTCGACTAAGGTCGCCAACTACATAGACTTTGCTTAAAGATAGAAAATCATTTGGATAAATTCTTCAAGAAATGTGTCTAAATTTGCACTTTCTGTTTCTATATCGTTCGTTCATTTAAATGACCTGTATGTTTTGAACGAATCGTATATTAACGAGACCTTACTCGTAGCCATCATACCCAATCAGGCATTCTGTTAGATGTACGATACCTGGCAACTAGTTTACATGATCCAACAATTTCTTTTGCTATAAATAAATTTATAAATGCAAGCTAGTAAATTCACCCTTAGTAGATACGTATGCTTGTATACACTCTGCCAAAATTTTATTCATCCCCAGAGGTCTATACAGACCCCTTTGAGAACCTTTGGTTTAAAGAATCTTTAAGGTTTTGGTGTGAAATCTAGAAATATTCAAACTAAAAAGTTTGGCACGTTCTTGTTACATGGAAGGAATGTTGGATTCGTTCCTCTTTTACTTTTTTACTATATATATAAATTACATTGTAAATGTTTGCACATTTTTAGATTATATATATATCTATATATATATATATATATATAATTCATTGAACATAATAGACTTTTTTTGTCTACATATTTTTTGCTGATCCTTTCGTATTGCCGTATTGATTTTATAAAATTCGGCGGGAACTGGTTGATGAATCTTCCATGATTATTTATTTCCCATGTACTTTCTGCCCGACTTTGGGCCATCATCAGGGGAGGATCTATTACAAAAGTGGTATAACTTTTGTATGTACATTATTACTTAGTAAGGAGAGCGCCTGTACTGTTGCTGTGTGTAGCGTTTACTTTTAAATTTGTTTCTATAAATACCGTCAGTTGCTAAAGACATTTAAGAAAATTTAAATTTAAGAAAATTTGAATTTAAGACAGTTGAAAAAAATATGTAGACAAAAAATATCTATTATGTTCAATGAAAATTGTATTAATGAAGAAATGCTTCCAAATATATATATATATATATATTCGAGGTTAGACAGAAAAGTAACGGGACTCGTGTCACAATTTATTTCAATTAAAAATAACAAAATATATGGTCTTCAAAGTAATCCTTCTCAGGTTTAATGGACCTTCCTATCTTCTTTTAACACGCTGTTGGGAGGATTCTTCTATGATGCCCCTCAGCTCCGTCGTTATGGTCCTCTCGATGGCATCCATACTTTCAAAGCCGGTCCCCCTGCTGATTCCCTTGAGCTTGGGGAAAAGAAAAAAAGTCACATAGTGCAAGAACATGTGGGCCAGGAACTGCAGGATACTTAACGGCGCTAAGAGAAGTGCATTATCGTGGTGAAGCAGCTACGGTTTGTCCAGCCACAACTATCGTCTCCTTTCGCACACTGAACGAAACATCTAACACAGGATCTCTTTGTAAACTTGTTGATTGATCGTTTGACCCTGCGACAAGAATTCGCAGTTGACATGCCTCTCACATCGAAGAACTTTGGCTATCTTAGCCTCGAGGACGTCGGAGACTTCCATTGACTGCTCTGGCGCTGGAGTACCGTGTCATATACAAAAATCCATCTACAAAGCAAATATCGTTCAATTTGAAAACGCTCTATGATGTCCTGACACATCTGCATACGGTGCTCCTTCTGATCATCATTCAGCAGTCTTGGCACTAATGATTTGCAGACTTTACGCGTGCCTAAATCTTCTGTAATAATCTTCCACTGTCTTTTCCATATCCAGCCTACTTACTATTATTCAAACAAACAACCGATATTCGATACATACTACCTGCCTTACCCGCCCAAAATTAACCTCAGTCCTGCTAGTTGAGGGTCTCCTCCTCAGGGAGTCACCCCCCCCCTTCAAAACCCCTGTCTAACTTTTTGTACTACTCAAAAACATGTTGAGTGACATATCTTTATCTCCATACACTTGCTGAAATATCAAATGCCTGTGATGGAGTTTCTACATCCGGACCAAAAATTTCCGGTTTATTCGTTGCTCGATGTCTATCGTCCGTTCTTCAATGCTCATAGCCGAAGTAAAAGAGAAGTTAAAACAAACACATGTGAAAAATCGCAATGGTTGCTGAAAGATAAGATGACATGTTAGATGATAACACAATCTGCTTATCCCTCTTTCGCCGATAGCTCACACAGCGCAGCCACTCCCGTTACTTTCAGACAGACCTCGTTTATATATATATATATATATATATATATAATGTACAACTCAAACCTGGTTAAATTGTCATCAGAGACGAAGAGTATGATATTGATATTCTTCGCCGAAATAAATCAATAGTGACGATTTAACCAGGTTTGAGTTTTCTTCTAATTACATTGCATACATTCTATATGTGAGTTTTGTTTTTACATAAACCTGTATAGGGAATATATAGCAATAGCCACTCCCATAGATTTATATGAATTTCCTCATATAATCTATACACGAATAATCAACGCCTATTGTCTTCAGACCTCGACTGGATATATATATATATATATATATATATATATATATTAGATAGTGCAGACATAGAATCAGTGGTAACCGTCAATTTCTCGTGTATTCGATCATCAGACCAACTGATCCCCATGCAGAACGGATCTATTTATATACAGTTGTGTGAAGATGATGAAAAGGGTTATGTATTTTGTATGGCGGGATGGTATGGGTGGTCTAGCTTATACTGCGTGGTTATTTACGTGGCTATATACTATTAATTTAGTGATTTCTTAATTTATTTTCTCTATTATGTTTAATTTATTTTCTATGATTATCATTATTCACTTCTTTTTGTTTATCTATTTTTTTTTTTTTTTGCTTATTTTATTAGTTCTATAGTCGTTAGTTTCCAGAAGATTTAGTCCGAATTTGTTTTCATGCCTGCATTTAGATATGAGTTCTAATCAGGAGTTGGTTTTATTCGGGGCAGGTGATTATGGCTGTTTTTTCTTCTCAACAAAAGTCATATGTTGTTTCACTGATATTGAGTACTCATCATTTACAAATGAAACGAACTATATATTTATATATATTCCACCAGAAGTTCAAAGTTTTTGTTTTTGTTTAATTTTTCACTAAATTGAGCTTATTCTCTGAAAAATTCAATGGAACAGAGACCTCGACTGAGGCTGATCTCACTACAACGAAAAACACATGGATCTACAAACCCAATAAATCGCCAGAAAAGGTTAACCACCAAATGTACACAGACGACATCAAACTGTTTGCTATAAATGGAAAAAGAATCGGATACTCTAATAAAGGCAGTGAGGATATACAGTCAGGATATAAGGGTGGAATTTGGCATAGAAAAATGTGCGATGCAGATAGTGAGAAGCGGAAAACGACAAATGATGGAAGGAATAGAATTACCAAATCAAGAAAAAAATCGGAGAAAAGGAAACTTACTAGTACTTGCAAATATTGGAAGCGGACACCATCAAACGAGCGGAGATGAAAGAAAAAATTTAAAAGGGTATCAGAGAAGCCAAACAATACAGCAGAAACCTCATCAAAGGGATAGCTGTCTCCCTTGTAAGATACTAGGGACCACTCTTAAAGTGGACGAAGGAAGAACTTCAACAAACGGACCATAGTAAACTCATGACGATGCATAAGGCCTTACATTCATCCTACAGATGACATAGACAGGCTGTATGTGTCAAGAAAAAAGGAGAAAGAGGACTTGACAGCGTTGAAGATAGCGTTGATATATCAATAAAATGACTTGAAAACTACATAAAAAGAGCAAGAAAAAAACAAATTATAGCGAGCAGAAACAGCACAAAAAACGTATCATCAAAAAAACAATAACTATGAAACAAAAAGGGAAGAAAAACAATTATATGGATATTTCAAGCGTCAAACAAGCGACATCTCACACGAGAAGACTTGGACATGGCTAAGAAAGGGAAACCCAAAGAGACAGGAACTGAATCCCTTCTAATAGCAATACAAAACAATATCATAGGGACAAACTACGTTAAAGAAAAAATAGATAAGACACAGCAAAATGACAAGTGTAGGTTATGTAGTGATAAAGACGAAACGATCAATCAGGTGATAAACGAATGTAGCAAATTAGCGCAAAAAGAGTATAAGACAATACACGAATGGGTGGGGAAGTTGATCAACAGGTAATTGTGTAAGAAATTAAATTTTGACCCTACAAAACAGTGGTGTATACACAAACTAGAATGAGATACACAAACTTCTCTGGGATTTTGAGATACAAACGGATCACCAAATCTCGACCAGACGACCAGACCGAGAGATAGTCTATAAAAAAGAGAATCTGCTGAATAGTGGACTTTGGCGTCCTAGCAGAACGCAGATTAAAGTCAAAAGAAAGCGAAAAGAGAGATGTCTAGACCTTACTAGAGAACTACAAAAAACTATGGAACATGAAAGTGACAGTAATATCAATTGTAATTGGTGCACTTCGAACAATCCCCAAAGGATTGATAAATGGTCTAGAAGACTAAGAAATCAGAGGAAAATTAGAGACCATCTAGACTACAGCATTACTAACATCGGCCAGAATACTGAGATGAGTCCTAGATACTTGAGGAGACTTGCTGTCCTTCAGACTCCAATAGAAAACCATTAACTAACACTGGGGTGAAAAAATCTCACAGGAGTAAAATAATAATATTAATTTCTCGTTACAACTTTCTTTACAAATGTTTTATTAAGTAACTAGAAGTTGCGCGGAATTTTTTAAAAATTAAAAAAAAAGAATACCTCAAAGCACATTTCTTTAAATAAAAATTTTATCCTAAAAAAGCTTTGGAAGATCTTCTTCCCAAACATGCATTTTTAAGGAATATTGAACTAATACTTTGAAATTGTACTTTTTACTTCTAAAAGAAAGCTAAAATTAACATAGATAACATTCAAATATATAATTTTTTAACACATGAAGTATTGTGTATTTAGGCAGTCATCTTTAATTCATTCAAGTTTGCGTAAAACGATTGAAATATTTTTAAATATTGTCTTTCATCTTATCAAATGTGATGACAATGCTTTATTTGATAATGATAAGCAACTGCGATTTATCTATCTTTGTCTATAGATTTACACCCAAGACTATGCATAGTAAATCAATCTATCTATTAATTTATCACAGTTTTTTGGAGGGGGAGGAGAACCAGTGACATTATGGCTAAAGTGGTGGACTGTGAAACAGTAGAAAGCGGGTTCGAGCTCCAGTCGCGTTATGTTCACTTTCAAACTGATGCCATTGTGAAAGATACGAACCCGCCAGCTATGGGTTAAACTGTGCTACTTCTGTTCTTCGACATGAATGACTTTGGCATTAAATTTCACACGAAGATCGATACGCCATCAAACAAATAAACCAAACCAAACCAGTTTGTTTATATTAATATATCTATTTATCCCTTTCTGTTGGATCTATCACAATCTATTCTATTCCGATGCTTTCTATACAGTTATCTGTCTAAATACTTACCTTATGAATCATGAATAAAAACATCCAAGTCAATAGCAGAGAAAATTAAGAGTTTGTATGCCAATCAAATATGCCCATAACTCCACATTGGTATGGACCTTGCCAATCCAAATCTTGCTCGCCAGGACAAGTTTATTTTCGCGTCATGTTCATACCACTCACACTGTAGAAAATAATCTTTCAGCTGAAAGAAACACACCGACTCATTCGATTAGATTTCATATACTTTAAAATAATATTGTAAATTATATTGTTGATATTATATTATATTGTTAATATTAAATTGTGTATAAGATTTATGGAAATCATGTTTCTTACGCAAAACTAGATGCATTATTTGTCAAAATTAATCAGGTTCTAAGCACTTAAGAAATTGCATTTTATGCATTCCGATCGTTCAGGAGGTTGTGTAAAACCTTTCTTAGTTTAAAAAATTTTTCTATCAGCCTATCATGCTCATCGTTAGATCCCATATATATATATGTGTGTGTGTGTGTGTGTGTGTGTGTGTGTGTGTGTGTGTGAATAAAAAGATAAAATTCGATTCTTTGGTGTCATTATGAATTTATTTCAGGTCTATGATGACCCTCTTCAGATTTTAAAAGCACACCCAGTTAATTTCTTCATTTAACATCTGGGAAATCTCGTGTGCGCGTATCGACAGGACGGGAAATGCTATACAAACTCGTTTAAAAGACTGTTGGGGTCAAAATAAGTTAAGCTTAGTAAAAATCCAATGGCATCTGCTGTCATGTAGTTGTTAGTAAAAAGATTTTTAGAGTTTGATCAGCAAAGTCGTCAGATTCGCTTGGTCTCAGGGGTCCGTACACGCAGGTGATACCTATTTTGCGGGGCTGTGTTTACGGCTCGGCGCCTGAGGCGCCCCAGTATGGGAAATATCAAATGGACCAAACATTTTTCTGCCTGGCCGCGCATGAGTATCGATTCGTTCGTGGCTCCCAATTATAAAATGGCCTTGTGCCGCCTTCTGGCTTGGTGGGAAGTTAGTTAGATACGGAGACTGTAGAATATGCCGACTGTATCTCGGCAGAGGAGTAAGATAAACCACCAACGAGTGTCCGGGATATGACACTAAACCATCTGATGGTGAGGCTTCTGTCCAAGAGCTTTGAGAAATGTGGTTTGCCTCTTTATTGTCATTACTCCCAGGTCCACATAGCAATACTTGAAATATTTAACTGTGCATATAAAACCTTTAGTGTGAGACGTCAATACTTGAAACCACTTAACTGTGTCGAAATAAAACTTTTACTGTTAGATAGGATTACTTGAAATCATTTAACTGTGTACAAACAAATAAGATCTAGCTCGTTCAAAAATAATTTTGCTGACACACTATTTGTTTAAAAATAATATAAATTCAATATACACATATAAACAGGATTTGGCATTAAATAACCTCCAAGAGTTGATGTGCCGTAATACACAACCAACCAGCCTTAGAGTTTAATAACCTCTTTATTGTTTTTGCAGTCAATTGTAGTACACTGCTTAAAAGCTCTATAAAAAGAAAGACTAAAGTTTTTAAAATATAGGTTTTACATAAAGTTTTAAAAACAACATCAAATACATGCACACTTGTCTTTCTTTACGAAGCTTTGCTTAGTCTGGTACGTAGACCTAACTTAGCAAACAGTACCAGCTTTTCCTCGGCGGTCATCCATTTAAGTATTGAGCAGAATCATTGCTGCTTAACTTCGATCATCTCGTGGAAACCAATACTTTCAGCATAACTTGAAAAAAAGTCATCAAAGTATACTTGTTATTTACTAAGCTTTATTTAGTCTGGCACACAGAATACCTGCTGTTTCAAAGGGGTCTACTTTCTAAATACTGAGCAAGGTTGTCACTTCCTAACTTATTTAATGTAGCAGGAACCGGTACGTTCAGCGCGAAATGATCGTAAGGCAAAATCTTACTAAGCCTTGCTTAGTCTGACACACAACCTCAACTTGTGGCTGTAATTGTTCAAATTTAATAGTTTAAATGAATAGATTCAGAATACGTTTCTTGAGATTTGATATTTTCAAAAGAGAGACAGCGAAGAGTTAAAGTTCAATATTTAAAGTCCCAAGTTTTCTAAAAATTTTGGCATTTTCTCAAATGTTACAGCAGTGTCTCCACCCTCAACAAGGTGAGGACCCGGATATTTGGGGGGGGGTGTAAATAATTAAAGACGTGAAAGACATTAAAAGAAATATGACACTGCCGTTTCGCACCATATAAAAAAGGGATTTCAATGAACTTCGATAAATGGAAAACTCCCTGAAATAAATGTGATGAATGCAAAGGGATTGATTTGAAAATATCATTCATTTGTTTATGTCATTCTTGACAAAAAAAGAAGCTTTCGTCCCAAATTTTTAACACACTTCGTTTTGTAGTTCAGCTTTTATAAGGTTTCCTTATCATGTAGCCTCGTGAATTACTAAATTGAATATTCATAAGGACCATCTTCCATAGCGCGATGTTTAGCAAGCATTTTCCACAGATCATTTTGTTTATACAGTAAGTTTAGTATCTTCTGATTATGCGTCCTTGTGCTAGACTTGGTAAACAACTACAATACAAACCTTTTCTTTAGGGAAGGTGGCATGAAAAGGATGCTGCTCCTAGTCCGTGGAGATTCCAACACCGGTGCAGCATCTCCTTGATGCGCAATATGTGTTGTTCACCATGATATCTTTAGGAGGTACGCTTAGCATAACGGTCACTTTCGAAGAAAGGAGAAATCTCCGTGGCGTAATGGCTCAAGTGCTCTATTGATGCTTTCGAAGTATTAACGTTCAAGGTTTCTTTGTTTAATGGCATATCAACCTTTGTAGGTTATTTAATGCCAATGCCATTCTCCTAGAAGAACAGTAGTGATACTATTTAACCCATAGCTGGAAGGATAAGGGGGTTCATACCTTTCCCAAGGGTATTTGCCCGAAAGTGAACGTAATAGCGCAACTGGAGTACGAACTCGCGTACTACGATTCCGCAGTCCATCGCTTTAACCATTACGCCACGAGGACACCCCCTCGAAGTATTAGATAAAATATTTGATATCATAACTATGATATCATATACCTATGTCCAAATTCTCTGTTTTAAGAATAGTTAGGTTGAGTGGTTGTTTTGGTTTTATGGCATATCAACCTTTGTAGGTTTTTTAACGCCAAATCCATTTTCATGAAAATAGTTCTATTTCAAACAATTCAGTTTAGGATAAGTACGCAGTTTAAATGTAAGTACAGTTTAATTGCGAAAAACATTTCTATCTCAAGCTATTCAGTTTAGTCAAGCAGTTCTACTTCAGCTGATTCAGTTTGGTATAAGTACAGATTTTGTTTACACACTGTTAAATGTCAAAACAGTTCTATATTAAACAAATCAGTTTAGTGTAAGTACAGTTGCAATGTCAATAAACAGTTCCATTTCAAATAATTCAGTTTAGCATAAGCATGCAGTTTAAATGTAAGTCCTGTTGAATTATCAAAAACCTTTCTATTTTAAACTATTCAGTTTAGAGATATAATTCAGTTTAACATAAGTATGCCGTTAGTTCTATTTAACCCATAGATAGGGCCCTATCAGGTGCTACCACACCGGGCCAGAGTAAACCTGGGAGCAATGGCAATGAAGGGGTGCTCCGCATTCCCCAAAGCCCCAGCATCACTGGAACCTCACCATCAGATTGTTTAGTGTCATATACATGACACTCATTGGGGATTCTTACCCCTTTGCAGAGGTGCAGTCGGTGTATTCTACAGCCCCAGCTGACTGGGCAACAAGAATAGTTATTTGAAGCTACGGTTGTTTACAACGGATAAAAATTACTTGAAACCATATAATTATGTGTAAACCAATAATAATCTTTAAATAGAAACGATTATACATGAGTCTATATTATTAGTAGTATTAAATAAGAATACTTAAAACCATAGAACTATAGGCGAATTATTTGTATTAAGAATAGTTACTTGAAACTACTATTGTTTATTAAGGATTATTATTACTTATTTGAAACCACATAACTGTGTATAAATGATTTACTAATCGATCGGAATACTTGATGCCATAACTATTTGAAAAAAAAATCCCCTTTGGAAACAACAGCGCAAAAATATATAAACGTACAATGAATGCGATTCCCTAACCTCTTGACATAAATGACCTTAGACAGATTGATGTACCGTTGAAATCAATTAGCGAATCAACTAACCTGACTCTATACTACATTTACCATGGTGGGTCGATGAGTGAATAGATAATAGCTAAGTCTGATCGGGGCTACGTTTTACAGTTCCCTGGTTGAATAGAGCGCTCTCTAAATAGTTACTAAAACCAGTCAGTTAAGTAGATATTTACTACGCTTAGCTTAGAGGGAGTTCTCGTCGCTAACGTCCTGGACTGTGACATTGTAGTAAACGAGTTCGAGCTCCAGTCACGGTAATACAATCACTTTCGAAGAAATACCATTCGGAAAGGTATGAACCTCCTTATCCGCCCAGCAATGAATTATTTGGCTTTGACATTAAATAACCCATGAAGGTTGATATGCCATTAAACAAAGAAACCAAACCAAGCCTAAGCTTAGCTTATTTTGGCGCTAAGCTAGAAATATGAGACACCTAGTGAAAACCGAATTTACAAATCTAGCTTGTTTACCATTACATCACGTGAAGTGCCCTACCAACCATTGTAAGACACGTTCGAATAAGATAGACAATGAATGTGACAGCTTAATAGAAAATTCTTCAAATTTTTCAGATGCCTTAGTTGTCCATCTCTGGAGTTAGTCCACCCGGATATTCAACATTAAGTTTATCGGAATCAGTTGCCCACCAATTTGAATTTTGTTCACCTATGCGTCTTCAAGTGCCCACCCACTCCCATCCATCTACCTCTACCTTTTCCGGTGCATTTAACCCCGCCTACTCACCTCGTCCTCCTTTTTCTCTTCCTCCTCCTTTTTCTACTCCTCCTCCATTTATTTTATTAACCATGTTTTACACCTGCTTTCTCTCTAAATTCCATCTTTTCCATCTTTCTCCTAGTTGATTCATTATTTCTTTCCTATCTTCCCGAATATTATTCTTTCTTTCTGCCTGTCTTCTTCCTTTCCTCTCTCTTTCTTTCTGTCTTCCTCACTTCTTTCTTTACGTCTTTCTCTCCTTTCTTCTTGTTGATCTTTCTCCTTCTTCATATTCACCTGTTTTATTCCTTTTACTCCAGATATCTCAGATTTTCTTCACCTTTTCTTGTTTCTCCCTCTATTACTTTTTACTTTCCCCTTCTTTGTGTTCTTTTATTTTCTTTCCTTCTACCTCAACCTCTACCGCCAACTTTGTTCGACCGACGGAGATTTTTATCTATTTTCTTCGGACGTTCCAAATTGATCAAAGGATGGAGAAAGATTTCTCTTTTTTTTTCTTTCTTTCTTTCCTTCAGATGTTTTCTTCTTTTGTCTGGTAATGTGTCCCCGATCACTTCATTTAAAACAAAATTCATAATATTCTAATTTGAAACTTTATTCCTGGAACATTTTATGACACCATAAATTAAAAAACATTTTCTCTCTCTTTCCCTTTTCTAACCATTCTTTAATTTTCGTTCCATCTATCTATCTAGTAAGCGAGTTTAAAAATATAGACATTGATGCTGCATTTACCAAAACAAAAATGAACACTGAATAATACATTTTCTTTAAAAAAAAAAAAGTCCCCTTAATATTCAACATACGTATTGCAGAAAGTTTCAATTCGTCGAGGCACCTTTTAAAAAACCCTCTTTTGATATGGTGTCCTGGGTATAATATCCAGCTAAATTAAATGGAATCGTCAACCGGATTTCAAATCTTGTACGAAACAGTTTGCGTTTCTCGTCGTGCTAAAGCCCTTAGGAAAGATATGAATCAGACCGTACTGAGTCCCTTCTTTCCACAGAGACTGGGTTCTTTAGCCTTGGTAAAGCAACTATAACTGCTTACAAATGATGAGAATTTTTCACACCAGCGTTAGCTGATGGACTTTCACTGAAGTTTGAGTGACAGCAAATCTCCCCAGGTCTCCAGGACTTTTTTCGGTGTTCTGGCCAATCTTTAATAATGCAGTAGTCTGGATGGTCTCTACTTGTCCTCTGATTTCTAAGTCTTCCACTACCTTTATCAAACCTTTGGGGATTGTTCCAAAGGTACCAATTACAAATGGTATCACCGTCACATCTTTAGCTCTCTGGCAAGATCTAGGTACTTATCTCTCTTTTCGCTTTCTTTTATTTTTAAGTCAACTATTCGGTAGATCAAAAGATCTGGTCGTCTAGCCGAGATTAGATGATCTGTTTGTATCTCAAAATCCTAGAAAAGTTTTTTCGTCCCATTCTCCTGAAGATATTCTGATTTGTGGATATAACACTTTTTCGTAGTGTTGAATTTCAATTTCTTACACAATACCCAGTGAATCAACTTCCCCACCCAGTTGACCCTAGTCTAATATTCTCTTTGAACTAATTTACAGCACTCGTTTACAATGTGATTAATTGTTTCGTTTCTATCACATCACGTTATTTTGTGCTACTATTAGAAGTGATTCAGTTCCTCTCTCTTTAGTTTCCCTTTCTTAGCCATGTCCGAGTCTTCTCGTGTGAGGTGACGTTTGTTTGACTCTTGAAATATCCGTATAACTGTTTTTCTTCCCTTTTTTTTTTTTTTTTTTTTTTTTTTTCTATTTATTGTTGTTCTGATGATCCTTGAGTCGTTTGTGTTGTTTCTGGTCGCTGTAATTAGTCTTTCTTTGCACTTTTTATGTAGTCTAAAAAAGTAAAGTTGGCGAACTTAGTCGAAGGTAACCCGAAGACTCCTATTTTAATAGCTACAACACCGAGGTATAGGGGGTGGGTGCTACTCGTTTCCCTGGATTGCTCAACTTTACCCTTAACCCTCACCTTATAATGCTGAGTGTTAAGCAAGGCGGTATCAAGTACCATTTTTTGAGTCTTTCGTATGACTCGACCTGAGATTGAACCCCGGTCTTCCGGACCATTGGCGAACACTCTACTCATTAGGCCAATGGCTCAGTTATGTAGTCTACATTATTATTATTATTATTATTATTATTATTATAAGATATTTTAAACTAAAAAGTTGTTCGAAAAAGACTCCTTCAGTAAATAATTAAACAAAGCTTGACATGTTATGAAATTAACCAATCCTTACACATCTTAATTTATATATCTATTCAGAAGTGTATAAGATCAAGAGCCCTGTCATTAAGGCTTAGAATATTCCGACAGCATCCGCTGCAGAGAGGTATGATCCCATCCTCCAAAAAAGTGGTGGTGCTGATCATGACACTAAACTATATCTGGTGCTTTGTGGTGTGTGAAATCACTCTTTCCTTGTCATTATTCAAAGTTCACGCTCATCTAGAATGATAGCATCGGTTATGGTCCCATCTTTGGTTCAAATATATATGTTTGAAAATTGTCAGGATGGAATTCTTGAGAGCTATATAACTGTGCAAATTCTGTATTAAAATGGTTATCTGGATTGACAATATTTTACGGAGGATGGATGCACTACATGGACGCTAACTAACTAAACGTATGGAGAAAAAGCTTGACAGGAATTACACAAGAATGCTGCGAGCAATATTGAACAAGTCATGGAGGCAGCACCCCAAAAAGCAGCAGCTGTACGGCTACCTACCACCCATCACGAAAACTATCCAAGTTAGATGAACCAGACATGCGGGACACTGCTGGAGAAGTAGGGACGAGTTCATAAGGGATGTACTCAAGTGGACCCCTTCACATGGACGAGCAAAGGCAGGACGACCAGCTAGAACATACATACAGCAGCTCTGTGCCGATACGGGATGTAACCTTGAAGACCAGCCTGAAGCAATGGACGATAGGGAGAGGTGGCGTGAGAGGGTCAGGGATATCAGTGTTAATTGCGCGACGTGACGATGATGATGATCATCATTAATTATTTGAAACTATATATATATATATATGCTTCATGTATAATTGTTTGATATACTTGAAACCATATATTTTTGTACAAATTTTAGGAATACTTGAAACCATATAACTGTGTACAAGTTATTTGTCTACTCTGACATAGAATGGTAGTGCTTTATACTCTGATTAAAGAATGAATGACCATAACACTTTCTTTATATAAAAAAATACATCTCTTTATTCTTTCTTTGGGTCGAAACTTCTGTAGTGTGATAGAGAGACAGAGGGACAAGAACTGACGGAGGACTGTCAGAAGACAGCTATATCCATTTTTATACATACAAACAGTTCTATTTCCAACAATTCAGTTAAGTATAAGTACACGGTTTCATTGTCAAAAACAGTTCTTTTTCCAACAATTCAGCTTAGCATAAGTACGCAGTTTAAATGTCAAAACACTCCTATTTATAGCAATTCAGTTTAACATCAGTAGACAGCTTAGTTCTATGTGTCCCAAAGATAGAACCCTAACCTGGGAGTAATGGCAATCAAGGGGTACTCCGCTTTCCCCAAAGCTACAGCATTACAGGATCCTCACCATCAGATTGTTTAGTGTCATATCCAAGACACTCGTTGTGGGGTTCTTACCCCTCTGCCGAGGAGCAGTCGGTGTATTCTGCTGCTCCAGCCTGCTGGGTAAAATGGTTTTGAATGTTATTAATTTTGTATCGTATATAGTTGTAGAGCATAATTATTTGAATGAAGTCGGCGTAAAATAACCTGACAAGGATTGCCAACTAACCAGCCAAGTTTCACTCCATCTTATTTTGCCTAGTCGGCTGGGGCTGTAGAATACATCGACTGCTTCTCTGCAGAGGGGGAAAAAACCGAGTGTACTGGATATAACACTAAACAATCTGATGGTGAGGTTCCAGTAATGCTGGAGCTTTGGAAAATGCGGAGTACCCTTCATTGCCATCGCTCCCAGTTCACTCTGACCCGGAGTGGTAGTACCTGATAAGGGTCCTATCTATGGGTTAAATAGAACTAAACCGTGGTTTGAGTTTACTGTTTTTTTGCATTTAAACTGCGTATTTACGCTAAACTGAATTGCTCGAAATAAAACTGTTTTGACATTAACTCTGTGTATTGCCAGTCAGCTGGAGCTGTAGAATACATCGAATGCTTCAACGCAGTGCGGTAAGACCACCCCCAAAATGAGTGTCCATGATATGACACTAAACAATCTAATGGTAAGGTTCCAGTGATGCTGGAGCTTTGGAGAATATGGAGCACCCCTTCATTGCCATTGTTCCCAGGTCTACTCTGGCCCGGAGTGGTAGCACTTGATAGGGCCCTATCAGTGGGTTAAATAGAGCTAACTGCATACTTATGCTAAACTTAACTGTTTGAATTAGAACTGTTTGACTAAACTGAATAGCTTGAAATAGAAATGTTTTTGACAATTAAACTGTGTACTTATGCTAAACTGTATTGTTTGAAATGGAACTGTTTTTGACATTGAAACTCTTCTAATACTAAACTGAATTGTTTGATATAGAACTGTTTTGACATTTAACTGTGTGTAAACAAGATCTATCCTTATACTAAACTGAATTAGCTGAATTAGAATTGTTTGACTAAACTGAATTGCTTGAAATAGAAATGTTTTTGAGAATTAAACTGTGTACTCGTGCTAAACTGAATTGTTTGAAATAGAACTGACTATTTGCATAAAAATGGATTTGGCGTTAAATAACCTACAAAGGTTGAGATGCCATAAAACCAAAACAACCAACCAATCCATCTTATTACTGCTACTTCTTGTTTCCACATTCTGGGTTGATATCCTCTTTGATCACTCAAGCAAACAAAAATGAGAAGGCGCGACAGAATGAATATGAAATATGCTTCGCTCGATTATCGAGATTTCTGTGTTCAACCTAGTTAAAGCGACATCCATGAAAGACGGGATCCAAAGCTGTTCCGATTACGCTCTCTCTCTCTCTCTCTCTCTCTCTCTCTCTCTCTCTCTCTCTCTCTCTCTCTCTCATGAGATAATGAGGAAGAAAGAGAAGGAAAAAGTTAGAATGGAGAAGAAAAAGAAAGAGAAATGTCAGAGTAGGTAGGGAAAAGGAAAGATGAAAAAGAGGATATATAGTGAGAAGGCTCCCGAGAAAATTATGCACACACGCACACACACACACACACATACACACACTGAAATACACACATGCACACACATATACACATGCACAAACATACGCACGCATACACACTGTCTCTTTGTATACTTTGTCTCTTTTTCTCTCCTCTCTATGTCTGCTCATAGATCTAGCCATAAAGTTGTGTGTGTGTGTGTGTGTGTGTGTGTGTGTGTGTGTGTGTGTGTGTGTGTGTGTGCATAATTTTCTCAGGGGCCTTCTCACTATATACCCTCTTTTTCATCTTTCCTTTTCCCTGTCTACTTTTACATTTCTCTTTCTTTTTCTTCTCCACTCTACCTTTTTCCTTCTATTTCTTCCTCATTATCTTTCTTCCTCCCTCTCTTACTCATTATCTTTCTTCTTTTTCTTCTCATTTGCTTATTATTCTCCTTCCCATCCTACCACATTGCTTTTCACTCTCCATCATTGCTCTCCCTCGCTCTTCACACTTACTCTCCCACTCCGACAATACACCTTGTATAATTCAATTACTCTCTTCCGCTCGCTCAATGCAATTATTGTTTCATTGCTGGTGGTCGTACAAGTAAAAAAAAAACCTTCACAAAATCTACTCGGCTCCGCGTTCCCTTCCTTATGCCGTCCATCCATCATAAAATTACTGTCCCCTGTAAGCCATACTCTTTAGCACAGCCAACATTTTAAGATACACTCCTAAAAATGGACTACTCCATTCATTTTACTTACCTACAGTTCCTTTCTACCAAGTTCATTATTTACTTTTAATACGTGCAAAAAGGCACAAAAAAACGCACTCACCAACCCCACACATACACACAGTGTCTCTCGCACTCGTACATACTCTCTCTCTCTCTCTCTCTCTCTCTCTCTCTCTCTCTCTCTCTCTCTCTCTCTCTCCTTTTCTATTTTCTCTACATTTCTTTCTATTCCTCTTTCCCCTGTTTTCTGTTCCAATAACTTCCTGATTTTCTTCCTCTTCTTCCTTCCCTTTTTTCTATTTATTCTTTAACGGTTCTCTTTCCTCTGTTTTTTTCTCTTCATTCTCTACTTTCTTGTCTTTCAATTTCTCTCCCTCTTTCTCTTTTTTCTTTCTCTCAGCATTTCCAACCGTCTACCCTTTCCCTCTCTCTCCCCCTCTCTCTCCCCCTCTCTCTCCCCCTCTCTCTCTCAGTCCGAATCTTTTCTTTGTTTGGCACATGGTCATCAGTTTAGTGCACCAACTTAGGATGGAAATCATTGCTCAGTAGTACTCATTTTGTAAATTCGGCTTAGTTTGACACACAGCTAGAAAAATTGGGTACCCTGTGAGAGTCAAACTTACTAACAAT
The DNA here is from genome assembly GCA_963585895.1 of Sepioteuthis lessoniana. Classification (NCBI taxonomy): domain Eukaryota; kingdom Metazoa; phylum Mollusca; class Cephalopoda; order Myopsida; family Loliginidae; genus Sepioteuthis; species Sepioteuthis lessoniana. Next base: position 61,615,998 of record OY757916.1, on the reverse strand, counting down.
GGCTTGCTAACCCATTTCACTAACCTTTTAACACGAAATGCCTCTCTCTCTCTCTCTCTCTCTCTCTCTCTCTCTCTCTCTCTCTCTCTCTCTCTCTCCCTCTCTCTCTCTCTATCTATCTATCTATCAATCTATTTATCTCCCGCACGCAAAGATTTTTTAAAATACCTTCAATCAGTTTCCAATTAAGGAATTCCATCTTTATGATGAAGCCAATTAAAATCGATTCTTAGAATGAAAACTCTCAAAACTATCTTTTTTCTGAAAGTTTCGTGTTAAGAATATAAACCTGTAGATACAGACCGTCACTCCAAATTTGTTTAAATAGTTCAATCTCAAAGTTTATATATATATATATATATATATATATATATATATATATATATATATATATATATATATATATGAACTTTGAGATTGATTTGAGATTAACGAACATATATATATATATATATATATATATATATATATATATGTTCGTTAATCTTGAGCTGTATTAAATCATCTGTGGGTTGAAATGTGTCAAATGCATCGCAGGTGCTTGTATGACTGTGTTCATGAACCTACTTTGGAAAAAGCTGCAAAAATTGAAATTAGATAGTAAAAAAAGCCGATACATCTCAAAATCAATTACTCAATTGATTCACATACAATTTCTCCTCTTTCCCTATCTCAATTCCTCTCTTCCTACCTCCCTTCCTCTCTCTCTCTCTCTCTCTCTCTCTCTATATATATATATATATATGTATATATATATATATATATATATATGTATATATATATATATATATATATATATATATATATATATATATATATATACATTAAATTAACTAAGATGCACACTAAAAGAAAAATAACATGTGTCGATGTAAACAGATAGATAAATAGATTAACTTGACATTGCCTAGCACGATATTTAGCAAAATTATATTCGCAAACCAATTACCAAGTGTAATAAGTTTGATCATTAATTGTTGCCTCACTTTTATGGCTTTATGCCTGGATAGATAGACTATATAGATATGTTAGAATGGAGATAGATAGATAGATAGATAGATAGATTTTCTTTGTTTTTTAATTCCTTTATAGATTTTTTAATGTAGACATACAGTAGTGGTATTATTTTGCCAATAGCTGAGAAATAAAAAGGTTCGTACCTTTCCAAAGGATTTAAATCCAACGGTGAGCGTAATAGCGCTTCCAAAGTTCAAACCCCGTTTACAACGATATCCAAGTTCAGCACTTTAAACACTACGCCACGGGAACTCCCCCAGATAGAGAACTTGACAATTATTGAAAGAGAGAGAGAGAGAGAGAGAGTTTACTGAGTGAAACAGATAAATAGATTTTTACCGGCATTTGTAATCAAATGTTTTATAATCCCATTATGAATTATGCAAGAACAACATATAAAAGAACAATTAACTCATATTTTAATGCCTGGTTTTATGTTATATATACATATATACACACACAAATATATACACACATCAATTTATAAATATATAAATATATACTTGGGAACATTTATGAATAGAGCTCAATATCGGTTATAGAGCATATATATCTAAGTTAGGATGCCATAGACATAGAGTCAACAACCCTTGGTAACTCAGTTTCTCGCCAAGTGATTATATACATATATATATATATATATATATATATAATTTCGTGATCAAATAATTTGACCAATTCTCGTTTAGATGATCTAAAATTTTAACATCATGTTTAGAAACTACTCAAAATTCTATGTTTAATGTTTTAAGTGTTTTTTAAATTATTTTTAGGTATAGAAATGCCACTCACAGGAAACGAAAAGGCATGTAAATATTAAACAAAGAAATTTGACTTGTTTCTGCACATGCAGTTAAAATTTGATATCGTTTGAACGAGAATTAGTCAAGTAATCAGATTATCAGATTATGAAATGGTATCAGTTTTTCTGAAACGTCACGTACATCTCAAATGATTTTTTTTTTCAAATATATAATAATGACCACGATGTTTTGAAAAATTGATTTCCTTTTACATCATAGGTTTAATGATCACTAGACTGATCAAGATATTGGCGTTTTAAATTTTATTGATCTGTCTTTTTTTTTTTTGTTTGTTTGTTTTTTTTTTTGCTAGTGGGACTGAAAAAAACTTTAGGCTGTCAGTGCGCATCTTTTTTACGACTACATTTGCATCTGCATTTCACTTGAAAGTTTCAAATTTTTGTAACAAGTATTTATGCTTTCTGAATATTGTTGTATTTACCGGCACACACATATACATATTACATTAGTTTGGCTTTCTTTACAAGCACATAAACGTTATTATTTATGATTTGCTAGCTTGAAATAATCGATATTTGATAATTGATATTCCAAGATTTTGGTACAATAGACATAGATTAAATTATATATATATATATATATATATATATATATATATATATATATATATATATATTGGGTGGAGCGTAAGTATCAGTCTAACGTAAAGTTAGGCGGGTTTCGACCCCAGCTTGAAGCTTTCAACGTGTCCAGTCACACTGAAGGGTCGTGATTCAAGGAGACGGTCTGTCCGTGGATGACAATACACACACACACACACATATATATATACATATATATATATATATATATATATATATGTGTGTGTGTGTGTGTGTGTGTGTGTGTGTGTGTGTGTGT
>OY757916.1:61605817-61610817 GCA_963585895.1 Sepioteuthis lessoniana | reverse complement strand
TATATATATATATATATATATATATATATATATATATATATATATATATATATATATATATATATATATTATATATATATATATATATATATATATATATATATATATATATATATATATATATTATATATATATATATATTATATATATATATATATATATATATATATATATATATAATATATATATATATATATATATATATATATATATATATATATATATATATATATATATATATATATATATATATAATATATATATATATATATATATATATATATATATATATATATATATATATATATATATATATATATATATATATATATATATATATATATATATATATAATATATATATATATATATATAATATATATATATATATTATATATATATATATATATATATATATATATATATATATATATATATATATATATATATATTATATATATATAATATATATATATATATATATATATATATATATATATATATATATATATATATATATATATATATATATATATATATATATATATATATATATATATATATATATATATATATATATATATATATATATATATATATATATATATATATATATATATATATATATATATATATATATATATATATATATATATATATATATATATATATATATATATATATATATATATATATATATATATATATTATATATATATATATATATATATAATATATATATATATATATATATATATATATATATATATATATATATATATATATATATATATATATATATATATATATATATATATATATATATATATATATATATATATATATATATATATATATATATATATATATATATATATATATATATATATATATATATATATATATATATATATATATATATATATATATATATATATATATATATATATATATATATATATATATATATATATATTAATTGGTCTAGTGTGTAGAGTGTTCGCCTATGGTCCGGGAGGCCAGGGTTCAGTCCAAGGTCGCGTCATATATATATATATATATATATATATATATATATATATATATATATATATATATATATATATATATAAAGAGAGACAAAGTGAGAGATGGAGGGAAGGGTGTTGATAGATAGATAGATAGATATATAGATATAAACAGACTAATATATATATATATATATATATATATATATATATATATATATATATATATATATTGAGAGAGAGAGAGAGAGAAAGAGAGGACGTTCATAGATAGATAGATAGATAGATAGTATATTTAGAAATGTGTGTGATTCACTTGTCCTATAAGTGTGTTATGTTTCCTCTCTCTATTTACAGGTGATAAAGTCAAGAAGAGAAAAAAGGCTACAGTTTTTTTTGTGCTAAACACGCGGAAGTCTGGATTACAAAAGAAAAGAAAAAAAAAGAAAACGAAAAAGTAAAAATTAAACACCAGAAGAGCAAAAACGTCGAAATGAAAGCTTAAAAAACAGGGAAAAATTCCCGATGGAATGAAAAAATAAATGAATCTAAAATAATCAACTGGAAAAAAACTAAGTGAAAGAAAAAACACAAAAAACAGGAAAAATCGTCACAGTCAGATTATCTTTTTTTAATTCTTTATTTCTTTCTTTATCAACCTCTCTATAAGTCTTTTCATCTCTCTCTCTCTCTCTCTCTCTCTCTCTCTCTCTCTCTCTCTCTCTGTAAGATATCGATCGTATTTTCGTTATATTTGTCAAAGTTTATACACAAGCATCTTTCTAACGGTATTTCCTGATCTATCTATCTATCTATCTATCTATCGATCGATCGATCTATCGCTATTGCGCCTATTTCCCATCGCTGTTCCTCTCTATGTAAATATATCTCAAATATATAAATCTGTCAATCAATATATCCAACTTAGCATTTTCGCAGTTATCTCTCTCTCTGTCTATCTCAGCTTTACCTTATCTACTTCTGTTCCATTCTATTTATCTAACTATCTTAGCAATTAACTATTTCCTTCTCTATAAAAATATCCATCAGATCTATCTATCTATCTATCTATCTATCTTTTATAATCTTCCTATTAACCATCTAAACCTTTCCCTATCTATCTTTGTTCCTGGTTAACTACATCTACCTATTTTCTTATGTATCTCTGTTCCTCTCAGTAAATATCCCTCGAATCTATCTATCTATCTATCTATCTCAGTTCCTATTGATCTATCAATCAATTTCTCTGCCTACCTATCTGTTTCTCTCAAGCATTTTCCTCTTTAAAAAATAAGAGAAATCCACAGGAAGAGTCAAACTTTGATAACTTTACAGCTTAAATCTTCTCTTAAGTCTGTCAATCACAAGCTGATCAAATAAATAACACTACAACCCCATAACATCAGCAATCTTCACTCTGGCTTCCACCATCTTTTAACCTGAGAAGAAATGGACGGATTTCTTTTCAATTTCATTGTGTGCAGTTATAACTAAGGCAAAAGTCGGGTTCAACTAACTTGTTTAATAATGTGAAGTTTTCCAAAACAAATTGAAGACTCTTTCTCGGGTCAAACTTTTTTCTTTTTGCACCTTTTCTTTTCTTTCTTTTCTTTTTTTTTTATTTTTATTTTTATCATCCTTATTTCCTTTCTTGAGTCGTATTTAAAGAGATCCACTTTTATCTTTCACTCTAACATCCTCGCTATTAATAAGATGAGGGGTTCTATTTGTATAATGTTACATCTATCGACTTCTCTCTCTCTCTTTCATTCAATTTGTAGATGTCTAGTTGTCATTGTAGCTCTATAAGTGTGATATAAGCATCTTTTTCATCTCATTTTCTTTCACTTTGTCATTAAAAGTTAATTTCCTACCATCTATTTCTCTCCTTCTCCCTTTCTCTCGCTATCTCGATCAATCTATCTATCGACTGATCGATCCCTATCACTATTTATCTTGAAAGTTCTCTCTCTCTCTCTCTCTCTCTCTCTCTCTCTCTCTCTCTCTCTCTCTATCTCTCTCTCTCTACGTTAGTTTATACACACACATATAACATCGGAAAAGTGGAAAACTTATGATCAAATTGAATCTTTGATGTAGAAATTTTGAATAAATCAGATAAAATTATTGATTTTTTTTTCTATGATTGGTTTTAAATCAAAAATTTCATCAAAATCAATCACAATGAAATATCGGTGTAATTTAGATTCAATACTTTTAGGATGGCATATTCTATTTTTAGGATTTCGAGAAAATTTATTTTGGCGGGAATCTTTTATGAATTGAACGAAAAATGTTTAAAAGTTTAAGTATATCTTCTCTTATACAGAAATGTAAACACGTGTTTATTCCATAATCTACATAGCTACATCTAAATAAAAAGTTTCCTTAATGACATATCAAAGATATACATATAGTGAGAAATATGAATAAATGAAAATGTGTCTATAACTTAGAAATATTGAAGACATTAAATATTCAAAATATTCAAAATTATATATGAATTTATATTGAAAGAAAGTCTTCAACCAGAGAAACATTATCCTAATCAAACTCAAAGATCAATCTATTCTTAAATATAATTCCAGTTTAAATAAGTTTAAAACTCTTTCTTTATCATTTAATTCTTTATCTAACGGGTTCAGGTTCGAACCAAGGTAGAGGCGTTCCGTCGAGCCTTTCGTTTATTCCTTGTAGATTGTCTCCTTTATCTATTCCTTTAGAAAAAAAATCTTTTGTTTTATTAAATATTGTTTTAACTAAAAAGTAATCTGTTTTACGTCAGAAAAAAAAAACCTAAGAAAAATACATCAGATGAATAAAATTAAAATTAAAAATAAAAAGGCAACAAAAAATGAACATTTTTAGATGAACATAATTTTTAAATGCGTCCTCAATTTAAAGGAAAAGAAAATACTTTTTTGAAGGAAGGAAATGAGCTGCTACAATAAAAGCAACTTATCGCGTCAAGTGAAATTTCCGTAATGGTGATCGATTTGCAACGGGGCGGGGTGGTGGGGGATAATTGGAGCGAAATGATAACCAAACGAATGTGTAATGGCAAAAGAAACTCAGTTATCGATCCCTTGATATAGACTTATCATTTCTCTGATATTTACCTTCACCTTCTTTTTATGAATCAATCAACCACTCAATAAATTAATTAGTGAATCGATCTGTTTGCTCTAATATATCTATCTATCGATCGATCGATTTATCTATCTGTATATCTCTGTCGGTATATCTATCTACCTTAGCTCGTTCATTCATTTATATCTATTTATCTATCAATCTATATGTTTATATCTATCTATATATCTATTTGTTTGTCTGTCTATCTCACTATTTATCTATTTATGCTCATGTATTAATAAGTTCAGATTTATCTATATATACTTTTGATTCTTTTTCCTGGGTTCCAATCACTCGATAAATCTAAGTTACCTGGATTTATATTGATATAAGTAATTCTGTTTGTATCTACCAATCTATTCGCCAGAATTCCTCTCGCTCTCTCTCTCTCTCTCTCTCTCTCTCTCTCTCTCTTAATATATATGTATAAATATATATATATATATATATATGTGTGTGTGTGTGTGTGTGGTGTGTGTGTGTGTGTGTGTGTGTGTGTGTGTGTGTGTGTGTGTGGAATTTTGTGCAATATCTACCTGTCTGCCTAAATTCGTTCATATATATCAATCTATCTATCAATCAATCTATCATTCTATCTATCATTCTATCAATCTATGTTCATATATTTTTCTGATCAGATTTATTTGCCTGTCTATTTGGGTTCCAATCACTCGATAATTCTAAGTTACCTGGATTTATATCTATATAAATAATTCTGCTTGTAGCGACCTATCTATTCGCCAGAATTCCTCTTTCTCTCTCTCTCTCTCTCTCTCTCTCTCTCTCTCTCTCTCTCTCTCTCTCTCTCTCTCTCTCTCTCTCAATACACACACACATACACATATACATGTGTGTGTGTGTG
>OY757916.1:61545817-61600817 GCA_963585895.1 Sepioteuthis lessoniana | reverse complement strand
GATAGATTCACTTTTTCTCTTTTGGAAATCTATCATACACTCGATTGCCTGCTCTTGAAGTCGTTCAAATTATCGATTTGCAATTGGAATCGCCCACCAATTCCCTACCTGATTGATGTTATCATTAAGGCATGTACGTCCGTGACACGTGTCTCAAGAAGTAGTACTACACCCAAGAGATCAGCATTAATAATAACACGTGGCTTTTTTCGTCAACGTTTCACTCGTGCATTCCTCGTAGTTGGCAAGTCGGCGTGTTTTCTTTCTGTTTATATACAATCCATTTGCTTCCTGTCTAGCCTTTCTTCTTCTTCTTCCTGTTTGTCTTCTTACTCTCCATTTTTCCTGTTGTCTTTTTAACTCTCCTTTTTCCTTTGTTTTATTTTGTTTTGCTATTTTAAATTAATTTTCAACATGCAAACAATACGATAGGATTAATTATTTTTATCATTATTAAAACAAAGGTGTCTTTGTATCAACGAAATAATTTCCGAATTATTTATCTGATTATTTTTCTATACCTCGTCTCATAACGATCACTCTCTCTATCAGGTAAATATTCATAGATGATAATTTGAAATCCATCTGGGTATGTTTTTAAAAAATTAATAGTATTGTAGAAATAGATTATCTAATGTCTCTCAAACTTATAAAACAATTATTTGTCCTTAATATTTAAACCTGATGATCCTTTTATATTTTTTTTAATTATTGAGCCGATATTAGATATTTATTTGATTTTTAGCGGTGATTTAAAACTATTTCGCTTACATAGTTTATTAGTTGTTAATCGGCGGATATTTTAAACTAATATGTACTTATTTTTCAATTGACTCTTCGGTAAAGAACAAAGATATTTATTATACAATGTGATAATACCAACAAAGGCAAATCAACAAAAAAGAGAACTTGCAAAATTGTCGACTTTGCTGTCCCGGGTGAACACAGAATAAAACTGAAAAAATGTTAAAAGAAGGATAAATACCTCGACCTTGCTAGGGAATTGAAAAAACTATGAAACATGAAGGTGACAATTAAACCAATTGTAATTGGTGCGTTTGGAACAGTAACTAAAGGATTACTAAAGGTACTGGAGGACTTGGAAGTTAGCGGACAAGTGGAAACCATCCAAACTACTACATTATTGAGAACGGCCAGCATACTGAGAAGAGTCCTGGAGACTTAAGGAGACTTGCTGTCACTCAAACTCCAGTGAAAGACCATCAGCTAACGCTGATGTGAAAAACTCTAATGAGTAAATAATAATAATAATAATAATAATAATAATAATAATAATAATAATAATCTAGACTTTGAAATTCAAATGGGTCAGCCAGGGTCATCCAGGTCAAAAGAATAGGATTAGAATGAAAGAGATTGAAAAAGTGAAGGAAAAATATTTTGATTTTGCAGAAACCTACAAAAAAAAGTAGAATTAGAAGGAAGATGATGATGATTGTACAAATTATTGTTAGCACGACTGAAACATCTCGAAATCTTCACAATATATATATATATATATATATATATATATATATATATATATATATATATATATATATATATATAATTTTAAATCAAAGCAATACGAACAAGAACATTTATAAAATCAGCTTGAATATTGAGGAGAGTTCTGGAGAGTTCTTGCTATCACTAAATGTCCGATGAAAACCGGCAGATACTACTTATGTCCAAATTCAGCGAATAATAATAATAATAATAATAATAATAATAATAATAATAATAATAATAATAATAATAATAATAATAAAACTCCTATGGGACTTTAATATACAAACGGATCATCTAATCCCGGCCAGGAGACCAGACTTAATAATAATCAACAACAAAAAAGAAAAAAAGAGAACTTGCAAAATTGTCGACTTTGCTGTTCACAAATAAAACTGAAAGAATGTGAAAAGAAGGATAAGTACCTCGACCTTGCTAGGGAACTGAAAAAACTGTCGAACATGCAGGTGACAATTATACGAATTGTAATTGGTGTGTTTGGAACAGTAACTAAGGGATTACTAAAGGGACTAGAGGACTTGGAGGTTGGCGGACGTGTGGAGACCGTCCAAACGACAGCATTGTTGAGAACTGCCAGAATACTAAGAAGAGTCCTGGAGACTTGAGGAGACTTGCTGTACTCAGACTTCAGTGAAAAGCCATCGGCTATCGCTGATGTAAAAAGCTCTAATGAATGAATGAATAATAATAATAATAATAATAATAATAATAATAATAATAATAATAATAATAATAATAATAATAATGACGAGGAAAAAGAGACTCGATGAACTGAAGTTTAGAGGAAGAATTGAAATTATCCAGGCCACAGTACTGCAAAAATCACCTAAGATACTTAAAAGAGTCCTGGAGACTTGCTGTCACTGAGACTCCAGAGAAAAAACATCAATTAATGCTCGTGTGAAAAATCTTAATAGTAGTAGCAGGAGTAGTAGTTGTAATAGTAGTAGTATATGTCGACTACCGAGTGGCGCTGATTCTACAATGCTGACATAGAAGAGTAAGGGTCATTTTTTTAAAATGAAATCCGAATTATTTTCCTATTCGAACTTGTAATTTACTAATCTTGTCTCAGTGAGATTAGGCCCATGGTCCTATACCTTTCTGCTGAGCTAAACCTGTACCTGATTATATTTATACGTTTGTTTTTCTTTTCATTCATTTTTCCTCTTTATACGATTGTGTTCATATAACTAACAGTCTAATAAATTAGCGTTTGAAGTTTTAAAATTTGATCAGTATACGTATTAAAATGAAACATGCATAAAAAAGAACTATATAATGAATTGCAAATGTGCTTTCGAAAATCTATAGACACAATAACACAGATATTATTGTATGGCATTAAAGACGATGTAAATACTGTCATATAAAGATTTGGTTAAGTTGATAATTCTCTAAATAGTGATGATTATTGTAATAATTGTACCAAATGGTTTTTGAACGCCAGTGGAAAGAATACTTGATGTAGTCAATTCTATTATAAGTATCATTTTAATAACATGAGGAAGTGTCGAATTCACACATAACAAAATGTATTGCCTTATTGATCTGCTGACCAATAATAATCTTCATCACATTACTACCATCATTAAAAGACGAAGTTGTAGTGGTATTTCGTATAATCCCACACACGTTGATTTTAAAAACTAAATAAGGATATTTTTTAGTGTCGATTGAAACCGTTGCAAGTAATATTTTTTATGGGTCATTAACGAATAAATTCGGGGATTTTTATAAAAATAATCATGTTTTTATTTTGACATTTTTTTTCAAATGTTTCTCTCTCAATTTTTTAAAGGTAAAGCAAATTCGTTCTTTCTAAATTTTCATCGTCTTTACTTCTTCACATTTGATAGTAATATTTTTGTACGACACAAGGACAAATGATTAGAAGCCGGTGGACAGATTGTATTACACTCTTAAGTGTGAAATACAATTAAATGTAGAGAGCCTAACTAACAGGAAATTTAGCCCTCCAATTCTGGACTTTTATCTAGTCTCGAATACAGACTTCGGACATCGTTGTAGAAATACGTTACTTAACTATGTGGCAGGTGAACTTTTTCCTAAACAAGGTTGAATAAACGTACTAGATAGATAGATAGATAGATAGATAGATAGATAGATAGATCACTCAAATATAGATAGATACATACTCAACTACACTACACACACCTGTGTGTGATCACTCTCAAAAGAGAAGTATTACTATCCAGTGATTATTCCGTAATGCTGAAGAAATATGTTTTATTCTTGAATGTTAATACTTTATGAATTGTTATTTTCACCCTTTTTTTTCTTTTTTAATGGTTCAGCGATTCTTCTAATTGCAATAATTTTCAATCAAAATAGGCCGGGAATCAAATGTTGATTAATTTCTCTGCCCTTATTTTTCAATTTGATTCACGTCGTGATGTTACGCTGGATTCTTTATCCGTGTAAGTATTTCCCGCCGCTCAGTCGACGTCTGTACGCATCTAAAAATGAGCAAAAGGCCGTGTCCCCAAAACGGTGTTTTCCATGTGAGCTTCTTCAGCTGGTTAGCGTCCGACTTACGCATTACTTTCTACGCATGTAGAAAATGTGCGCGTTTTGTTAAGAACGCTCATTGAGAACAGACTGAGAAAGAAAGAAAGAAAGAAAGAAAGAAAGAAAGAAAATGGTTCTGCTTCTGCTTTCTTATTCGATAATTGTCATTAAAAACCCCAACTCACCATGAAGATAAAATCCGGTTCCAAGACACACACACAAACACCCAATTATATATATATATATATATATATATATATATATATATATATATATATATATATATATAATCAAAATTTAACTGTAAAAGTGTTTTTGATCCTTATAGTCCTTTATGGCACGGCAATGCAGACCAATATCACAATATATTCAAAGTATTTAAAAAATCTAAGATATAAAACAGGCTTTCGATCTTCAGGTGAGCTAATGTTTGACACACTTGACTTCGTTAGTCAATTCGATTCTTATTGGGTGCTTCATAATTCTGGCTGTGTGCTACATCTAAGCTAATCTATTTTAATATTTTGGTATCAAGGGATTACATCTTTCTATCGCTTTTAATCTTTATAAATTGCTGATCAATTAATTTTATTTCATTTCCTAATTGACAGCATTATATTTCTACATATATATATATTATATATATATATATATATTTGTGTGTGTGGGTGTGTGTGTGTGTGTGTGTGCGGTGGTCTGTGTGTTTGTGAGAGAATTTGATAGATTTGATATGTAAAAACATTGTTTCTGTTAATATGTAAAAAAAAATCAATCCATAATGATTCTAGTTTTTTTAATCGAATAAGGATTTCTCTAGCAAGCGCGTTTTGGAAAGTCATCATTCTTTAAATTTGAATATTGTTATGTATTCTGTATGCTGAAATCGAAATTTGAGTTTATATATATATATATATATATATATATATATATATATATATAGGGGGGCATGTGTGTGTGTGTGTGTGTGCGTGTGTGTGTGTGTGTGTTTCCCAACCCCTCCGCACGGTCAATTTTTTTATGTGGAGTTTAACTTGTTTGGATTAATCGTCTTCCTTCTCCAAGACCGGTGGCGATACCCAGGTTGAAGAACCCAGTCTGTCCTCCAATCTATCCAAAGCTGAAGGGTAAAATAGTTGGATTCATAACTTTTCCACATTGGTATTAGCGCTATGTAAAAGGCAAAAAAGCTTCGTCCAGGATTTGAACTTGAGTCACTGTATCCATTTCCAACGACTCCAGCTACAGTAAATATTACACCACGGGCACCTAAATAACTCACACACACATATATATATATATATATATTCATTTAATTGCATGTATATATACAAGCATACAATGTGTATTTAGGCAGTAGATTCTCTAGTAATCCTTGACAATAACCAAAGATGCTCGAAAGTTAATGTACTGAGACTATACTAACTTTGGACTTGGGAAAGTTTTTAACCTGTCGTCATTCCATTCGCCCACAAGGAAGGTCAAATAAAAAGCTAACACTAAATCCTTGCCCGTTATTGTCAGCAAAATATGCATATATGTGTGTGTGTGTGTGTGTGTGTGTGTGTGTGTGTGTGTGTGTGTGTGTGTGAGTGTGTGTGTGTGCATCAGGTAAAAACGTAAAATTATCTTTCCCTCTTTATTTATCAGTCTACACCTGCGTGCACACGCATAAACACATATGTATTTACCAATCCCTCTGCACATGCAGGATGCGACATAAGGTCAATTGTAAGTGGGATTTAGCTGGTTTGAATTCAGGGTTTTCCTTCATCTAGACTGATTACAATACCAAGGTTAAGGAGTACAGTCTGCCCTACTATTTGTCTATTGCTAGAGGGGAAATAGTTAGATTCATACCTTTCCCAAGCGCTATGTGAAATGCAAACAGCCTCGTCGATGATTTGCACTAGGGTCACCGTATTCATTTCCTACGACGGTAACCATTACACTACGAGCGCCTCCATAAATACATAAAGCTAAATCCTTGTGTCTATTTCAATATGCAATATTTGATATGATCAATAAAGTAGAGCAATATCGATCTAAGTCAGTACTTGTTTAGGTGACTTTTGGGCTCAACACATAACTGGAGGGTGGTGCGAAAATCTTTTCAGGGATTGTGATGGAAGTCGTCAATAAAGTATAGCAGAAAAGCTTGATCAAAATTGGTAATATTTGGTAGAATATATTATCAATATTGCATTAAAAGCATTCAGGTTTTGACAAAAATTTCATTTTCAAAATAACGTCAAACATTTCCACTCTCGCCACAGCTCGATAATGTGATAAAAAAACTACAAAAAGCAAACGAAACATAAAATCTTTTCGCTTTGGCTGAGAATACACCGACGGCATCCCCCACTACAAAAAAGAGTGAATTGGGTATGAGGCTTGGCTGCACTGGTGATGAGACTCCAATTCTAGAGATCTTAGGAGTGTGAAGCACCCCTTCATTACCATTATTCCCAGGTTTATTCTCACCTGTTAATACCTGTCAGAGTCCCATCCATAGATCAAATAAATGTTTGAGAATTAGTATTGGATATAAATGGTTGAAACCATATAACTGTGTGCAAACAAATTATCATCATCATCATTATCATCATCATCATTATCATTAATAATAATAATAATAATAATAATAATAATAATAATAATAATAATAATAATCTAGACCAGACGTGCAGACCTTACAATAATCAACAAAAAAATAACTTGCAAAATTGTGAACTTTGCTGTCCCGGCTGACCACAGAGTAAAATTGAAAGAAAAAGAAAAGAAGGATAAGTACCTCGACCTTGCTAGGGAATTGAAAAAAAAAACTGTGGAACAGGAAAGTGGCAATTACACTAATTGTGATTGGTGCTTTTGGTATTAATAAAGGGACTGGAGGACTTGGAAATAAGAAGATGAGTGGAGACCATCCAAACTACTGCATTATTCAGAACGGCCAGAATACTGAGAAGAGTCCTGGAGACTTAAGGAGACTTGCTGTCACTTTAACTCCAGTGAAAGACCATCAGCTAACACTGATGTGAAAAACTCTCAAGGAGTAAATTATAATGGTAACTTGAAACCTTATAAATGTGTATAAATTGGACATGAGTACTCGAAAGCCAGTGAATATATGCAAATTATTTGTATCAAAAAATACATGATATAGACACTGTCAACTATCTTATGAAGAATGGTTTCGTTTCGTTATTTAATGGCATATCAACATTCGTGGATGATTTAATGTCAAAGCCATTCTTAGTGGCGAAATGACTAAAGAGAAGAACTCGAAATAAACGAGTTCGAACAACAATTTCGGTCTTACATTCACTTTCGGGCTTAGGGACAGATATGAACCCAGCTATGGGTTAAATAAGTCCATTACAGTCCTTCTACAGGGATGGCTTTGGTATTAAATAACCCATGAATGTTGATATTAACTATTAAACTGTTGACTATTAAACTATTGACATGAATGTTGATATTAACTATTAAACTATTGACTATTAAACTATTGACATGAATGTTGAAATTATCATCATACAACGCGTGAAAGCACGTACAATACCCTAGCCTCATCAGCCGTCAACCAGGGTGATAACAGTTTCGGTAGCTCAAGGCGGTACTGCCACTCCTAATATTAACTATTAAACTGTTGACTATTAAACAAAGAAACCAAACTAAATACCTATTTTCAAATTATATTAGTTTCAGCCTATTTTTACCTAGAAAATGCAATTGACTTTTTCTCTAAAAAAATTAATTAATTAACCAAAATGAAATAGAACGATATGGCTAGAATGCTATTTTTTTTTTTTTTTTTTTTTTTTTGCGATATTAACGTTTGGTAATAATTCCCTTCACTTTTCTCTCGAGGTAACATTTTTTAAGCTATTAACGTAGCGGATACCTACACCTGAGATAATGAAATAAATCTTAATACGCACCAGTCACACCCCATTACATTTGATGGTAAAAACACTCTTGAAAAAAATCGAAATTAATCAGGCATGCTATGTTTCTCGGAGAATAAACTTTCATTGGCACCAATGGCGAATAAAGTTATCACTTTGTACTTCAAATTTGTTCCGTTCTGAGACTTAGGTTAGTTCGAGGTTTAGTCAAAAAAAGGAGCCTCTCAAACTTTTTACTAGATGCCCCCTTGTAACCTAATTCAGTTATCGTTGACTTCTAAATGAATTAATTGAATATTATATTACAAAACATTACTTATATATATCAGTGTTTTATACAATTTACTAGAGAATCAGTCAACTATAAAAGTGGCCATCACATCGAATCAGAGTTCTGCACGATGTATGATATCTGGTAACTAGTCTACATGATCTAACGATTTTTGCTCTTTTATATAATGCAAACTTGTAAATTCCCCCCTTTGTGACCTTCTATACTTTTATTCAAACTGCCAAAATTTTGTCCACCTCAGGGGTCTATATGAACCAGTTTTAGAAGCCCTGTTCTATGTGAACGATATCTGGCAACGAGTCTCATTGATCCAGCAATCTTTGTTCTCCTCTTACGAAGAGATTTCTAAATACAAAATAATAAATTCAACTGTTATGAAAACCTATGCTTTTATTAAGCTTACCAAAATTTTATTCACTACAAAGGGGTCTATATTGACTACTTTGAGAAACCCTGGTCTTAAACATTCCCAACATAATATCAGCTTTTTCATATGACATATTCAACTCGTAACAAAAACTATAATAGATTTTTTTGTGATCCAAATAAAACCTTAAAAGCTAATTTTGCTGACATACGAGACGGCTCATGAACTTTTTCGTCTCTTCTTGTAAGAACAGTCCATGATGATATTGATGCTTCTATTTTGGAAAGAGTAAAGGATACTAATAAGCATTTCATGTTTATCTCCGTTATATCGTGAATTTGTGATTAAAGAAAACAACGTCTAAAACGACATAGACAAAAAAATAATCATTAAATTTCAAATTGTGCTAAAATTTGCATTGTCAAAGAAAATTTTGAGTGTATTGCTCTAATAAAAATCTCGATGTGATACGAAGTTTTTGTTCAGTATCGTTGATGTAAATAGCAAGTTTAATGAAGATTAAAATAAATAAATAAATAAATCCTTTAAAAAATACAAATCTCTTCGTGGACCTACTTATTTTAAAATATTTCTTTCTCTCTTTGGACCGATAACAAAAAATTATATATATATATATATATATATATATATATATATATATATATATATATGCACGATAAATTTATGATATAAAGTTTGATTATAAAGATGTTATAGGGATTTGATATGATGTTCAATTGCTTCAAAAATATTAATTGTTCTGTTAATCTGTCGATTTACGCAGCATTTACTGTGTCTTACCGAACATTCTATGAATCGGTCGAAATCACTCCAATGAAAATAAAGAACTACGACAATCAATTTTTCTTTCTTTGAAGAAGACTTCTCACGTGTTATGTTCCCGATTTTTTTTTCAGTTGCACGTCTTACACACTCACACACACGCAAACACATCTTCCAGAATAAGTTTCAGTTTTTTTTTTGTTGTTTTTTTTTTGTTGGTTTGTTTGTTTTTTACCGAAGGGTTACATTTAAATCATAAAAATTAAAAATCGGCCATCACATAAAACTTTTGTGGTTGAGAGATAGAAAGACAAAAGAATTTGGCCGATGATCGACTTGCAGCCCGTAGAAAACGTGGCGTGCAACATCGTTCAAAAATAAAATGAAGACAATGACGGAAATTCATTCTTATCTGGGTGCTATATTTCAGTATTACTTATATATATATATACATACATATATATATATATATATATATATATATATATATATATATATATATATATATATATATATATATATATCATGGATGGACTATGGATGAGCTATTCTGAACAAGCACCAGAAGTGTTTATTATTCTTGTCAATATTTTAACATTATTTTCCAAGCAGACTAGTAAATGTTATTGCATGATATATTTTCAGTAATACATACGCACACCCAGATAGATAGATAGATAGATAGATAGATACATGTGTGAGTGTGTACAAAATCACTCAAAAGAAATTAAGATAATGTGGGTGTTATTTGACAGTGCTACGAAGCCAATTTTTCTTAATGATTTTCTATGTTGTTATTTTTTTTTTTTATCTCAAATTCATTTGGCCTAATCAGTTCAAAATTTCTTCAGTTATTAGCTGGTATTTTAAGAAAAACCGTTTTTTTCTATATTTATGTAGTCTTTGTATGAACTATCTTGGAATGGACAAACGAGCGAAAAAAAACTCCATTTTCATAATTTATTTAAATGGAAAAAATTGAGTCTTCAGTATTCATGAATATTATCGGAATGATGTGAATTAGAATTGCAAAGAATTTCTTGCACAGTCCTGCAAAGTTTGTTGTTTTTCACTTTTTGTGAATCTCAGAAAAATCAATTTTCAAGAGAACGCAGTCTTTTATTCAGTTCCTTATAAACATTTACGAAGTGCGTTTAACAATGTTTCTCTTCAAGTATTTAACTTGAAGTGGAGCATGCATATTGTTCAATAATTAAGAAACTCGGTTATGATAACATTGAACAGTAAACTGCGACATTTACGGCTAGATCTCCACAGTTGATTTAGAAAAAGCTTTTAAAGCTTATCAACAAAACAGGAAAGGTTTTGACAAGCTTTTTGAAAAATGATATTAAAGACCTTTACCGCCATTTTTTTATCATTCTTTTGTTTATCTTCTAATTGCTTTTTATCAAAAGTCTAACACATCTAATCTATGTTGTGTAGTATGCAAAAAAAATGGCTTCCGACAAAACTTTATAGTTTATTTTTGGACTTGGATGAGTTTCCTTACCTTGGTTGTTATTATTGTCGAAACATTTTGGCCGTTATATCATCCATTTCTAACGAAAACTTTCATTCAATCCACTGGGTAAATTGTTCTTAACTTGAATCCCATATTCCTGGGACTCGTTATTTAGAAATTATATCTGAAATAATTCAGTAACAGAACTATCTCGTTTGGTTCCTTTGTTTAATGGCATATCAGCCTTCATGGACTATTCATTGCTAAAACCATCCTAATAGAAGGACAGAAGTGATACTATTTAACCGATAGATGGAGGGAGAAGGGAGTTCATTGCTTTTTTAAAGGGTGTTAGTCCGAAAGTGAATGAAGTAGCTCGACTGGAGTTCAAATTCGCTTACTAATATGTCACAGTCCAGCACGTTAGCCACAACGCCACGGGAACTCCTCGCCAATATTATCATGATCGGCCATCAAGTGAGAATTTAATTGTCTACACAAGCGGTGTTTTAGCATCGCACTCGTGCAGGTGTTCAGTATTCGTACGCCATGTCGGCGAGGCCTAAGATAAGCCGATAGCACCCCTACAAAAAGACAAGACATCCCCCCCTAAAAATTTTATCCTAGTATGACAGTAAACTGGTGGTTAGGTTCTAGTTCTAGAAATCTAGATGAGTACTGAGTCACCTCTTTATTGCTTTTACTCCAAGGTTTACTTGTCCAGTCGGTTGGGGCTGTAAAATACACCGACTGCATCTCGGCAAAGGGGTAAGACCCCCCCCCCACAACGAGTATCCAGGACATGACTCTAGAGCTGTTTTAACAGCGTACTTATGTAAAACTGAATCGTTTGAAATGGAACTGTTTTTGTATGCTAAACTGAATTGTTTGAAATAGAACAGTTTTCTACATTGAAAGTGTACTTATGCTAAACTGAATTGTTTGAAATAGAAATATTTTCAACATTAACTGTGTGTAAACAAAGACAGTACTTATATAAAACTGAATTGTTTGAAATAGAACTGTTTGACTAAACCAAATAACTTGAAATAGAAATGTTTTTGAAAATTAAACAGTGTACTTATGCTAAAACTGAATTGTTTGAAATAAGATTTTATTTGTATGAAATGGATTTGGTACTTATGCTAAACTGAATTGTTTGAAATAAGATTTTATTTGTATGAAATGGATTTGGTATTAAATAACCTACAAAGGTTGATATAGCCATAAAATCCAAACAAACAAACAAACAAATTCTAGGTTTACTCTGATTTAGAGTGGAAGTCTCATCTAGAGCTCTTTGAGATAATGTTTAAAAGTATTTTTTAAAATATGTAAATTGGCTTTTAAAACATTGATATTTTAACTAAGTATGAAGTGCTTAACTGTCAGAAACGATCGTGAAGATATATTTTTAACGTATCTAATTGAAAACTATGATCTTTAAACTGAGAAGGGTTGATATGCTGTAACCAACAAGTATATATATATATATATATATATATAGAGAGAGAGAGAGAGTGAATGAATAGACTTTTATGTTAATACTTTTCTTAAATCAAGAAAGTGCTCAAATAATGGCCGCCAGAGCAAGATAAAACCTAAAATAAACAAACAGATTGTTGATTCGACTTCTCATGTCAGTTTTACTACTAAAAGTGTCATGTATTTGAAATAAAAATAAAATCTTCAGATGACACATGAATATATATATATATATATATATATATATATATATATATATATATAATTGCTGGATTTAAAGAAATCCCTTCGCCTTTTTATTTGAGACTGAAATTTCCAGTAGAAAACCGTTTTTATAATTTAAAAAACCGTTGAAAACTTTGACCTGTAACTTTCTCTCTTTCTATATATCAATGTGTATGTGTGTAAAAGACACACTAAATGTCAATTTTTATTAACTCATCATTTTTATTTCTAAAAACTGCTTGTCTATTTTGCTGCGTATTCAAAAAGTTATTTAAAATTGTGGCGCCATTGTTGACCTGGGCGTTTAGTTTTATTCCTCCGGAAAAGGGAAATCTAAATTTAGTTGAAGTGATTTAATTAATACAACTTTTATTGTTTATTTTCTTCTGTTAAAAATCAATTTGAATCAAAAAGACCAGAAATAATACCTGCTTTAACGCATAGAAATATACACATTTTATCGCGGGTTCGAATTCTGTCAACGATCTTTCTATTTTCTTGTCGTTTTTGTTTCCTATAGTTCCATATCTTGTTTAATAAATGTTTTAAATTTAGAAATGAAAAGAAAGAAAAGCGAAATCTTTAAAAAGTTTCAACAATTGGATAATTTTTAAATAAGATTATTCCAAGATATAATTTATGTTAGGGAATTTGATTGTTGACTTTTTGATACTTTAAAAATAATCTGCTGCTAATTTGAGTTGCATATTTTTTTACACTACAATTTCCGGGATAGTTTTATCATGAATTGCAGAACATTAGATTAGATCTAGTTCTGAGAAAGAATTATTTCATTTCTTATTTCTACATTTCCGAAAAAGCTTGATTAAAAAAATGCTTACAAACAAAACCTGCTTTAATAATTAGACACATCAACAATTCATAGACTTATGATCTTTAATTTAGAGAGGAGACCAATGTCATCAAATAAAAGCAAATGACGCAACAAAATAATTGTTCGGTTCATATTCACTTTACTGAAAGAGTTTGACTTTAAATTGTTTATTTTTAAGTACCGTTTAGAGTGTGATATCATTCGACTTATAACATACTTATCGCTTAAGACTAATTACTTATAATAATGATTTTATTAAGTCAAATTCTGATATTTCGTTGATAAGCCTATATAATCACGAAATTAAAGATTGACTTAAAATTGGTCGTCAAAACTTTTTTCGGGAAAAGTTATCCTGTAATTCTTTCAAGTTATCATTTTCGAGTTCAATTTCTGCTATATCAATGAGTCCGCAGCCTAAACAGTGCATTTATCAGACACATCAAATATTTATTTTCCAACAGAGTCCTTATGTTCCTTAATAAGGAATGAAATTCATTAATGAAGATTAATCACACAGATCGAACATTATACAAGAGAAATTTCAAATCAAAATTTCGCAAACTACGTGTCGGACCACGCTCGTATATATATATATATATATATATATATATATATATATAAGACTCAAAAAATGGTACTTGATGCCTCCTTGCTTAACACTCAGCATTATAAGGTACGTATCAAGGGTAAAGTGAAGCAATCCAGGGAAAGGAGTAGCGCCCTCCCCTACACCTTGGTGTAGTAGCTATCGAAAAGGGAGCCTTCGGGTCACCCTCGACTAACGTCGCCAACTTTACTTTACTTATATATACAAGAAGATCTATAATTCTGTTGAGTTCCCGTTGTAACAGCGGTCTATAATGATATTGATGATTCTAATTCTAAAAAAGAGTGAAGAATTCTTAAATAACGTTTCATAGTGACGTTCTTTATAACAAGAATTTGAATGGTTAAAACTGATATTCAGGGCTTACGAAGACCGTACAAAATTGTCAATTAATTGCAAAAGGGACAGAAAATTAGTTTATTCTCTTGGCGCATTTAAAACATGTTGCACTTAGGAAAATCTCACCATGCAGTGAAAATTTTGCTCGGTTATAGTCACACACACACACACACTCACATATACATACATACCGGCATGCCCTTCCCACTCTTCTGTGTCTATTCTAGTTTTTTTTATCAAAAAGATCTGAAGAAGTCCTGTTAATTTTTTTTTTTTTCGTGTTTTTGGAAATTTCAAAAATGCGTAACAGGATAGAAATAAATTTATAATCCTATGTGACCGGTTTCGTTGTTTTTTCTTAAAGTATATATATATATATGTGTGTGTGTGTGTGTGTGTGTGTGTGTGTGTGTGTGTGTGTTAATAATGTAGTTTCCTATATCTATAAATACAGAGTGCTCAATATCGGTGATAAAGAATATATATCTAAGTTAAGATAATTATCGATACGGCATCAACGGTGCTTCTTAACGTTCAGTTTCTCACCTATACAATCGATAAGCGAAAAACTGAGTTAGAAAATACCGTTAAAACTGTCAACGTTATACTATCGTATATATATATATATATATATATATATATATATAAAGAAAAGGACATCACACATATGCAATGATTCTGGAACAAATTATTTGGTTTTTATTGGGGATTTTTTTGTTTTGTTTTTTTGTGGGTTTTTTTTTTGTTTGTTTGTTTGTTTGTTTCAAGGTTGAATTGAAAAACCATTCATTATATATTCTTGTTTTCTCAAGAGGATTTAAACTCTTAATTGCAAAGAGTGACTATAGTCGAATATCACGTTTTGTTTGCTTGCTCGTATTTTACACCCGTTGGGGAATTATACAAAAAAATTTCCCATTACTCTTGATAACAAATTCGACTATTTTTGCCATATTTTTCATTCAGATTGTTACCCAAAGAGACAGACAGACAGATAGACAGAAAGAGGGAGAGTGTGAGTGAGGGAGAGAGAGAGAGAGAGAGAGAGAGAGAGCAAGAAAATACAAGAAACATTGATTTTATTCAGTAAATATCTTTTATTGTTCAAACACCATTTCGTTTCCATGGTATGATACCAAACAACGTCTGATGGTGAGGCTCCAGTTCTGGAGTTTAGGGAGTCTGAAGTACCTCTTCATTGCCATTACTCCCAGGTTGACTATGACCCGGAGTGGTAGTACCGATTTCGGTCCTATCTGTAGGTGAAATAAAACTGTTCTATCATTTACAAAGGATTATCATTATCATTACTATCTACTCCTTGCGAGTTCCTGACACTATTATTATTATTTACTCCTCTAGAGTTTTTCACATCAGTATTAGCTGATGGTTTTTCACTGGAGTGTGAATAACAGCAAGTCTCCTCAAGTCTCCAGGAGTCTTCTCAGTATTCTGGCCGTCCTCAGCAATGCTGTCGTTTGGATAGTCTCTACCCGTCCGCTAACTTCCAAGTCCTCCAGGCCTTTTAATAATCCTTTAGTTACTGTGCCTAACGCACCAATCACAATTGGCACAATCGTTACTTTCATGTTCCACAGTTTTTTTCAATTCTCTAACAAGGACGAGGTACTTATCTTTCTTTTCACTTTCCTTCAGATTTATTCTGTGGTCCGCCGGGACAGCAAAGTCAACAATTTTGCAGATTCTCTTTCTTTGGTTGATTATTATGAGGTCTGATCTTCTGGCCGGGATTAGGTGATCCGTTTGTATGTTAAAGTCCCATAGGAGTTTATGCGAGTCATTTTCTAGGACAGGCACCGGGTTGTGCATATACCATTTATTTGTATGGTCGAATTGAAATTTCCTGCACATTTCCCAGTGGATATTATTATTATCATTATTATTATT
This sequence comes from Sepioteuthis lessoniana, assembly GCA_963585895.1. Taxonomy (NCBI): domain Eukaryota; kingdom Metazoa; phylum Mollusca; class Cephalopoda; order Myopsida; family Loliginidae; genus Sepioteuthis; species Sepioteuthis lessoniana. The sequence goes on along the minus strand of OY757916.1, from coordinate 61,584,538 downwards.
ATTATTATTATTATTATTATTATTATTATTATTATTATTCCTTGAGAGATTTTTTTTTACATCAGCGTTAGCAGATGATCTTTCACTGAAGTTTGAGTGAGAGCAAGTCGCATCAAGTCTCCGGGACTCTTCTCAGTATTCTGGCTGATCTCAATAATACAGTATTTTAAACGGTCTCCACTCGTCCTGTTATTTCCAAGTCCTCCAGCCCCTGTACCAAGCCTTTGGTGACTGTACATATTAGATATGAATACTTGATAAATAGAATTACTTATGTTTGATATCAATTTTTGAAACCATTAAAATGTGTGCGAACAAATGATTAATATCAAATGGACTTATTAGTGTTAGATATCCATACTTGAAACCATCTAACTGTGCACAAACAAATGAGCTGTAGCAACTTTTAAAATAAAGTTACCAACAAACTATATATATATATATATATATATAAGCAGGATTTGGCATTAAACTCACAAGGTTTGATATGTCATTAAACACCAACCAACCGACCAACCAACCGTCAAATAGCATTTCATAACATTTGCTTTGATTATTATAACATTTTCTGTGAATTTAAAGGTTTTTAAAGTCATGTTTTTATAACAGTCGTTTCCAAATGGAAAATGCAGCCGATGGAGCCACCAAAAATCGGATAATACAGAAGCGAAGGGGCTAACATTAAAGCAGTTAAGAATGACTCATGATATCTTTTATTTATTCATTCTTTTTTTCGCTTATTTATTCATTTTTATGGAGCAATGTCAATTATTATTAATAATTTTGACTTATATATTTTTTTTATTTTAGTTGCTGGTGTGTTTGTTTTGTTGTTGTTTTTTTTATTTCTACGGCAGCGAAAAACAGAGCGTATTAGAGAAAATAGTTTTTAGAAATAAGCTCTCGGTGAGACTCTAACTCACGCTGCCTTTAGTCTTGGGGAAGAATGTTGACTGCTTACCAACAAAACAACAAGAAAAAAAGCCAAAACAACACCAAAATTCCTCCTTTACTTTTTTTCCGAGCTACTAATCAAAATTAATAATTACTAATAACATTACTTTTCGAACAGTTAAGCATCGAGGGATAACAAATTCCTCCAGATATTTTTTATATTTTCATCCATATTCATTTCTGCCCTGTCGGTGGGGTTTAGAATACTATGATTGTATTTTCCTGCTGAAGGATAACCCCCTCCCTACAAAATGGGGTGTCTTTAATATTACTCTAAACTACATTTGATAGTGTGGCTTCAGTTCTCGAGTGTGGAGTGCCCCTTCGTTGCTATTACTCCAAAGTCCACTCTGGTTTTAACTGTTAGGGTCCTATAAATATAGATCTTTCAAAAAATTATTTTCATTCGAATGAACGAACAATAAACGCAATTTCTTAACCTCTATGCATAAAATAATCCAAGACACATTGTTAATATGTCTTTAAAATCAACCTATCAATATTCCTTTATGCTATAATTTATATCAATTTCTTTCTTTAAACTTTCAAATACTTTCTCGGATTTAAAAAAAAAACTACCCTATACTTTAACAAAAGCCGGTTGTTCTGCATATGACTCGAAACTGCATCTGATGGGGAGGCTCAACATCTGGTTTGGTTACTTGGTTTAATGGCATATCAGCCTTCGTGGATTATTTAATGCCGAAGCAATCTTTGTGGAAAAGCAGTTGTGGTACAATTTAATCCATTATTGAGATGATAAGAGAGTTCATACCTTTCCCAAAGGAATGAGTTCTAAAGTGAACGTAATTGCACGACTGGAGTTCGAACACGCTTACTACGATGTCACAGTCCAGCACGTTAGCCACTACACCACTTCTACTTCTTAAGGTCTTTCGAATACTCTCTCAGAATTTTTTTTACATGCCCAGAAATTAATCGAATAACAATGACTCTCATATATTTTGATATGAAGTGATCTATGTCTGCAATCATTTTTCCGTGTGTGTGTGTGTGTGTTTTTTTTTTGTTTTTGTTTTTGTTTTGTTTGTTTTATTTTTGTTTTTCTTCTTCAAACTCAGTCCAAAATCAGTCAATAATGCATATATCTTAACGATCATGTAAAGAGCGTTTGTAGATCGGGATAAGCTCAGCTGTTCTGATTTTGAATGAAACGATTTAAGACTAAGACTAGCTTTCTTTGGGTGAGGGCGCTTGTGCGTCTGTTGTGTACCTGTATGAGTGTATTCAAAACACACATACTCACACATGCAACCTTGTTTTATGACATTAATAGAATGATTTACTTGCGTTGGACAATTTCGCCTTGTTATGTTTCATTGGCATCAGTATTTGGGATCCTTTTTTTTTTTTTTAGTTACCCCGACTTTTCAAGTACGATATATCTGTACTTCTTTTAAACTCGTCGCAGATTTGTTTTTCCCTTATGTATCAAATTATTTTGCTGCCATTGTTTATATATATATATATATATATATATATATATATATATATATATATATAGTGTGTGTGTGTGTGTGTGTGTGTGTGTGTGTGTGTATTTGGCGAGGAGAGTTTGTTTTGCTCTTTTTTCTGTCTTTTTTAACTCTTCATTTTCTATTATTATAGTTACTTTCTGACTTTATTTTTCCTAATATTCGTTTTTAATCGATATAAATTCTTCAGATTTACCTAACCTATCTTATTATACCCCAAGGCCAAATGTGCGTGGGTGGGGTATGAATAGAAAGATTATACAAGGTAAATCGTTCACGGCTTTCTGTCCCTGAAAATCAAAATTCGAAATAATACCTTTTCATGAAGTCTATTTCATTCTCACATATCCTCATTCCTATTATAGCTATGATTCAAGCTTCTGCTATAATAATGGTTCCAGTGGCTTAGTTGGTAAAGTAGTTGGTACGGATAATCTTACGGAAGCAAAAGAGGACCTAAGTTTTCGTCTCAACGAGTGCTTATTCTTTTTACTATTGTCTCTGATACGCTCAGTTCCACGCAATCAAAGAAATACTGATTTGAGAGAGTTTTGATTCGAAAAAGAAAAAAAAAATAGCTAAAAGCAATACTAGTTACTTGGTTAGGCAACCAGTCAAAGAGAAGGAAAACTTTGAATTTAAACTGGCTATGCTCCGCTTAGAAAGTTGACCTGGTGACTCATTCTGGTCTCGTCATGGACTTGAACTCGCATCACCGATTCCACTTTCCACGACGAGAACCGTTACGCTTAAAACCTTTCCTTACAGTTTTTTGTGTTCTTTTTATGTGACAGTGTCAATCTTTGCCCTATAATGTATACACCACCACTACCACCCTCATGCATTTAGGTGAAAGAAACGCTTCCATGATTTCAAGCTGGACCCCCGTTCGTTAATAGCAGTTATGACTGGAATGCGCCTGCTCTCTCTCTCTTGATTTCCAGAACCAATCACTCCTTCACTGAAATCTCCCCTTACACCCCTCACCCACTCAACACACGCACGCCTTCGTTCACCCGTTCATTCATTCACTCACTCCGAAATCGATAACGGAATGCGTAAAAAGTGCAACAACGAAAACTGTCTGCCATAGCTTTGTCTGCATAAAGACAAGCTGACCCAAGAGTCCTCAAAGGTCGAAGACAAGGACCTCTGACGGACCGTAACAACAACAACAGCAGCAGCATGTAGAGGATTGAAACAATTAATCGTTGTATTTCTGTAAGGATATCAACAAAGACTTCAAAGTCGTTCAAAAACACTTGGACAACAACAGGACGAATTAGACAATTCCAGTATTAATAAATAAATTCTTAAATAGGAAGAGAATAGAAGGTGGTGTCAAAATATCTTACTGTAGATATTATGATCAGGAAATAACTTATCGAACGGACACGAATTATGCTGGTAGAAAGTATGACGTCACCGGTTTCTGTATGAATTAGAATTTTGCGCGCTTTTTCTGATACTTTCTTTGATATAGTACCAGAGACAGACAGTGACCTACGTCCCTGAGCTGAGAGGGTTATACTTTTACTTCCATGCAGATATGTACTACCTTAACCAGACATCTGTTTTAAAGCTACATGAATAATAATAATAATAATAATAATAATAATAATAATAATAATAATAATAATAATAATAATAATTTGTGGACTTAGCCGTCCCAGTGGGCCACAGAATAAAAATAAAAGAAAGCAAAAAGAGAAATAAGTTGTTAGATCTTGCTAGAAAAAAAATCATGGAATATGAGGGTGACGTTGATATCAGTTGAAGTTGGCGCGCTCAGAAAGTTCCCCAAAGGCTAGGTAAATGGACCGGAAAACTTAGAAATCAGAGGATAAGTGAGGGCCATCCAAACCACAGCATTATAAAGATCGGCTTGAATACTGAGAAGAATTCTGGAGACTTGAGGAGACTTGCTGTCATTCAGACTCCAGTGAAAAACCTTCAGCAAACGCTCGTGTGAAAAACTCTCAGAGGAAGGCCTGGAGGACTTGGAGGTTGGTGGGCGGGTAGAGACTATCCAAACGACAGATTTGCTAAGAACGGCCAGAATCCTGAGACGAGTCCCAGAGACTTGAGGAGACTTGCTGTCACTCAAACTCCAGTGAAAAACCATCAGCTAACACTGATGTGAAAAACTCTAAAGGAGTAAATAATAATAATGATAATAATAATAATAATAATAATAATAATAATAATAATAATAATAATAATAATAATAGCGCTGATGTAAAAAAAACTCTCATAATTATAATAAATATTGAGAAATTTATTGAGGTATTTTTTTTCTGTAAGACACTGAGAGTAAAACCTTTCTTACGTAATTTGTAATGACAAAATATTGTAGCTATGACGCATTGATTTCTTTTGAGACCAAATCAATTATGAGACGAAACCTTTCCGATTAAAAGATAATTCAAGAATTAAAGGTGTGTTTGTATTTATAGTTTACCGATTCTTTTCTTGTGTAAAATGTGTTTAATTCTGGTAAATTAATTATGTTTTCTTACGGAATTGCGTACTCTCCACGTTTAAATTTAAATTTTTGTGCAATTTAAGTTTTTCGCACACGGTTAAATAATGTCAAATATGAATAGTTACTCAACACTCTCCACAGCGACAAAAATGGAGTCCCACCAACTGATGTTTTGTGATATACACCTTTTTTTGGGGGGATACAATTAACGTATAATAACTCCCGTCGTCAGGGCCGAATAAAGTGATGTTAAGCGTTCTCTCTGTAGCACTCGTTCTTTGAGCACAGTTCGTTTGGGGTTTTTTCTTTCTTCAAAATTTTGAAAGATGATTTCTTTTTAAAAATTCATCTTTTGATAAATGAATTTTTCTCAAATTGCATATTTTGGTGATTTTTACTGAATTCTTAAATTTCGAATGTTTTTCACTGAAAAAGAACCTAATAATGTTTTGTATGTTTTTATTTGTTGTTGTTTATTCATTCTTTCTTTTTTTTTTTTTTTGCTTTTTGTTTTATTTTTTGTTTTGTTTTGTTTTACTTTTGCTTTGTTTTGTTTTTTGTTTTCTTTTGAGTGTTTTTATTTATTTTTTTTTTTTTTTTTTTTTTGCGAGGGTGTGATTTTCTTACAACTTTTTACACTATCACTTTTCTATATATAAGTATTTTATGTCATAATTTTCTCCAGGCAAGCTTTTTAAAAATGACAAACATTTTGACGATAAAATTTCCTTAATATAAATTTAGGTTTTCTCTCCTCGTGCGTCGATTTTCAGCCGAAATTGTTCATTTTTAACAACAGCATAACTACTTACGCAATATTGTGATTGTATTTGATATGACAAGTTATTTAAATTGGTCGGTTGCATAGATTTATGGCATATCAACCCTTATTGTGTATTCAATGTCAAATCCTGTTTATACGTATATATACATATATATTAAATATACATAATTTAATGTAAACGAATAGTTTGTAAATAACATTTTTAAAACGAGCCAGAGCTTACTTGTATGCACGCAGTTAAATTGGCTTGGTTTCTTTGTTTAATGGCATATGAACCGTTGTGGGTTATTTAATGCCAAAGCTATTCTCATATTCTCATACTATTTAACCCATAGCTGGGAGGATAAGGAGGTTTATTCCTTTCCCAAGGGTATTTGCCCGAAAGTGAACGTAATAGCGCAACTGAAGTACGAACTCGCTTACTATGATTCCGCAGTCCATCGCTTTAACCATTACGTCACGAGGACACCTCCAACACTAACAATTCAATTTAACATTAGTGATTTGTTAGCACACAGTTAGATAATTTGTAATGGAATAGTTAGTTGGATTTTTGAAAAAGAGCAATTTTGGACACAGTTAAATGGTATCAAGTTTTGATTCAATTTGATATTAATCATTTGTTTGCACACAGTGAGTTATTTCAAATATTGCTCTGCAAGTTCTGATTCCATTAGCCATAATACATGGCGTGTCCTGCTGGACACATGGCGTAACGGTTATAGGCGTTGGTTCCCTAAGCTTCTAGGGAGGTTTCAGGTTCAATCTTCACAACAGGCGAGTAACAATACAGGAATACTTAACACTTGTACCCGGTTATGGCTAACGGAATCAGAACAGACGACCCACGTGGTTTCAATGAAGGACGTAGTTCGAAGTTCCGTGAAGGTTCCCGAGTTCGACAAACACCTAAAGAAGGCCGGAGGACATATCGGCCGAAACGTTATGGAAATAACTATAAAGATGAAGACAATAGTCCGAAAACCCTTAATGATAAAATTCAACAAGCTTCGTCTCAGAAATTTAGACAACTAATTGCTCTGCAATACCAATAATTCAATTTTTGCACACATTTAAACGGTTTCAAGCATTCCAATCAAACACAAATAATTCTATCAACTACTAATCATTTGCTTGCACATACTTAAATGGCTTCAAGTATCGCTATCTAACAATAATAGCTTTATTTGCATATAGTTAAATGGTTTCAAACATTACTATGTAGCACTAACGATTCAGTTTAACATCATTCATTTGTTTGCACCAAGTTAAATGGGTAAAAGTTCTATTTAACCCGTAAGACTGGAACTGGGAGTAATGGTAATGAAGCTCCAGGACTGGACCCTCACCATCAGATGCAGTTTAGTGTCTTTCCAGGACACTCGTTGGGAGAGGGGTAGTCTTACTCCTTTGCAGAGTCGGTGTATTCTACAGCGCCAGCAGACTTGGCTTGAAAAGTAATCTAGAGATTCCCTCATCATACAAAAGAAGATGCGTTGGTTATATGCAAATCTTATGCTATTTTATTTACGAAAGTAAAGCATTGTCTGATTTACATATCCGTGGGTGATAAGTCCTGAAACTAATCTCCCGTGGATACCAAGGAACGATTATACGTCAAATAATAAGCTGTCTATGAGTTCACTTCTTTCTTTCCAGACTTTTCTAACCAAAAGTCTGTTGCATGGCAATTAAATTCCAATTTTTCAAGTGTAATGATGATAACATTATAGAAACTTTAAAAAGTTGTGAAAATGTTTTTGGCACTATTCTTCGAAATTTTATGTTTTCACAATTTTCTGAAGCCCTCAACAATGTTTCCGAGGAAAATGAATAATTCTATTTCACATATACCAAGAGGTTTGAATTATCAAATGTGATTCATCATTTAGTAGAGACATTAAAATAGGAGGGTATTTTTATTCAATATTCTCTCTCTCCACTCTCTCTCTCTCCACTCTCTCTCTCTCTATATATATATATATGTGTGTGTGTGTGTGTGTGTGTGTGTGGAAAAAGGTAAAAACGGAAGAAAGATATATTTTAGTGGTTTATATCTTTCTTCCGTTTTTACTTTTTCAACATACATTCTGTCGGATTCAATTCACTTCTCCTATATATATATATATATATATATATATATATAAATGGCAATATATACACCGACAGATATATTCAAGTATATTAGTGCGCGCATGTGTGTGTGTGTGTGTGTGTGTGTGTGTGTGTGTGTGTGTGTGTGTGTGTGTGTGTACAGAGTTCTAACTAAATGTTCAGGGCACTAAATGAGTTCATCAGCTTTCCTGAAAAAAGAAATACTGATAGACTTGTGTTTTTTTGTTTTGTGAGACACAAGGAAACTGCGCGTAACTTTACGGATGAACAGACTGATAAATCTGTTCAAAATTCCCGACCCCATTCGAATACTAGTACCCTGTATACCAGAGAGTCGTGTTTGGGAGTTTAAAGTGCTTTCTCGGCAATCCTGATTGCTGTATTCAAGTTGCATGAAAGCACTGATAGGCCAAAGTGACTTATTGATGCAGGGAATAACAGCAGGAGGAGGAGGAGGAGAAGTTTGATGAGAAATAATAATCGATTCTCAATGTGTGAATGGAGTGTTTTTATAAGCGAAGTCAGCGCTGTCGAACACTTTACTACGGACGTCGATTCTCATTCACTCAGCAGAAAGTTATATTCTTCCCAGCCCTCATCTTGACCCACAGAGTTAGGCAGCGAAAGTGAAGTCGGGGCAGATTAGAGGTTGAAACGTTGATGAGTGATTGGGCCAAAGTGACCGGTGGTCAACGGATAAACTAATCAAAAGGGAACAGTATTATTATTACTATTATTATCATCTCACTCCTTGTGAGTTTTTCACTGGAGTCTGAGTGACAGCAAGTCTCCTTAGGTCTCCAGAACTCTTCTCGGTATTCTGACCGGTCTTATTAATGCTGTGATCTGGATGATCTTGATTCTTCCTCTGATTTCAAATTTCTCCAGTCTTTTTCCAAATCTTTGGGAACTATTCCGAGTGCACCAACTACAATTGGTATCACCGTCACCTTCATGCTCCGCAGTTTTCCTTGTTCTTAAGCAAGGTTCAAGTATTTGTTTAATTTTTCGTTTTCTTTTGTTTTCTCACTGTTGTCCGCCGGAACAGTAATATTATTATTATTTTACTCTTTTGAGAGTTTTTCACACCAGCATTAGCTGATGGTTTTTACTGGAGTCTGAATGACATATATAGTGATTGCTAGATATTTTTTGCCTCGTTTTGCTCTCTTTGAGAATGTGTTAATCAATGTAAAATAGTTATTATTATCATTATTATTATTATTATCATTTTACTCCTCTGAGAGTTCTTCACATCAGCGTTAGCTGTTGGTCTTTCACTGAAATTTGAATGACAACAAGTCTCCTCATATCTCCAGGACTCTTCTCATTATTCTGACCGATCTCAATAATGCAATAGTTTGGATGGTCTCTACTCGTCCCGTTGTTTTCAATTCCTAAAGTCCTTGTACCAATCTTTTGGTGACTGTACCAAGAGCACCAATTAAAATTGTTATCACTGTCACCTCCATGTTCCACAGATATTTTTTAGTTCTCAGGCAAGGTCTAAGTATTTATCTCTCTTTTCGCTTTCTTTTAGTTGTACTTTGTTGTCTGTCGGGTCAGCAAAGTCCACTATACGACAGGTTCTCTTTTCTTTCTTTTTTCTTTCTTTTGTTGTTGTTGTTGTTGTTGTTGTTGTTTTTGACTATTACTCGGTCTGCTTGTCTGGTTCAGATTAAAGGATCTGTTTGTATCTCAAAATCCCAGAGATTTTATACGTTTCATTCATTCAAGGCGGATTCTGAGTTGATCATATACCTCTTGTTCGTATGGTCAAATTCAATTTTCTATTATATTTACTCCTTTAGAGTTTTTCACATCAGCATTAGCTGATGGTCTTTCACTGGCGTTTGAGTGACAGCAAGTCTCCTCGTCTCCAGGACTCTTCTCAGTATTCTGGCCGTTCTCAATAATGCTGCTGTTTGGATGATATCCACTCGTCTGCCAACTTCCAAGTCCTCCGGTCCCTTTAATAATCCTTTAGTTACTGTACCAAAAGCACCAATCAGAATTGGTATAATTGTCACCTTCATGTTCCACGGTTTTTTTTTTAATTCTCTAGCAAGGTCGAGGTATTTATCCTTCTTTCCATATTCTTTCAGTTTTATTCTGTGGTCAGCCAGGACAGTAAAGTTGACAATTTTGCAAGTCTCTTTTTTTTTTACTTTTTTTTTTTTTTTGTTGATTATTAAAAGGTCTGGTCTTCTGGCCGAGATTAGGTGATCCGTCTGTACGTCAAAGTCCCAGAGGAGTTTATGTGTGTCATTTTCTAGGACAGGTGCTGGGTTGTGTATATATCATTTGCTCGTATGGTCATATTTAAATTTCTTGCTCATCTCCCAGTGGATCACCTTGCCCACCCAGTCATGTCTAGTCTTATACTCCTTCTGTGCTAATTCGCTGCATTCGCTTATTATGTGATTGATGGTTTCATCTCTGTCACCGCGTAGCCCATATTTGCTATTTTGTTGCGTCTATTATTATTATAATCATTGTTATTATTATTATTATTCATAGTCGTGACTTTCTTATTATGATAGTTATGAACACTGATTAACAATACGTTTGGAGCATAAAAAAAGGCAACATAGACCCTATTTAGAATTTAATTTTGTTATTAAAAAATCATATTTACCTTTTTATTCTGTAATTGTCATTCCTTATTTTTTAAGATTATATCGTCAAATTCTTGCTCTCACGAGCAATACAATCCTAAAGCGTCTCCATAAAGTTCCACACCACATGGTTTTGCTGCGACTAAATGACGAATAGAATCTTTCGTCAAGTTGAATGTTATCATTTAATAAGTTTAGCTTGATTATGGCAAAAGATCCGGTGGCAATCACACTCATTGGCAATAATCTGTCAACCTAACTCGCTCTCCATAACATAATGTAACGTGTTAGAAGAAATATCTATATTTTAACTGCGTTGTCATAATTGAAATTATGTTTCCTTGATCAAAGCCGGGTATCCCAATTAGTATCTTATAAAAGTAATTGTCTTGCTGTTTTATTTTCAGGCCGGAGTCATTAATTATATTTTATATTTATTAATTTAGTTATTGCCTCGCCAAAAAAAATCAGCTTTTATATTAATACAATTGTTCGAGCCGTATCATTCCTTTAAACTTTTCAGATCTACAAATTCTTATTTTTTAATGAATTGTCTCATTTTACTGTATCAATCAGTAGCATAAATATTACTACAGTATTGGTTGTTTTATATTATATTGAAATACTATAACTGTATGAATAGTTTTCTTGCTTGCTTCTCTTGTTATATTCATAAGGGGATAAAATAGGGGGGGGATTCAATGGCTATCAAAACAAAAGACATTTATATCATTTAAAAGCTTTCTTTTATTTATTTTTGATATCTGATCTTTTAAAAATATCATCATTATATTTGTTTACAGACAACAGGCAATAAACCGAGTAAAATATATCAATGTAAATATTCTATAATTATCCAGCTCTAAGGACGATCTACTGGGAACTATGCAAACATCTATGATTTGACCATACAGACCAATGGAATATGCAAAAACCAGAATTTCTATAAAAGACTGAAAAAAAAAACTCAATGTCCTATGGGACACAGAGATTCAAATTCAATTCGGGCCAGACTACGAGAAAGAAAGCAAACAGCTGAGAGTAGATTTTAGTTACATCAAACTACTGGTTAAAATTTAAAGAAAGGGAAAAATCAAATAGTTATCTAGAATTTGCCAGCAATCAGAAGAAAGTGAGCATGAGTTTGAAAGTAGAGCCAATCATTATTAGAGCACAAGGAACAATCATAAAAAAACGCTGAAGCAAGATGGACTCCAGAAAACAAATCAAGACAATCCCTACCTGCATCCCTTCTCATCCCATTAGCCTTTCTCTTAGTCTATTGCAGGATTCAGATCTTTCCCAAGGTCTTAAACATAAGCAGTAATGGACCTAGCCGAGTCTGCTCTACTAATTACTCATAGTTGCTGAGCGTAACGGTTATCGTTCTAGGAAATGGAATCAGTGATCCGAGTTCAAATCTCAGACAAAGCTATTAAAAATACACTGCACGCTAATGCTCTTGTGAAAGCCATGAATCCATTTGTTGTAACAATGAAGGAGTATTATACACTTCTCAGATCTCAAAAACTGAAGCCTCCCCCATCAGATGCAGTTTAGTATCATATTCCAGGGACTCCTTGAAGTTTTAACCCTCTGCAGGGGATACTGTCATCGTATTCTAAACCCTGCCGATACGGTGCTATTGGAAAAATAAGTAGATAGTCCTAACTGTTTCCAAATCCTAAATATGATTTACGCCACTCGTATGCCTATTAAGAATGCAATGTATTTAAATGTTTATCGCGAAAAGCGTTTATGCAAATTGCATTCTTCTTCGATTTCGATCGATTTTCCTATTTTCCCGGCCATTGAATCTATTAATGATCGATTCGCTTGTTCTTAGAATCTGCTGATAAAATTCAACAACAGAGGGCACATGGCTAACAGCAAACTGAGGGCATTTTTATTCAACTCAACCTGCTACACAGCTATGAGGTATTAGTAAAGGGGCTCGAATCCTGAGTTTTCCTTCTCTTTAACTGGCTGCAATATCAAATCGCTCATTCAGAATGAAGTCGCCTACATTAGAGCGATATTTATTAATGTAAGGCAAGTAATTCTTTAAGTTTACCAGATACCTATATGTACATCCTAACAAGGAGTGAATAACAATAAACACCAGAGAGATGAAACAACTGAATACAAAAATATAACTAGGCACACGTCAAGGGTGGACTTTTCAGCTCCTACAACAACTAATACTACTTCTACCAAAGAATTTTTTTTTTATGTCTCAATTTCTATTTTCATGTATTAAGAATAATATGCCATTTCATTCCTGGTTTCTATGTATGGTGGTAAATGTGATTTTTCTTTCTTTTCTTTCCTTTACCAATTTATATGATGAATGAAAACGTATATGCGAAGTGCATACGATAAATTTCCAGACTTTTTTCGTATGGGCACTCTTATTGATAGTACACACATGAAACTCTAGTCCCATTCGAAGTAATTTCCCCCGGCTGCAATGCACTTGTTGTACCGTTCCAACAACTTCTGGAAGATCCCATGGAAGTCCTCTTGTGTGAGCGTGTCAATGACCTTCGTCACAGCCTCTTTCATCTACTCAATTCTCTCATAACGACAGCCTCCGAGCTTAGGGAATAACCAAAAGTCCCAGGGAGCAATGTCTTTACTATAGGGAGGCTGAGGAACTGTCTTGATGTCCATCTTGGTCAAATAGTCTGTGACAAGGATGGAGTTGTGGACTGGTGCATTGTCCTGGTGGAAATGCCACTGACCCTTTTTGAAGAGTGCTTGCCACTTCCGACGGAATCTCTTGCTGAACTCCCTTAAAACCTCAACATAGTAACTCTAACCCAAACCCTAACCCTTTGGCCAATCAACTCTGGTGTATTGACTTTCTTACTCCTCCCACACCTCTCATCATCCCTCACAGATTCCTTGTCTTCCTTGAATCTCTTATGCCACTCAAAAACTGATACTCGATTCATGCAAGATGATCGAAAAGCAGTCTGAAGCATTCCATACGTTTCGGTGGCATTTTTTCCAAGTTTAAAACAGAATTTTATTGCATATCGTTTTTCTAAAGTGTCAGATTGCATTTTTGAAATTCACCGGCTGTGAGAATCAGGCTTTTGTCGGGTGTATTCCAATTGCTGCTGTAGCTGTTCATTTGAAGCTGAAATCATAAAAATTGGTTAGCCATCTCATAAGATGTATAGCAATAACATAGTGAATTTTCAAGGGTCTACGACAATTTTAAATGCCCATACGAAAAAAGTTTGGAAACCTATCGTATGCACCTCGTACATAAATATATAACAGCAGTATATGATAGTCACTATCTCACTTGGTGGGTTTGTGGCAAACCAAATATGGTATATTATTATAATTATTATTTTTATTATTATAGAACCGACTCATTGGCCTAGTGGTAGAGTGTTCGCCAATGGCCCGGTAGACCGAGGTTCAATCCCAGGTCGAGTCATACCAAAGACTTAAAAAATGGTACTTGATACCTCCTTGCTTAACATGCAGCATTCTAAGGTACGTATCAAGGGTAAAGTGGGGCAATCCATAGGAAGGAGTAGCACCTTCCCCTACACCTCGGTGTAGTAGCTATTGAAAAGTAAGCTTTCGGGTCGCCCTTGACTACAGTCGCCAACTTTACTTTTTATTTTTATTATTATTATTATTATTATTATTATTATTATATATAAATTTATACATATATGAAGGTGTGTGCGTGCGTGTTCATACGTGTGAGTGTACACGATCAAATGTATAATCAACATGGAATACGTATGATACTTACAATGCGCGCCAAATCTGAAAAACATGACATGTATAAAAAAAAGACTCTACATAATTTGAAATGAAACTATAATCTTTATTATTTTTTCCCTTTAATATGTATATATTTTATTTATAATTCTTTCATGTTTCTTTTTTTTTCGCGGACATCATTCAGGGTATTATATATATATGTGGTCCGGCAGAATGATCTTACTGATATGCTACGATTGTAGACAAAGGAAAGTGGATGAATGGACACTTGTCTTCCCTTATGATAGTAACACCGAACAAATTGTCACCTTCAATGTTCATTCTAACAATATCAGTGAATATATATATATATATATATATATATATATATGTGTGTGTGTGTGTGTGTGTGTGTGTGTGTGTTTGTGTGTGTGTGTGTGTGTGTGTATGTGTGTGTGTGTGTGTCGACTCATGATATTTACATTAAAACAAGCCAATAATCACAGGGTATTTAAGTTTCAAAAGTTACGTGTTTTGATTAACGCAAGATAAATTCACAATAACAATATTATAGATATCTGTGTTACTTAGATCAATATTACAGTCTTGCCAAATGCCTTAAAAGCCTATGATCAACTTTGCGTCCTCGTTAACCATTATAACAAAAAGCTGGCCATGCCGTACTGGATTCTTAGAACAAATATAACGGTAATTTGGGACGAAGACAAGAGTTTCCCCCTGACTTCCTGTTTTGGTACCTCTACCCCCCAAAAAACTTGGCTTGAGGCTTGGACGTCTTTACTTGTGTCAACAGGAAGAAAATAAACAAGCAGAGAAACAAATCTTTAAGCAAATTTTAAGTTTCCGGTCGCTGATAAACGATAGGATTTCTTTCGTTTTTGGTGTTTAAAGGTAAAGGAAGAATTGAAAGCCAGCACACACACACACACACACACTTACACACACACACACACACACACACACATATATATATATATATTATGTTAGCAACGTCATTCTCAGTCTTCATTCGTCCTCAAGGTATGTAGGCGTTGGGATTAATGAGCTTTAGCTTTTCACGCAGTCCCATGAGTTGTTGTTAGGGGTTTGAACTCAGAAATGTTCTTCTCCTAGACTGATGGCCCTACTAAAACTATGGAGAACTCTTTTAGTTTGTATGAGTATTGCCATGAATCTATCAGTCTATTTATTTAACTTACATCAGTCCAGCACAGGAAACTGTCAGTCTGTCTGTCTGTTTCTGTCTCTATCCCTATATTTCTCTTTATATATATATATATATATATATATATATATATATATATATATATATATATAACGGACGTTTTATGAGTAATAAATAGTAAAGTAAGTTGGCGACCGTAGTCAAAGGCGACCAGGAGGCTCCTTTTTCAATAGCTTCTACACTGAGGTGTAGGGGAGGTCGTTACTCCTTTCCCTGGATTGCTCCACTTTACCCTTGATACCCAGGTCTCCCGGACCATTGGCGAACACTCTACCCATTTGGCTAAATTGTCCATCCGGGAGACTGGGGTTTAATCCCAGGTCGAGATATACCAAGGACTCAAAAAATGGTACTTGATGCCGCCTTACTTAACACTCAGATAAGGATCAAGGGTAAAGTGGAGCAATCCAGTGAATGGAGTAACGCCCCCCTACACTACGGTGTAGTAGCTATTGAAAATGGAGCCTTCGGGTCACCCTCGACTAAACCACAAACTTTTATGAGTAATAATTGAAGTTAATTATTTACATTAGTCTGCTGTTTTTGTTTTTTGTTGTTTTTTTTTTCATAATATATGTATTGTTTTGGGAGTATCTGAGATTTTACAAACAAATTAACAGTTTCCCTGAAGAGTTTCAATATTTCTAATTGATAAACTAAAGCTTGGTACATTTGAAAAGAAATTCGAAAATTTCCTTCTAACTGCAACAGATTGATTGATTGATTGATTTTAAGGGCTTGTCAACTCGTCTAGGGTTATTTTATCCCAAGAGTTTAGACAATCGTGTTCATTGTACGTTCACATTTATATTTTTGTCTACGTATTTACCACCCCCTCAGCACGAGCAGGATACAACACAAGGTCAATTTTTAACCGGAGTTTAACAGGTCTGAATTCAGAGTTTTCTTTCTCCTTGACTGGTTGCCTAACCAAGTCTAAAGAACCCAGTCTGCCCAACAATTTACCCATAACTGAAAGAAGATTAATTTGATTCATACCTTTATCAAGAGTATTAGTGCTATGTGAAATGTAATCAACTTCGTCCAGGATTGAAATCGGTTCGCCGTGTATATTTTCCACAACGATAACCACAGGCACAGCCATCATTTACATTTTTGTTCAGTTATTTCTTAAGAGTTTTTTATCAGCTGCTACAACTCCCGGTTATAAAGGCAATAAAGGGCTACATCGTAATCCCCAGATCTCCCGAACTATTTGATGCAGTTTAGTGTCATATCCAGGACACCCAGTTGTGCTGCGGGGTATTACTCCGCTGCTGGGGATACAATCAGGGTCTTCTAAACCCGGTTGATAAGTCGAAAACTGCAACTGAGTTCGACTTGCTGTTTATGTTTGTTTAATGGCACATCAACCTTCTAGGGTTATTTAATGCCAAATCCATCCTTCTAGAAGTATAGCAGTGGGAGGATAAGGGGGTTCATACCTTTCCCAAGGGCATTTGTCCGAAAGTGATCGTAATAGCGAGACTGGAGTTCAAACTCACTTACAACGATTCCGCAGTCCAGTGCTTTAACCATTACACCACGAGGACACCCCCCTGCTGCTTATGTGGACACTTAACTCTTACTTATGATAATTATATGTTAACTGCCGCTGTCGTGGATTTTACTAACACCGGTCTTTCTCAGCGTTAATCGACTATAATTAGGCTTGAATCATCTCTCCCATTTTTTTTATTATTCATTCATTCTTTATTGGTATTTATTTCAACCATTATTAAAACCATAATCAACATCATCATTATCAAGTCACGCTGACGACACGAATTTCCTTGACTCTTAATTTCTCTCCGTCCCTATCAACCATAGCTCTCGCTGAGTTCTTGCTGGTCAGCCAACACCGGCGTGTCCATGTGTAGGGTTTCAAAGAAGAACGTCACTTATAAGTTTGTCCTTGCTTCTCTAGCAGTGACCTGCATGTCTTGTTCGCCTTATTTGGATGGTTTGTGAGGAAGGAGGTAAGTGGCCGTACAGCTGTTATTTCGTGAGGTGTTGTTTCCAGAATTTGTTGAAAACAGCACGTAGCAGTCTTAAAATCTTTAACGAGAGACATTTAAATTACTAAAATAGTTATTTTGGTTTGGTTTAGTTTTATGGCACATTAACTATTGTTGGCTATTTAAGGCCAAATCCTGTATATATATATATATATATGATATGATTTGTAAACACATTTTGTAGATACATAATTAAATTATCAAACAGTTCTATTTATGACAATTCAATTTAGCATGTGTCATTTGTTTGCATACAGTTTAAATGTCAAACAGTTCTATTTGACCCATAAATAAGACCCTATCAGGTGCTACCACGCCGGACCAGAGTGGACCTGGGAGCGATGGCAATGACGGGTTGCTCTGCATTCCCCAAAACTCCAGCATTACTGGAGCCTCATTATCAAATTGTTTAGTGTCATATTCAAGACACTCGTTGGGGGAGTCTTACTCCTCTACAGAGATGCAGTCAGTGTATTCTACTGCCCTAACCGACTTGGCTATAAAATAGTTAAAGTTTATCGGCTACGTTTTGTTAAATTTTAACATTACGAGATAAACTGATGGATCTAAATTCCTTTCTTCCATTCGAAATTTACAAACATTATTGTCTAGGGTAAAGGCGCGGTTAGGGTAACCGAAAGCCGAACTTTTTTATACCTTATTTCTCCGATGTAGGAATCAGTGGGGAACGAAAAATGCCCGACTTAGATCAGTGTGTCCCAGCCGCATTGTCTACAATATCGCGTGTAATGATATTACCGGGAAAACATATACCCTCATTTGCCCGACCGAAGAGACATTCAACACTCGTACAGTTTCGAAAAAGAAAGAAAGAAAGAAAGAAAGAAAGAAGTTTATACCGGAAGTAAATCCGAGAAGGACAGAAGGATAGAAACAGAAGACGCCGATTTTGTTAGAAATGCAAGACAAAATGAAAAAAAAAATATTCTCATTTAACAATAATAATATTTAGAAGAGTCCTGGAAGGTTGAGGAGACTGGCTGTCACTTGGTCTCCATTGAAGACTACCAGTAACCACTGGCATGAAAAAGAGTGAAATAATAATGATAACAGTTAATAAAACTAAAATAAATATTTTTCTATTTTTCCATTGGGAATCTCACTGGCGTTGTCACAATCGTGCATTGTAGAAAGCGAGTTTAAGCTCCATAATAGTTTAGTTTAGTTTCTTTGTTTAATGGCCCCTCAATCTTTGTGAGTTATTCAATTGCAAAGGAACAGTCATCATTATCATCATCATGTAGAAGAACAGTCATCATCATCATCATCATGTCCCGCTATCTGTACGGATATCCCTGACCCTCTCTCGTCATCCCTCCCTTTCGTCTATTGCTTCAGGCAGGTCTACAGGACTACATCCAGTATCAACACTGAGCTGCTGTATGTAGGTTCGTGCTGGTCGTCCTGCCTTTGCTCGTCCATGTGAAGGGGTCCACAGAAGTACATCACTTATGAGCTCGTCTCTACTTCTCCAGTAGTGTCCCGCATATCTAGTTCGTCTAATTTTGATAGTTTTCGTGATGAGTAGTTGGTGGCCGTACTGCTGCTGCTTTGTGGGTTGCTGCCTCCAGGACTTGTTCAATATTGCTCGCAGCATTCTTGTGTGGTGGCATTTTTTAACCCATAGCTATTAAAGGGAAGGAGTTCATACATTTCCAAAGGGTATTAGTCCCTAAGGGAACGTGATAGTGCTCATTACGATGCCGCAGTCCGGCACTTCAGCCACAACTCCAAATAGAGTAGTGCTCAATACAAAAAATATCGTTGAGTCATTACAACAATGTTTTCTTAAAAATCACCCAACAAATTTACATTTCACAATTTTTGATCCTCGGGTAAGAATGTGTTTCACAATTTCTCTTCAGTGAATTTTCTCTTCATTTGCTTTTCGTTTTAATTTCTTCCAGTTTTTCTTTCTTTCTTCTCATTAATATTTTTATTTATTATATTTCTTTCTTACTTTATTTCCTTTCGATCAAAGAAATATCTCCTCTCTCTCTCTCTCTCTCTCTCTCTCTCTCTCTCTCTCTCTCTCTCTCTCTCAGCAGAGTTCAGCCTACATCGTCTCCTATTGTTTTGAACAAGCAGCTAAAAAGCGAATAGTAAACACTGGAACAAAATATACGGTCATTTGAACTTCAGCTCCAGGAAAAAACTACGACAAATGAACAAGTTGACGTCTTCGAAATCTAGACTTATAAAAGTCGTTAGTTTAACGCAATTAAGCAGTGAACCGCGTCGGATCTTCTCCGTCTTGAATTACCGATTTGTATTCGATAGGGCCTTTTAAGAAGCAAGGAAAGGTTCATTCAACACTGACTTTCCCGCACAATTTCGCTCACCACTTCAAATCACCAGCGCCATAATGTCCACATTTTAAAAGTCCTATATCTCGACATCCGACGTGATAGCCAAGTGGAAGGACCATTGGACAGGATACCTGAGGGTCAATAAGTTATTTCTTTCATTTTGCTTTTGTGTACTGGACTCTTCATTATCACGATTCATGCTGTATTTTCTAAACTGGGACAAGGACACGTGAGAATCAAGGTTACAATGATAATAATGGTCATTTATATTTATATATAATGTTTTAAGTAACTTGAATAACAGTCAAATCAAGGTGCTGGTTACCGCTAGATCATTGTAGTTAAGTATCGATGAGCCTGTTCACAACTTAGATGGATGACCACTTAAGCAATCTGATGCTATATCAAAGCAAAGCCAAGGAAATAACCTCAAGATACCGATGTTAAGTAGCGATGACCCTGAACAATTCTTTGATGAGTGACCACTTAAAAAATATTCGTATTTGATATAAGTATGTGCAAAAAAAAACTACTATACAAAAAATGGGAATATGAACTTACAATAAACGCAGTTTCCAAACTCCTTGGCATAAAATAACCTGAGACGGATTGGTATGCCATTAAAACTAATTAATCAATAATTTCCTCTAGAAGAGCATGAACTTAAAAACTTCCGGCAGTACAAACGAATACACAGACTCACAAATATACATCAAATAAAGGTTTCCATAGACACGCATTCACGAACAATGATCAACAAATAAATTATATATATTTACCCAACCCCTCCGCACGAACAGGATGCGATACAAGGTCAATTTTAAACGGAGTTTAACGGGTTTGAATTCTGAGTTTTCCTTCTTCTAGGTTAAAGATGTACCCTTCTATTTACCCACCGCTGGAGAGAGTTGGATTCATACTTTTCCCAATGGTATTAGTGCTATGTGAAATGCAATCAGCCTTGTCCACGATTTGAACCCGAATTACTGCGTCCATTTCCTATAACCGCAACCATTACACAATGTGCGTTTGCGTCTCTCTCTCTCTCTCTCTCTCTCTCTCGCGTGTATCTCTATGTGTGTTTCCAAATCTATCAATACTCATATCTCTCTTTATCTCTATCTCTCTTACAATTGATCCCCTTCCTTACTCTCTCTCTCTCTTTCTTCTTGCATCTTCTTTCTTACCTATTTCATTCTCCGTCTCTCTCTCTCTCTCTCTCTCTCTCTTCTTCTTCTTCTTCTTCTTCTTCTTCTTCTTCTGTGGGTGTGTGTGTGCTTGTGTGTATGTGTTTCCCTCACAACATATATATATATATATATAGTAATTTACAAAGCTTTTTGCTTAGGTATGGCACGAGGCCGAATGAATGTGGCACTCAGTAACTGTGTGTGTCTCAGTATGTCTGTGCTTGTAGCCCAAAGTGACGTATCTATACACAACATTGGCAAACGCATAATGCATCCGGCGTTCGAAGATGCAGATGAAGCTTTGTCAGTATAAACTAAAAAAAAAAAACAATTGAAGCGTTTTTTGTTTGTTTTTGTTTGCTTTTTTTCTGACTCTTCGAAACAGAAAGGCCTGACTCTGGTCGGAATGAATACGAACGACGCGTCTTGCTTGCTCCTAATCAATGGAATCACAGCTATGACTCATTCGTCCGGACGATAAGGAAGGCAACTATGGTCAGTCTTAAATAAGCAGTTCCAGTGTTTGGCTAAGTGACCTGCGGCCAAGTTCGAGCCACTGATTAGTAAAAGGAGGTTATTGTGCTAATGAACCAACTGAAGTGATATAATATGTCGGCCTTCTCAGTCAGTAGACCAGAATCCGAAAAAGGACGAAGAGAGAAGAGAACAAGAATAAATAAAGATACATCGCTATTCTTCACTTATTACCTCACTAGATGGATTGCACTGCATAAGTTGGTATCGGGGATATAGCTCAACTAGTAATGAAGCTGTTTCCTTTATTTATTTATCTTAAACTACGTTAACTTAATAGATAACAGATCGGTTCCCGTATGCAGTGGGTGATTCAGGCTTGGCTCAAACGGTAAACACGCTGATTCTTTGGAAAGTTGTCTCGTTAAGCTCATAAGGGCATAAATTCGCTTCTCTGTCTTTCTTTCTCTCTCTCTCTCTCTCTCTCTCTCATTCTCTCTCTCTCTCTCACTCTCTCTCTCATTTTTCATGAATATCTTTTTAACAATTTCCTGTGTTCTTATCGGTAGACCTTCTTCGTCTCTAGATTTTCCTTTATATTTTCAATCTCTCTCTCCCTTTCTCTCTCTCTCACTCTCTCTCTCTCTCTCTCTCTCTCTCTCTCAAGTCACTGCTTTTAAAATGTAACCAACTAAATAATTCATAATGCATATTTATATCAAAATATACGCATAAGGTTGTCAAAACCACACTACCAAAATGTTTAAACCCTATTTTAGCTTCTAAGGTTTCCAAATTAATGATTAGCATATCAGATAGATAAATAGATAGATAGATCTAAGTTTGGACATCGTAGACACAGTTTTAATAGTGCTTGGTGACAGATGGTTTATTGAGCACTATTCATTTGTGAATATAACAAACTCCAATATATATATATATATATAGGTAGAGAGAGAGAGAGAGAGAGAGAGAGAGAGACCGGCTCATTTTCCTAGTGATTAGAGCGTTCAGCAATGGCCCGGTAGACCGGGGTTCAATCCCAGGTCGAGTCATACCAAAGACTCAGAACATGGTACTTGATGCCACTTTGCTTAACACACAGCATTATAAGGTACATATAAAGGGCAAAGTGGATCAATCCAGGGAAAGGAGTAGCGAACTCCCCTACACTTCGGTGTGGAAGCTATTGAAAAGGGAACCTTCGAGTCGCCCACGACTACGGTCGCCAACTTATATATATATATATATATATATATATATATATATATATATATATATATATATATATATATATATTAGCATGCAAGCATATATATATATATATATATATATGCATGACACTTTTGGGTAGGCTTATGAATTTATATATATACATACACACATATATATATAAGTTGAACAAAAGGGATAATACAAAGGGAAATATTTTCGTATTATTTATTTTAGGACGGTATAGTTATCTTTTTACATATATTTTAAAAGAGTCGATATTATATTAAAGAAGCGATGATAAATGAACTAATGTAATAGCATATGCATTCGTTGAATGCAAATTATTTTTTGGTATCCTCGAGTCTTCAACAGAACTTTATTCCAGCTGATCTCAACAATGCTATAGTCTGGATGGTCTCGATTCGTCCTGCGATTTCCAACTCTTTTACTCCCCTTTTCAGGCCTTTTGGAACCATTCTAAACGCGTCAATAATTAACTAGCAAAATCTCTGCGTGTAGCTCGGCTTTTTTTTTTTTTTTTGCTCCATGACAGGCTCTCTACGCTCACACCCTTGGCTACTTTACAAAGGGCTCTCTGTGCTCACAAAATCCCGACAGGGTATTTTAAATATTATCTAATATTATCAAAACATGGAAATCTAACCCCAAAAAAGTTCTTTTTTCTATATTTTTTATATTCAATATATATAAAATAATGGTTTAACTTAGTGTAGTTCTATAAACAACATTCTTTACTGCCTTAGATGTTTCACCACTCTTCTTTGAAGAACTTTGATTTGACTAATATTTTTACATCTATTCAGAGCAACGTAGAGTTGCCAAATACATTGCAACTATTACACCTTTACAGATTCGCATCATATATTGAGTAATATATGGGGCATAATAAGGGTTTATCGTGGTTGTGGTGAATTGTTGATATTGTCGGGAAATTCTGAAGGTTTATGTCTGATTCCTTTTTCTTCTTACCACATTCACTTGTTTTTTTCTTAATTATTTGTCCAAGCTGCAAGGGAATTAAAGATGGAATGAAAAGGACAAGGATACCTTTAGACTCAAAATTTATTTTGGGGTTTATAACTAATCTGTTGAGTGGAATGTTTTCCTGAACCAGTAGAAATAGTCGTGCTCGCCCAAACATGGCGTTTGAAGAACATCATGGAATCTTCGGCAAATTGTAAGTTTGAGGGTCCGTCATGTGTCTCTGTATTCAGTGGGTACGTTTAGCAGAGGCTTCTACTTGCAGGAGGCACAATACGCTGCTAAGTTTGGGACTCAGTAGGCATGAGCATTCCCTACCAGCAGCAGAAAGAAAAAGGTGCGTCAATCTCTGCTGAGATAGTAAAAGCTTCTGAGCTCGAGTTTCTTTTTGGCGCCAGGAAGACCCTCTTTTAGGCATGCACCAATTTCGCTTCCTGTCAGGGGCATCTTAGGAAACTGTTACTTTTGCATTTATTTATTTTATTTTTTATGTTTTTGTCTTTACTCCCAACAAATACATATTATTTATTATAACCCTTATCTATTATTGATTATTTTTAACCTGGTATCTTGTTCCCTTTACTTGATATCTGGTACCTTTTACCAGTTTCTGGTACCTTTTACAAATAGCCCTATACCTTTTACTGTTTTCTTTTTTATTTATCCTTCACTATAGATGACAGAGCCATTATCAGAGGGGGGTGTCCTCGTGGTGTAATGGTTAAAGTGATGGACTGCGGAATCGTAGTACGCGAGTTCGTACTCCAGTCACGCTATTACGTTTACTTTCGGACAAATACCCATGGGAAAGGTATGAACTCCCTTATCCTCCCAGCTATGGGTTAAATAGTACCACAACTTTTCTTCTAGGAGAATGGCTTATGGGATTAAATAACCTACAAAGGTTGAAATGCCATTAAACAAAGAAACCAAAACCAAAACAAACCAGCCATTATCAGAAAAAAAAAGTCGCAAAATTTCCCGTCGCGGAATAAGCGACTTTATATATACATTTTGACTAGCAATACCTTTCATCTTTAGTCTGTATTTTCTTAATTTTCTTTTTTTTTTTTTTTTTTTCGCAAATTATAGTAACTAGACAACTCAACTCATTCTAATGGGCTGATGAGGAGACTTGTGCTTCTAAGCGTATGGTTTTTTTAAACGGTTATATTTCACACAGTAGAGAAACCATTCAATTTTAAATAATAATAGTAATCACCAATGACGACAAATAAATTTAACATGATCATTATTAACAAATAAACTTTAATGACTTTCCCTATAAATTAGGCTTCAACCGAATCGGTCATTTTTATAACCTGTTACAAAGGCC
The DNA here is from genome assembly GCA_963585895.1 of Sepioteuthis lessoniana. NCBI lineage: Eukaryota > Metazoa > Mollusca > Cephalopoda > Myopsida > Loliginidae > Sepioteuthis > Sepioteuthis lessoniana. The sequence continues at coordinate 61,559,543 of OY757916.1, read as the reverse complement.
CAGAAGTTCAAGTTCGGCGTACATCCAGACGTCAGTCCCTTTTCATGCATGTCTCAACTGGTTTTAAGCCGCAGTATAATAACTATTTAAATGTAAAAAAAAAGTTACAATGGCTCGAATTGTTGATATACTTAGTCTTTTGTTCTTACAATTATAATCTTGCTATTGATTCACAAATAGTTGAATGTGGTTTAATTTCAAAATGTTCGACTATTTATATTGACAGCGACCTTAGTTCAAATCGTTCATTGTATTTACAACGTGTCCAAGATAAGAGGTGAACCGCGAGACGACAGGGCCAAAAAGAAAAACCGAAAATAACGAAAGAACACGCTTGCATGCACACACACATATAGATGCGTATGTGTTTACATATATATATATATATATATATATATATATATATATATATATATATATATATATATATATCATGAATTAACAAATGTATATATATATATATATATATATATATATTAGTTGGGAACCCGATGGTTCCCTTTTCAATAGCTACAACACCTTTCCCTGGATTGCACCACTTGATACGTACCTTATAATGTTGAATGTTAAACAAGGAGGCATCACGTACCATTTTTGAGTCTTTGGTATGACTCGACCTGGGATTGAACCCCAGTCTCCCGGTCATTGGTGAACACTCCATCCACAAGATCAATGGGACGGTGTGTGTATATATATAAATGCGTATCTACGTCAAAAATTAACAGGATATATAGTAAGAATGGAGTCAGTTATAAACTCCCAATCCTTTCAGGGAAATATAAAAAGAGTGCTTTAGTACTTTTTTTTTTTAAATACTGTGCTCAGTATGTATACGACCTGTTTATATGTGTATATGTGTAAATACGGTGGATATATATGTGCGCGTGCTTAAAAACGAAAAATCTTAGGTATCTATTTGAAACTGTTCAAAACCGTTACTAAAACTTTCAGTCTCCAACTGCTCCACGACAAACTTTAATCATGGTTTTGTCCTGATGAGAATATATTAATATTTCAAATTATACATATATAGCTAACTGGATAACTTGTTAGACTGTGATATCGTAGAAACCGAGTTCAAACTCCAGGTGTACTATTTCTGTTTAAGACTAACACCCCTCATCTCTCCGGCAATGGGTAAAAGTGTACCACAACCATTCTTCTACAAGGATGGCTTTGGCATTGAATAACCCGCAAAGGTTGATATGCCATTGAACAAAGAGACCATATATGTGTGTGGGAAGGCGTTTGGGAAGCATTCGGGGTGTAATGGTTACCAACGTCTGAAATGATCGTGGTGCCACAAGTTCAAATCCTGGACCAGACTGTTTTCATTTCAGATAAGGCTAATACCCTTCGGAAAGGCATGAATCTAACTTTTCTTTCTCCAGTTATGGACCGGGCTCTTTAATCTTAGTATGACAACTGGTCCAGGAGAAAGAAAACTCTGAACACAAACCTGTTAAACTCCGCTTAAAATTGAACTTGCGTCACATCCTGCTGGTGCAGAGGGATTGGTATATATATATATATATATATATATATATATATATATATATATATATATATATATATATATATATATGTGTGTGTGTGTGTGTGTGTGTGTGTGTGTGTGTGTGTGTATCTGTGTGTGTGTATGTATAATGTTCAAATGTAAAATCCAGGTTGATTACGCAGCTTACCTTTGGTGATCTGACTGAGAGACCTGACAATAGGGCAAGTTCTTCTGTTATTGGCATTTTTAATAACGTCACTTTTATCAGACAAAATAGCGATACAAATCATTTCCTACAGTTTTGCACTCTTGACACATCATTTCATTAAATCTTCAGCAAAAAAGTTAAATTAGATTAAAAGGAAATTTAAACAAAAACATGTATCATTTTCTTGACTGAACCGAGAATTTTCAATATCCCTTCGAATTTGTCAAATTTTGAAAAATTTATTATTGAATTAAATTTGAATCAATGAATTGGATTTCATTTTCACTTTATCGGATATTGATAACCTTTATATATTCATATTCCATATATATTTTGTGTAATATTAATAATCTTTCCAGAAGAATAAGTTTACGAATATCTCATCAGTCCGAATATATATATATATATATATATATATATATATATATATATATATATATATATATATATATATATATATATACTCTGGTTCGAATGACCACAAAGGCCAGAAAATGGCAATCGCTAAGAGCCGTTGACTCTATGACTACGCTATCCAAACTTAGATAAATGTGTCACGATTTTGAGCACTCTTTTTTTATATAGAATAATAAAGCAGACTACATTAAATATATATATATATATATATATATATATATATATATATATATATATATAATTTTTAACAGATATAGTAAGTAAGTTGGCCGACCGTGGTCGAGGGACGCAAAGGCTCACTTTTCTTTTCTGTAGCTGCTACACCGAGGTGTAGGGAAGGGCGCAACTCCTTTCCCTGGATTACTCCACTTACCCTTGACTACGTATATATACATATGTGTATAAAGGATACACACGTAGTGGTGTAATTGCTTGTAACCTAGTCTCGCAGATCAATTACAACTAAGCAGTGATAGCCCCGCGAGATGGAGGATCTTTCGGTGGGGCTAAGAATACGCTGACTGAATCTCCTGCCCTGGTTCAGACCCCAAATAAATGGGGTCTCCTAGATAGGATATTAAACTGTGTCAGACGACGAGGATTCACTTCTGAAAATATAGGGAGAGTGCCATTACACCCAGGTTTATTTTAACTCGAAGCAGTTGTGCTTGTTTGAATTTCACCCATGGATCAAATAGATTTGTTTGCAAACTATTTGTATTAAATAGGAATAATTGATATCATATAATCGTGTGCAAAAACTCTCAAAAAACTACACAGAAATGTAAATATAAATGTACAATGTCATCAATGCCGTAACCTCTAAGCATAAACTAACCCCAGTCGAGTTGCCATATATATATAAGCCTCACTCATTAAGTATATATATATATATATATATATATATATATATATATATATATATATATATATATATATATATATATATATATTGTCATCTACAGACAGACTGTTTTGTTGTGTGGCTAGACACGCAGAACGCTTCAAGCTGGAATCGAAACCTGTCTAACTTTACGCTAGAGTCAGTATCTTACCGCTCAGTACGTGTGTGCGCACGCACACGCATACACACACACACATACACATAAGCACACACAAAGTAACTTATCTAAGTATATTTGATAATTTATTCGTTTTAAGTACCAGTACTATATTTTTCAAAAAAGAAAACCAAAAGAGGATTAACGTTACTAAAAGAAAATGAATGAATAAAAAAGAATGTGAAAAAAAGGTGAAGGAAAGGACAACTGCAAAAAACTCAAACGATAAAAAAAAATGAACAATAAAGAAAGGAATTAACTAAATAAAGAATTTAAAAAGACAGAAAATAGCATCAGATTTGTCTTTTTATAAAAAGAAAAGGATATTTTAAAACCAAATTCAATTGGTGTGATGGCTATCTTCAAAGAGTAATCATATATATATATATATATATATATATATATATGGGGGGGATTGATTTTAACGGCATGTCAACCCGTCTAGATTTATTTCATCTCCAGAGGTTATTGAATTGTGTTTATGGTACTTTCATAGTTATAATTTTGAGCAGTTGTTTCTTTTAAGCAAAAAGTAAAGTTGGCGATCATAGTCGACGGCGACCCGAAGACTCCCTTTTTAATAGCTACTACACCGAGGTGTAGGAGAGGGCGCAACACCTTTCCCTCGATTGCTCTACTTTACCCTTGGTCCGTACCTTATAATGCAGAGTGTTAAGCAAGGAGGCATCAAGTACCATTTTTTGAGTCTTTGGTATGACTAGACCAGAGATTGAACCTCGGTCCCCTGGGCCATTGCCGAACACTACCAATTTGTTTCTTAAGAGTTCTTTCTTTTCTTTTTCTTTTTCTTTTTTTTTTTCTTTTTCTTTTTGCACATTATATTATATCAATTATTTCTATCTAGCACAAATAATTTGCTCACAGTTGTTTGGTTTCAACTATTCCTATATAAAAGTAATTATTATATGATTTCAAGTAATTATTTGTATTTAATAACGTCATGTATTTCCACATAGTTACATTGTATCAAGTAACTGATAATAATCCTTTGTAAACACTTATAGATTCAAGTAACTCTTCTTAAAACAAATAATTTAAAGTTATATAATATCAAGTATTCTTATTAAATATGAATAATTTTTAATCATATCTATTTGACCTATACATGGAACCCGAACAGGTACTACTTCTCCAGGTCAGAAAAGACCTGAGAGTAATGTCAATTTAAGTTTCTTCACACTCGCCTGATCTCCTGGAGTAGAGCCTCACCATCAGATACAGTTTAATATCATACCCAAGACACCTCTTTTGAAGTGGTCTTATTTCTCTGCAGGGGATACAGATAGAAAGAGCACCATTGGTTTAAAGAAGCCCAGATCAAACCTCTAACTTATCCTTTGCTTTTTTTCTCGATCTCATTCTATGCTATATTTATTGGGGGGGGTCTTTTTATAGTAGTTTTGAATCACCTTTTTTATACAAATTCAATAGATACGGAAAATGAAAGAAAGAAAGAAAGAAAGAAAGAAAGAAAGCTTTATACAGATGAAGATTAAGCGAATGAAAATATACGTGAAAGAACTATTTTTTATATCTTTTTTTTTTTTATTTTTAATGTAAGAAATTAAATCTTAAAGGCGGTGTTAATCGTTTCAAAGCTCCTTGGGAAGTCGTGTCCTATGTGTTTATTTCTGTTATTAAAGTTTGTTTGTTGTGACTTCAACAGACGTCGCCGAGTTTAGACATTGCTGACATAGTCGACCCTCAAAAAGGACGTAAAACTGTTGACCCACTACCCTAACGTTATAACTTAAATTCCATCACCACAGGCAAGTACTCATACCACACCACACCACACCACGCTTACATAGCGTTATTTACACACTAACACGAAGTTACACACCTGTATATATATATATATATATATATATATATATATATATATATATATATATATATATATATATATATATATATATATATATATACGTGTGTGTGTGTGTGTGTGTTTAGGTGGCAGATTCTCTTGTAGGTGTATTTTATTAAAGAAATAACAAAGATTTAGTATTTAGCTTTTTTTGTTCAGCTTTTAATGTTGGCAAACGAGATATCGTAACTTTTGTTGAAGGCAGTTTAAAAATTCTCCGAAGTCTCTGTAGTGTAGTCGGAGTAGGGGTACTTTCGAAAATCTTTGGTCATTGTCAAGAACGTGAGTTCTCCTGTTTTGTGGGGTGCTGGATTAATTCTGTGTTCAAGGAATTTTTGAGTGGCTATGTACATCACATGTGAACCATTCACAAACAGAGACATAGAATAGTTTTTAAACTGCCAACAATCACACGTCAAGAAACGCTAAATCAAAAGCTAAGCACCAAAACATTATTATTTTCAATAGAATATGCTAATATAGAGATATATAGATATATCAATTTTTTAGAGATGCCTGTTGACTCGGAATCTTTTATTGGCAAATATCAGTTATTAAGAGGAGTTTGCGTATATCGACCGTCCAGATGATTATATCATGTTAACTTTCTTAAGAAAAGCATTTAAGATCTCTCATTCCTTTAGACATAATTCTCTGGTTTTTGAATGATCACATCGCAAGGGTTAACGAGTTCGACTAACAGACTTTATACTTCAAAAGCTTAGCATAACTGTTATCGTCGTAGGAGATGGAATCGGTGACCTGAGTTCAAATCCTTGACGAAGCTGTTTACGTTTCACTTCGCGCTAAAACCTTTAAAAAAGATATGAATCCGTCTGTTATTCACCCCATCCAATTATAGGTAAATAGACAGGACCCTACCGGTACTACCACAACCGGTCATGGTTGACCTGGCAGTAATGTTAATAAAGCGGTACTCTTCACTCCTAGATCATCAGAACTGGAGCCTTACGATCAGTTGCCATCAGTTGTAGTTTAGTATCATACTTAGAACTCCCTATTTTGTGGGTCTGGGATGTCTTACACTTCTGCTGGGAATACACTCAGCGTATTCTAAGCCTCACAAACAAGGTGGAGTAGAAACAGAATAAAAAGCTGCTACAATCATCAATTACAGTTACCCCAATTTTTCTCATATTTTAGGATAGCAGACTGAGATCTAATTTTTGTTATTTCTTAATGATTGATACAAAAGTTTACGGCAATTTTAATAAAAATCTTTTTATTCCGACAAAAGTATTCAACGAACATTCTCCAAAGTCTCTGTAGTGTAGTCGGAGTAGGGGTACTTTCGAAAATCTTTGGTCCTTGTCAAGAACGTGAGTTCTCCAGTATTGTGGAGTGCTGGATTAATTCTGTGTTGTGGAGTAAGCTGGTCTTACAGAACAGTGGTTTTCCTCACTAAGCCTAATTCTCCCTAGGTACTCCAGGCTCTTAATCCTCCCAAGGTACTTGCGTCAGATCTAATCTAAGCTTAGAAAAATAACTATTTGGTGTAATGGTTAGCCGAGAAGACCATTGTTAGTGATGTTGGTTCTCACTACGTACCCCTAGTTCTAAACTAAGCTAAGTTTGGTAAATGATAACAACACTGCCTATTGAAATCAAGAAATTGGGATTTTATTGCAAACAAAAGACTTCCTTTTTATTCCCTTTTCCAAATTAAAACAAAGTATAGTTTGTTTTTTTTTTTGTTTTTTTTTTTTTTTTGTTTTGTTTTTTGTTTTTTTTATATATCTCAAGCTAACCTTTGGCGACTAAAAGCCAGTGTGTAACAGTTATCGTCGTCGGAAATAAAATGAACTTAGCGAGCCAAATTCAAATCCTAGACAAGGCTGCCTACGTTTCAATGGCCAAGAGAAGGCAGGACTTTTTTTCCCACTCCAGATATATATATAGAGTAGAACAGATTAGGGACTTAAAAAAAAAATTCAAACCATCCGAACTCCGCTTAACCCTTTCGCAAGCAGATAATTTATTCAAATTTTCTGAAGTGGGAGAAATATTTTCTGAAAATTTGCAAAACATAATTTAAGTTCAAACAAGTCAATTATATATATATATATATATATATATATATATATTCAGACAGATCTGTTTCGTTCTATCAGAACGGTTGATTCAATCGCCAATCCGAAATTCTATTACTCAGCCACGATAAACAAAATTACCATGTATATATATACATGATAATTTTATCAACAGTTTTGTGTCATTGTACAATAGCATGAAAGCAATAAATCTCTCACTTTTGATTATAACATTTTGCAAAACAACCTTTAGACAATCCTACTCAACAGTACGACCTCCTGGCGATTTTTCTATGCATATTAACAATGAATTGGTCAACGAACAGGCAATAGGAAAATGCCTTACATTAAGCTATCGCGAAAAAGAAAGAATAAATGTCGTTCTGCATACAAAAGAATAAAAATGACCTTGTGTTGCATCCTGCCCGTACCAGGGAGGTTAAGTAAGTAATACCAAAAGCCAGTGCAAGAGACTCTATCCGTGATCTAGTGAGCACATGTTTAATAATCAGACCACGGAACTCTTTACCTTGAGTTGAGGATCTTATAAGGTAATAGGAATTCAGTCGCTACCAATATCTTTATTTGTTCCTGTTTGGCACAACTTCGTGATTGAACATGTTGAGAAACGTTTGTTTTGCCTTGTCATGACGCGTTCCGTAGATCTCTCGAATGTTCTTCGCTTGTAAAATTTCCCGTTGGAACAATAAGCGAAAGACATTCCGTCACGACTCTTCATGCCGTGGAGCTGTCAGCAATGACACACTAAAAAAAACGATGTAAAATAAGAAATGTTACCTCTCTTCTCTCCCCTAAAAGATATTTTTTGTTGTTTTTTCCTTATCTAATCTGATTTATTTCTTATTCTTTATTTGCTTATTGTATTTTTGGTGAATATCTTTTATACCCATTACGTAGATTTTATAATCATTGATAGATTATCATTGGGTTTATCTCCTCGAGTCTATTATGATTAAATCCATGGTTCAGAAATTAAATTACAAGTCTTTGATCGTGGCGTAATGTTTATCGTCGTATGAAATTGAAACAGTGACCCGAATTAAATCCTGAATAAGGCTGTTTGTATTTCACATAGCGCTTATAACCTTGGGAAAGTTATGAATTCAACTATTCTCCCTACAGCTATGGATATATAGTAGGGTAGACAATCCTCTTTAACCTTGTTATGGCAACCGTTCTAGGAGAAGGAAAACTCTGAATTTAAAACTATTTTCCGCTTAAAATATGAGCTTGTGTTACATCCTGCTCTTAACGGAGGGGTTGTGTCATTGGCCCCTACATTAGACGTTTTAAAACTTGGTAAACCTTTTTTAAATCTATTTCTTACTTTTTACCGATTCATTCTCAAAGAATCACAAACCAAGAATTGCCGATTTGATGAAATTTTCCTTCTTCTTTTCTCTTATTTTTATTTTTTGTTCTTTCAACGGGTCTTAAAATACGCTGGCTGTATCTCTTGCAAATCTTACTGAAGTGATAGCAAGTCTTCTCTGGTTTCCACGACTCTTCCATTAGGTATTTTTGTTAATAATTAAAAGTGGGGTGGTCCGGAAGTCTTGATCTTCCCTTGATTTCCCGTTCCCCCAATCACTTTTAATCGTCGCAGTATTTTATAACCTATTTATTAGCTTCTATTATACAGTCCTCCAAAGCTGGATAAAGAAATTAAATAAATTGTTTATCTCAAATTTACAACTTTGCCGCCTACGTGTTTTCATATGAATAGGTATTTGCATGAGTGGAATTTTAATGTCCATGCCTTTTCAAAATCAATTAGTGACGGAAATAATACGATCGAAACTTTTCTGCAAGAATCGATCGCCAGAAAAAAGTTACCTTCCGTTGTCTGGGATTCCAAGACTATCACCGTAAGTTTAGTCACGAACAACGTTGAATTGAGACCCTAAAGTTGATTAGAGACTTATTGATTTGATGAAGTAGTTGTAGATTTTACAAGTGTAAAGAGGATACGTTTCTTAAACCCTGACCAATTTTCATTCTCAGTGAATTGTGGTACTTGGCTTAACCCACTGTATTTGAGCTCAAAAGAGTCTCAAATTACGTATTGAATAATGCTGCCAACAAATCAAGAGACGCGTTTATTTTGTTGTTTTTGCTATCAGACACATAAATTTTGAAAAAGCTAAAATTTATCATATATGAAATTGAGCTTAATATTACATCGATTCTTAAGCTTGATATTTTTCAGAAATACTCAAAATTAGCAGCTGTATGCATTAGTTGTTCTTTTATTTATTTATTTATTTATTTTGGCAGGGAAGGGCGCTTTGAATTGTTAATGCAAACTGATTTTCGGTGAAGTCACGTCGGAAGCACCGGTTCAAGCTAGATCACCGAAATTAAACAACGCTGAATTTGTTCAGTACTTAGATGGGGTATCATTTTGGGACAATAGGTATCATAAGCAATATAAGGTCTATGTGCCTAGGTAAACTCCAACAGAGAAGAAGAAGAAGAAGAAGAAGAAGAAGAAGAAGAAGAAGAAGAAGAAGAAGAAGAAGAAGAAGAAGAAGAAGAATTACCAAATAGTGAATGTTGCTGTTCCAGCAAATCACAATAAAACTGAAATGAAAAACTGAAATCTTGACGAGAGGACAAAGCAACAACCGTGGAACATGAAGCAAACAGTTGTCCCTATCCTTATTAGAGCACTTGGAACATTTCTGAGGAGCTTTGAACAAAAAAAAAATGTAAGGACTAAATATAAGAGAAAGAACTGAAATTGTCCAAATCATGTAGGTTTCTCAAAAGAGTACTCAAATATTAATGAGGCTGGCTTTTGCTCGATCTCTAGTGAAAACCTCTAGATACTGTTAGTGCGAAATCCTTCACTTACTCCTGGCGTGAAAACCTTCAGATACTCCTGGTGCGAAGGCCTTCAGATAGTCCTGGTGAGAAAGCCTTCAGGTACTTCTGATGCGAAAGTCTTTATATACTCTAGGTGTAAAAGCCTTCATATACCCCTGGTGTGGAATCCTTCAGATACTCCTGAAAAGCCTTTAAATACTCCTGGTATAAGAGCCCAATATTTTGTTCGATTTTTTTTTTTTTTGCAGCTGTCAGTCGTGACGATGATGTATGTATTTCCCAACCCCTCCACGACAGAAATCATTTTTAAGCGGGATACTGCTGGTTTTGATTCAAAGTTTTTCTTCTAGTCGGTTTGCAAAAGGAGGCTAAAAAACCCAATCTGCCCAACTATTTACCTATAAACGAAGGGATGGAGAATAACAGATGGATCCATGTCTTTTTAAGGAGATATTAACACGAAGGGAAACGCAAACAGTATCGTCTAGGATTTGAACTCGGGGCGCCGTTTCTATTTCCTACTACGATAACCGTAATATTCAGTGCAGCATCTAGTAACGACAATGATATAACACTATGTGACGATGTTGAAGAATGTAAAGAACAATTCTCTGTAACAATCCTGTCACATGAAGACGAGTGTCTTTTCTACATTTTGATGATTCTGATGATTGTTAACATAACGTATTGCTCTTTTTTCGTCATTCCCGTCTCCACTTCTGAGTCCTTGTGACACTTGTTGCTTTCAGAAATTCCGATTTATTGCAGTAGTTTCCTATTACTCTTTGTCAATGTTGCAAGCTTTTACGTCACACTTACATATGTCCTTCAAGTGTAGCTGAAGTTGTCCTCGGCCTCTAGTTCCAGTCTGGTTTCATTGTTTAATAGCATATCAACCTTCATATGCTATTTAATACCGAAGCCATTCCTCAAGAATCTAGGGGATAAGGGACTTCATACCTTTCCCAAGGATATTAGTCCAAAAGTGGACATAATAGCGTGACTGGGGTTCCAACTCGCTGATTAGAATATCACAGTCCAGTACGTTAGCCAATACGCCACAGAGGCTCCTCGTCTCCCGTTCCAGTGAAACCACAATAAGTATAAATAATAAAGCTATGTATTAATTTTATACGGCATATTGCTCTATGAGGAATATATTGACTCAGTTGATAATAGAAACTAAATGTCAAAGCCCAAACATTTTTTTTTGCTTTCATATATTTAAAGTTATTGATTGGCTTATTATCACATTATTATCTACGCTATAATTCGGCTTGTCTGTATTGTACGACCGTGACGCTATCTTAACTGGACTGGACTTGATAACTGTTGTTCAACCGACACCCCGAATATGTGTATCACCAAAGTACCTCAGCGATCTTGCCTCAATATTTCCGATTTCTTTCTTTCTTTCTTTCTTTCTTAATATCTTCCTATTCTGTTTTATTTTCTTTCTTTCTTTCTTAATATTTTCCCACACTTTCTTTTTTCTTTCTTTCTTTTTTCTTAATATATCCCCAATCTCTTTCTTTCTTTCTTTCTTTCTTTCTTGATACTTTCCAAGTCTGTCTTTCTTTCATCCTTTCTTTCTATCGTCTTATCTTTCTGCATTTTCTTTCTTTCTTTCTTTCTTTCTTTCTTTCTTTCTTTTTTTCTTTCAGGCATAACTTTTTCTCATTTTGCCTATTAATTCTATATGTGAAATTTTATATCTAATATGCATCTAATAGCTTTATTCTATTAGTGAGAGGATTATAGAGTAAAGCTGATTTTTAGATGATACAACCCATGGAATTCCCATCAAGTTCATACAACAGTCTACGCGAGTTTTTATACCAGTCGTAAATGATGGCCTTGATTGAAGCCCTGGTGACAGCAAATTTCTACCGATCTCCAAGTCTCTTCTCAGGATTCTAACCAAACTCAACCATGCCGTATTCCGGAAGATCTCAGATTTTACCCGGATATCCAATTCCACCAGTCTCTTTTCAAGGTCCCTTGTGAACTGTTCTACGGTCTCTAATTATAATTTGCATCAATGTAACTTCATGTTCTATTGGCTTTTCAGGTTTTCTGGCAAGGTCCAGGTATTATCCAGTTTATTATCATCATTGGAGTTATCATCATCATCTTAATAGTAGTAGTAATTGTAGCAGTACTAATTGTAGTATGTTAACTGATGTGGACTTTCCTCTGTTGTTGCAACTTTCAATAATGATATGATCTCATAAACTCAGTTTTTCTAGTATTTAAACGATTTTGAGTTCTACTCACATTCTTATGTCACCTTCCTCGATATTCAATATATTTTTTCTTTCTTTGTTCACAAAGACCTGGTTGTTGTAAACATTATAATTGACTATCAAAAGTGATAATGATGATTATTAATTATAAGTAAACGGTCGGGGAACAGAGAACCCTCTCTCTCTCTCTCTCTCTCTCTCTCTCTCTCTCTCTCTCTCTCTCTCTCTCAGGTGGCGCCTAATGCAACAATCACTACGTTTTGTTCCAAATTTCTAGTTCTTAACGGCATCAAGATGATAACAACAACAAAATGTCGACCTTTAACATCCACGAGCACATGCGCATGCGCGTTAAAAGAAACATGAAAGTGAGACAAATAATCACATCTGTGATTTATCGTTTAGAGACGTTATTCAAAACACTTTTATACCTTTTTTTTTTTTTTTTAGTGAAAAAACTTGACTGGCCGAACAACCAATAAAATGAATCAGTTTTTCTTTTAGATTGCAAGGCTAAAACATTAAATGAATTGTTTTCCATTTCCTACTAAGAGGTAAACACAATGAAGATGTTTACTATGCTTAGCTTCATTTGACACAATGATCACAATCATGAGCGCCTGCTTCCACGTTTCCCGGGAGGAGTCGGAAAAGAATATGTATTGACCAAACCAACGGGCAAGATGTGACATAAGGCCAATTTTTAAGAGGAGTAAAACTGGTTTGAATTCAGTTTTTCTTCTAGACTGGTTGCCTAACTAAGGCTAAAAAACTCAGTCTTTCAAACTGATAGGAAAAACTTGTATAGACTAATAAATAAATAAACAATAATGATAATTTGATTTCTTTTCCTTTAATGGCATATCAACATTTATGGTTTAATTAATGCCAAAGCCATCCTTGTAGAAGAACCGTAGTCATACTATTCATCCCATAGCTGAGAGATAAGGAGGCTCATACCTTTCCCAATGGTATTTGTCCGAAAGTGAACGTAATATCGTGACTGAAGTTCGAACTCACTTATTACGATATCACCGTCCAATACGTTAGCCACGATTCCATGAGGTCTCCTGCATCCATAATATAAATACGAGAAGGCATCATTATCCACAGCCTGATACATAGTTATTAGCTGAACTTTGATCTAATTTTTATTACTACATAATGTTCGATCTATGTGATTAATATTCATTACTGAATTAAGTGCATTGACAAGGAGGGAGATTATATTAAATAATATAATAATTTTTCCCTTATGTAAAATAAATGCCTTCAGAATAGATACTAGATGAACTGTCTCCAGAAGATAGAGTGACTTAAATAATCAAAGATAAAAACAAGGTGATTAACATACTAAGATAGATATGCACAGACGGATATAACAGTTATAATACAACATCATTATATCATTTATACATGTATGTGTGTGCGCCGCGCGTGAGGAGATAGATAGATAGATAGATATGAGGGTGACTGGATAGAGGGAGTATATATATATATACATATA
>OY757916.1:61512827-61545617 GCA_963585895.1 Sepioteuthis lessoniana | reverse complement strand
GTCCGTACGGATGTGCATGTGTGTGTGAGTGTGTGCTCTGCCAACACCACCATCAGCAACACCAACATCACCACCCAAAAAATTCATGTGCACTCTTGCATGGAATTAGTATAAAGAAGACACAGTCCCCCACCCCTCCAAAAAAAAAAGGGGTGGGCAAAAATAAAGTACGCTCTTTCTTATGCGCGCATCGGTGTGAACATCTTTGCTTTTTTTGCTTTTTTTCTTTTTTTTTTTCTTTTTTCTTTTTGCTCTTATGCTTCCCCAATCCCAACCCCACGCCGCTCTCAAATGATTCTGTCTCTGCGTTTGTGGCTGTACCAGTCACGTGACCGCCAGAGATGACTCACTTCACAACTAACGGCAACAACAATGCAACCAAGTCCTGCAAAGCCAACAAAACGAATAAACAAACCAAGAAGTATTTCCTTTTCTCCTTCATCGCCATACCACGGAATCCTAACCCGTCGACAGCACCGTCCATCCTCACCCAGTATCCCCACCACCTCCTCCGACCAACCGACTCCACCCCACGCCCGACAACTCCAACTGCCTCTCGATCCATCACTTGCAGCTTCCCGCATCGATCGACATGCCTATGGTCTCAGCTTTTAACGCCATCCTCATGTCAGATAAACCAGACTCTAGTACAACAGGCAAGAGACCACGGACTTTTTCGACTGGCACAAATCTTGCTTTTTTCTTTAATTTCTTCCTTCTCTCATTGCTTCTTTCATTCATTCCTTTTCTCATTGTTTCTTTCTTTCTTTCTTTTGCATTTCTACTTCTAACTTCATATCCCTTCTTTTTCTTCTTCTCTTTCTCATCCATTCTTAAGATCGCTCTTTATCGTTTTCTTTCTCAGTCTTTCTTTTTATTTTCCTTTTTTTTTTTTCATTCCATTGTCTTTCCTCTTTTTCTTCTTTCTTTCTTTCCTTTTTCTTTCTTTCTTTTCCTCCAGCTATCTCCCTCGTTCTTTCTTTTTTTTTTCCTCCTCTTTTTTTGTCTCTTTTTGCCTATTTTTTTTTTTTTTTCTTACTCGCACCATCGATTTCTTTCTTTCACATTTTAGTCAATCTCTTTTTGTTTTTCTACTCATCATCCTTCTCCACCTTCTCCTCCTCCTACAACTCTTCCTACCCTAATCTCTCTCTCTCTCTCTCTCTCTCTCTCTCTCTCTCTCTCTCTCTCTCTCTCTCTCCTCCCGGTCATCTTATTTAATCCTTCTCTTTCATATTTTACAATTTGAGTGTCTCATTTTGCGGCACGATATTCTCTCTCTCTCTCTCTCTCTCTCTCTCTCTCTCTCTCCTCTTTCCATTCTTATCTAAAAATTACCTCTCCTTTCCGTCCAAATTTAACTTTCCTCTCTCTATTCATACTGC
Source organism: Sepioteuthis lessoniana (assembly GCA_963585895.1). Classification (NCBI taxonomy): domain Eukaryota; kingdom Metazoa; phylum Mollusca; class Cephalopoda; order Myopsida; family Loliginidae; genus Sepioteuthis; species Sepioteuthis lessoniana. Next base: position 61,544,232 of record OY757916.1, on the reverse strand, counting down.
TGATTGCCACAATTCACCTCGCTAACCCCATCTCTTTCTGTCTCTTCTCTCTCTCATTAACTACTCTGTCCATTCATATCTTTCAAATAATCATAATTTCCCTTCCAAACTTTCTTTCTCTCTCTCTCTCTCTCTCTCTCTCTCTCTCTCTCTCTCTCTCTCTTTCTCTCACGCATGTATGCATATTAACGCCTATACATATTCTATAATAATCACTATTCTACAAGCTGCATCTCTCTCTCTCTCTCTCTCTCTCTCTCTCGCTTGCTTGTTCGCTCGCTCGCTCTACACACACTCACACATACTCACAATCTCTTCCTCCTTCTCGCTCTCTCTCTCTCTCTCTCTTTCTCTCTCTATGTATCAATCTTTCTTTGTCGTGGTTATCACTAACTATCCCTCTCTTGCTTTCTCACTTGTTTTTGTCTTCTTTTTATAGCGTGTGAATATCCAAATTACCATGTTCCATATTTTAAAGATAGATTGAGACATAACTTACAGCACGCTACTAATAACCGCAGACATTAGGAAATGGCTTTTTTCAACCAATAATTTATCTCTCGTGTCTTGAGAAGAATGAACTAGTCCAAAACTTAAAACATAACAAAAATATAACGAACAATTCTTGTCGCCGGTCTCCGGTATCGCTTCGCACAGTCAGCCTTGAAAAACACTTCCGCTCATGCAAAAATGTCTATGTCCACTGGAGCCAGAATCCGGGTGTAAGCCGTAAAATATACAAATGACATCTGACTAACAGCAAGCAGCAGTCGAATAAGAGGCACTACCTATGAAGTAATGGTTAGAGAGCTAGGTTAACTGGTTATGGTTAATGAGTTCGATTCCTACAGACTGCCCTATACTTCTGTGCCAAAGTAAACTAAACTTAGTGAATCAAGCACCTGTTCCCATCAGATCACCGAAGTTAAGCAATGATGAACCCTTTCAGTACTTGAATGGGTAACCATTTACAAACAGTAGGTACCTAAGTAAACGCGAGGCTTTATGCCAGACGAAATAAAGCTTAGTATATTCTAATTTATTTTGAAAGCAATAGTTCCGATCACCAGCAATAGTTCCGATCACAAGTTGAACAGCGATAAGACTGTTCATTACTTAGAAACAGCAGTTACTGTACAGTCACCATATTCTAAGCCTCATCGATAGATCACAGGATGGAACGATTCTCATTTGTATTTAATAGTTTTCTTCGAGAATTGGAACGTCTAAAAAAAATTATGTTCATCATAAAGACTTCCACAAAATTACCATTGTAAATTAGACTGGAAATTGTTGTTTTGATTTTTTTTTTCGGAAAACATTTAAAGTGTATGGTTTGTGAGTTCGATTATCACTGGGTCCCTCATAATCCTGGATTTAGACTAAACTAAGCTAAGCTTAATAAAAGATTACATTGTAAATAAGGTTTTCATACGCTTTGTGACACTAGAAAAAAGGTAAAGATAGATCGCAAAAAATTGCTATAAATCAGTTTAGCTTTTTTAAATGTGTTTAATTGTGGGGTAGTGATTAGTGAGTTTGTCCACCTGATCATTATTAGTGTGTCCAACTCTCACTGGTATCTCCACACTTCTAGCCTTAAGACATAACTTAGAAGATGATTATCAAACTGCTGTATGAAGTAGAACTTTACTCCCTTGCCCAGTGTTTTAACAATCAAGACAAATTCGTAATGCACTAAGTTGTAAACAATTATAGTTAACTTCGAGATTTGAGCAAACAAAATTCTTCGTTGCATTCGTTTGCTTCTTGTACACAGTAGATGGATGAGAAAAGATTTAATTGCCCCTTATTGGCCGCCATTGGCTAGCATAAACCTCATTAAAGAAACAAGGAGTGGATCCAAACAAAGAAAGTCTATTAAAATCTTCATAGCTATATATATATATATATATATATATATATATATATATATATATATATATATAATCACGTCTTTTTTTTATCTTTGATGTTTTTGGTTTGTATATTACTCTACTTTTATTTATAACTAAACGACCCTAGAACCCTTTTGGTTCCTTTTGTGACAGCTGTCCATGATAATATTGATGTTTCTATTTAGGAAAGCGTAAAAGATTCTAATTAACATTTCATAGTTATTTCCATTATATTTAGATTGATTTTAACTTTATATCAACCCATCAAGGGTTATTTTATGCTGACAGGTTAAGGAATCGCGTTTCTTGTACATTCATATTTTCATATTTTGTGTAGCTGTTTCTTATGAGTTGTTTTTTTTTTTTTTTTCGTTCATGGTCCTATCAACTACGAATAATTATTAAACGGATCTACTTGACTCAAAGATACGACCTGAACTAGTGCTCCCGCACAGAGTTAACCTGAGAGTAATGACAATGAAAAAGTACACCAGACTCCGCAAATCTCTACCATGGGAACCTCACCATCAGAGTAGTTTAGTATCATATCCTTGACACCCCGTTTTTGTTGTTATTTTTTGGCGGGGGAGGTCTTACCCATCTGCAGGGCATGCAGTCAGCGCATTCTTAGCCCCACCAACACAATAAGGAGTCTAATAAAAATTCTATTGTTATCTCCGTTGTATCAAGCCTTTGGATGATTAAAAAAATGTCATTAACTCCGAGAATTATAAAAATGCTTTATTCTCGAAGGCTGATACAAATGTATTGTTCTGATAAAAATCTCGCTATAATGTGCCGATATCTTTTCCTGGATTACGGCAACATATACACTATCATAATGAATACTTAAGTAAGAGTCTCTTGCGAAGACTGTCAAAGGATCAAAACTATTTTGCCATTACTACTGCCTTGGAGGTGAGCCAGTCAGAGAAGAGAGATTTCCCCGATCAAGATGAAGGAAGCCTATTAAAAGTTTTAGGCAATAAAAAAAAAGCGTTTCACTTGGTGTTTTCTTTTTATTTTTATCTGAGATAATACAAGTTAAAATCTATGAACTGTACTTATTAAACCTCCAGAGAACAGATATATTTGAAGACAGCGCAATAATTCAAGAGGTATAAACATTAAAAAGATAAAAAAACGATCCTGGGTTCTTAGAACCCCCCCCCTCGACATATAAAAATGAGGAAAACTCGTTCAACTAGTCAGTTGCTGTTTACAAACCAGAACAGAACTTGTCAAGATATATATATATATGTGTGTGTGTGTGTGTGTGTGTGTATACTTGCATACACACATATATATACACACATATATGTGTTTGTTAAAATAAGAAGAATTGTATAATGCAGTATTGTGTGTATGCATGTATATATATATATATATATATATATATATATATATATATATAATGATAAAAATATCTTGTGTATTTATTTAAATACTTTATACGCAATCTTGTATATACAAGGGTCGGCTGAAAAGTTCATACGCTGACCAAGATACTTTCATGGAATGCGACCAAATAAGGTTTATTTTTCTCGCCAACTTCGATGGAAGAAGCGTGTGAACCGCAAGAGAGACTATGTTGAAAAATAAGCCTCATTTGGTCACACTCCATAAAAGTATCTTGGTCAGCCAATGAGCATTTCGCTTGACCCTTGCATTTGAAAGCATGTTTCAATACAGTCATCATCATCATCATGTCGTGCCATCAGCACGGATATCCTTGACCCTCCCTCACCACTTCTCCCTATCGCTCATCGCCTCTGGCAGGTCTTCAAGGCTGCATCCCGTATCTTCACAGAGCTGCTGAATGTACGTTCGAGCTGGTCATCCTGCTTTTGCTCGGTCATATGTGGGGGTCCATAGGAGTACATCACTTAGTTACCTCAAAGACCACGAATACACGTCAATCCCAGAGCAAGTCCAAAAATAACCCTGTTTCCAACGCTCTGTCTCACAGCTCTGGTCTCCAGCAAAAAAAGAAAAAAAAAGAGTTGCCGACCCAGAGCTGGAACTTCTAGGATCGAAATCTTTTTATTATTTTACTGCGTCCTTTCCGCAAACAAAAACCCAAGCCCGAAGTAGAGTGGATACAAATACGTATAGCCAGGTATATCGTTGAATCTAAATGTTATTGTTTTCATCTAATGCCCAGTCGAAGGGACGTAGATTACGCTGAGTGTAGACCCTGCCAAGGAGTAAGACCTTCTTAAGAAACAATTCCATAAAAACTGTAAATATGAACGTACAATGAAACTATTCTCTAACCTCTTAGAGTAAAATACCCCGAGACGCGTTGACATACTGCTAAAATCAATCGATCGATCATTTCTATTTTATTTTTCTAATCTCCAAATTTTATGATCAAATTATCCCCAAATGGTCAACGACTGTGTTTAAGTTTGTTTTGTTTTTTTTTAATTTAGTTTAATAAAAAGAAAATATATCTCTAAAATTGTATGTCTGATGTCCTCGCAGAGCCGTTAGCAATTAGAGATTGCTCTATCTCTCGGTCTGATGAATCAAACTGAATGTCACTCCTTCCTTCCATCAATCAATCTACCACTGTTTATATTGACTCTAATCATGAAATATGATTCGAGGAAATCAAGGATACTTCGAGGGGCCACACTTTAGAGCCGTTCCCAATTCTGTTGCTGACGGTCGACTAACAAAAAACAATATCAACAAATATTTCAGCTCTATGAGGAGAATAATGTTTGTTAAAGACACAACGTTGAATTATATGTTTTGTCTCTTAGATAGATGAAAGAGACCACTCTTAGGAGTAGTCGATATTATTTCAACACTTCAGAGCTTTGCCATCTTGTTTAGAATGGTCATGAAATTGAACCGAATTTAGAATATATAATTACATATTAGAGAAGCGCTTAGTATAACGGCTATTGTCGTAGGCAATGGAATTGACGACCCGAGTTCAAATCCTGGACAAGGTTGTTTGTGTTTCATAACGCGCTATTACCCTGGGGAAAAACATGAATACATCTCCTCCCAGCTATCAGTAAATATAAGGCATACGGGGTTCTTTAACCTTGGTAAGGCGACCAGTCTAGGGGAAGGAAAACTCTGAATCCAAACCAGATTTATTCCGCTTAAAATTGACCTTGTGTCACATTCTGCTTGTGGAGAAGGAGTTGGTTAAATACCTATATATTAGAAGCAAACTTATTCACTAACTGGAAGTTTGCTTTTTTTTCTTTGGTACTTACTTTTTGTAACAGGACTTCCCTTAACTTCTGTTTTTAAAAGCCGGGGATACTCACACTAAAACTGTTCCCTTCACCTTACAAATTAATTTTGCACCAAGAGAACTCATGATTAGAATCAAGGGTGTGTTAAAAAGGTTTGATTTGGACTTCTGCAATCTAATGTCTCTTCGCAGGACGAGCAACTGGAACGTTTAATCAGGCTTTCTTTAGACAAAAGCGGTGTGAGTTCAAGTCTCACTAAGAGCTTATTCTTTCTTTTTTCTGATTAGTGTAGTTGCTTGTTGTCGTAGACTGATAGCCTAAATGAGTTGCCATCAAATAAAAGCAACTAAAATTTAAGAAGGAAGATACTAGTCAAAATATAAATAAATTGTAGTCAAAATACTAGTTAAAATATAAATGCGCTTTTTTTAGATATTTAATGAAATTCTTACTTTTTGGGGTCACTTTTTTTGCTAATTTTTTGGTTAGAGCAAAATTGCGTTTTTTTAAACATTTTGTTTTTCAATTTGAGGCAAATGTTGATGTTTAATTTTTCTGCGACTTCTCAAGTTGTTTTACGTGGGTCCACTTCAAAAATGACACCAGGTTGATTGACATCAAGAAAGACATTTCCAACCCTCCTTTCATCTTCATCACTTCATTCTCCATGGCGAGAAATTAGGAACCGACGTACGTGCGTTTCTTAACAGTCCCCTGGTCAAATGTTTCTGCCCCATTTTGAACTCATGTGATAAAATCTATCAAATTTGCTAATTTTCCATCTTTAATTCGACTGCCAAAAATAACCAAAATAAAAGGTGAAAACAAAACACAAATCAGTAAAACAAAATTCGCATTTTTTATACGAAGTGTGTTCAAAATGTATCAAGACTGAATCTACATTTACCAAGACAGAAATAAATAATGTTAATTTTCTTGAAACTTCGTATACAACTCACCTGATCTCATCCGTGGTGAAGGGGTTGAATAAATACATATTCAACACACTTATTCCTACGAGTTGTCGATTATTCGAAGCACTTTTGAAACTCCTCTTTTGATATGATCTGTAATTGTTTTACTGCTTACGTCCTCAGATCTAACCCTTTTCGATTTAATACACCAAAAGAAATTCAAAAAGAAAAGAAGAAAAAGTCCCCCAGAGATTTGTCTAGTGGGTATGGAGGCTACTGCACAATTATATGTTTTGCTGAGTACTGCCGATCAAAAAGAATCAAAAATTGGAACTGATTTCTTGACATGATCAAGAAGTGTCAGAAATTGGAAGTTAAAAAAGAACGATGACTGAGACTTTTTCTCTGTATATACTTTCTTTTCTCTCGTTATTCTAATAAAAAATATCCATCGTTGTTCAAGCAACAATTTTTCTCCATCATAAAGTCCTGATGAAAGTTTGATAAAATCGAAACGTTTTAACATTGACTTTACCATCATAATAACTTCATCGCTTTGTTTTTCTATTTACTTCGTAAATTGCTCTGTAAACTTCTTCATCTAAATTTTACATTCTAAAATGTAAATAAATTTAAGACTTCAGTTTCTGTACTTTTTAATCACATATCGTATTACGGGAACATAGTTTTAAAAAAAACAGTTTATTCCAATATGCGCTTGCATTGGCAGAGCTAAGAATATGCTGACTGTATCCAATGCAGAGGGGTAAAACCCCTCCACTCCACAAAAAGTGGTGTCATGGGTATGATACTAAACTTTACCAGATTGTAAGGCTCTATTTCTGAAGATATGGGGAGTATGGTAGGCTCGTTCATTGCCATTACTCTCAGATCTACTCTAATTCGAAATGGTAGTATCTGTTAGGGTCTTATCAGTGGATCAAGTAAATCTGTTTAGAAATTATTCGTATTCCAAAAGATTGTGAGTAAAATAAATCTCAAAAGCAACTACACAGAAACTGTAAATATGTGCGTACCATGAACGTTGTCCCCTAACTTTAAATAGAATAACCCTAGACAAGTTGACATGCCGTTAAACTCAATCAATCAAACAATCAATCAATTTTACTGATCATTTCGAAGTCTTATTCTCATTCAGGAAAATTGTGTATTTCTTAGAAACAAATCCCATCCCTTCTTCTCTTCCCCCGTCTTGTTACATGTTTATCCTCCTTGCTTCTTCCATCCTACAAATTCCTTCCACTACTCCTCACATACTTTCTCTTCCTCCTGTTTTCAGATTTGCTTTCTCTTTCTTCTCTCCTTCTCTTCCTCATGCTTCTGCTCCTCCAACCAAGATTGATTCCTTATAAATCGGTCTGACGAAATGCGCCACCAGCACTTTCCCCATAATTCGAAAAAAAAAACCGACGAAGGAAGTAAAGACATGCCTGCACCCACCACAATACCCTTTACCAACTTTCCCACCCACCCCGGGTAGATAACAAATTGCCCCACCCCAAACGTTCTGTCGGATGACAAATGGGTATTGTGTTCAACTTTTCACCGTTTGGGTTGACAAAGAAGCGACATTAAACTCAAGTATGGAAGTAAAAAAATTATATATACATACGTAGGTAAATAAAATGATAAAAATTATACCCGTGACCCCCTTCCCACAGGTACACATTTTAGAGTCGATCTGAGACGATCATAAATCTGAAAGTTAGCGTGAGGGGGTATATGCGTGTTTATGTGCATTAAAGTGTCTATGTATTATACTATACGAATGAAAATATCCAAGAATTTCTGCGTATATAAATATAGTCATTCATATATATATATATATATATATATATATATATATATATATATATATACTCTTGTGTGTGATGGTGATATATAAACATTTTAGATATCTCTATAAACACACACATACGAACATATACTGGTGTCTATACAATGGTCTCAGTGCCAGTATGAGTAAATGTCCATATAATATATATATATATATATATATATATATATATATATATATATATATATATATATATATATATATATATATATATATACTTGTGTGTAACAGGAGTGTGTAAAGGTTTTAGATACTTCTATATATGGACATATACACATGCGTATTCTTATTGTTTTTATACAAGTCTATATACCAATATGCAAAAATGTATTTATAATAAGGATATATAATATACATATAAACATAGAGAAATTATATGAATACTTACACATATGAGAGTTATAACTGGATAACATAATATATATATATATATATATATATATATATATATATATAGGAAGAAAGAGAGAGAGAGAGAGAGAGAGAGAGAGAGATCCATTGATCACATCGTCGAGAAACTGACAATTACCGAGTGCTTTTGACTCTGTGTCTACGCTATCCTAACTTATATTTGCTCGCTCACCGATATTGTGCACTCTTTAATTATAGACATATTAAACTATATATATATATATATATATATATATATATATATATATATATATATATATTTATACTTACGCACACACACACACACACAAACGCACATACACATCTTAATATATCGATAAGTCACGCCCTAAACGCATTCAGCTGAATTCTGACCTCAAGTCTCCACCGTATAATATTTGGTGTATGTAGTTATTATTCAACGGTAAATTAAGTGCATTGACAAGGTAAGTGTTTCTATTGAAGCATGAATATTTGTTATGGGAAAAATTACTTCTTTTTTTCATCATTAGATTACGGGTTTATATATATATATATATATATATATATATATATATATATATATATATATTACTGTAGACATGTCTTCTTGAATGAAATGGGTCAGAAAGGGCCGTGACTACGTAAATAACGCTTCCAGACAAGTTTTACTTTTTATCGGTGATCCGGTGTTCATGATATCTATATTAGAGCAGCATGATTGGCTGTTGGTGGGAAGGATGGGTGCGATGGAGTAGACAGTGAGCTGGGTAAGGGTTGAAAGTTTACGAATACAATACAATAATATGGCAAATATATATAATATAATACTTTGTCCCTCCCAAAAGCCGCACACGGCAGCCCACCAAACAAACAGAGAAGCACATACAATAAATGAAATCGGAATGTTTTCACTGTAAGTATATAAAAAAAAGAACAGTTGGTCGAGATGATGTATTGGATCACGCTTAAAACAAAAGGACTGTTGGTCGTAAATGTTTAAGTTCTCTTTACAACATGCTTTTTTGGACGTATAGAGGTATAACACACACACACACACACAAACACACACACATAGATAGATAGATAGATAGATACTTGCGTGTGACGGAGGTATATAAAGGTCGTAAATATCTCTGTATATGTACATACACGCACACACTTATATTGGTTTCTCTGCAATGGCAGTATATCATCATCATCATCATGTCGCGCTAGTAGCACGGATATCCCTGACCCTCTCTCGTCACTCCTCCCTATCGTTCATCGCCCTAGGCAGGTCTTCAGGACAACATCCCGTATCCTCACATAGCTGCTGAATGTATGTTCGTGCTGGTCGTCCTGCTTTTGCACGGCCATGTGTGGGGGTCCATAAGAGTACATCTCTTATGAGTTCATCCCTGCTTTGCTTATATATGAAATGCGCTCGTGGCGTAATGGTTATTGTCGTAGGAATTGGAGATAGTGACCCGAGGTCAAATCCTTGACGAGATACCCTTGGGATGGATATACATCCAACTACTTTCCCTCCAGTTATAGTAAGGCAGACTGGGCTCTTTAACCTTGACATGACAATTGGTCTTGGAGAGTTAAAACTCTTAATTCAAACCTGTTAAACTCCGCTCAAAAATTAACCTTGTGTCGCATCCAGCTCGTGCAGAGGGGTTGGTAAATATATACATAATATGTATAAACATATAGAAATTGTATGCATACTTACAACACACAAAAAACATCCACACATATGAATTGTAAATATCTATGTGATTATTTTACATAATCGATATATATATATATATATAGTGAGATATATATATATATATATATATCATATAGGCAGCAAATTGACCGTTACTAAGAGCCGTTGACTCTGCATCCACCGTATCTTAATATATATATATATATATACTCTATCTTAATATATATACGTATGTATGCTCTATCACTGATATTGAGCACTCTTTATAAAGAAATATAGAAGGGGATGTACCGGTGGTGTAATGACTAAAATGCTGGATTGCGGTCTCGAAGTTAACGAGTTCGAACTTCAGTCGCGCTATTATGTTTACTTTCTGATTAATACCCTTGCAAAAGTTATGAACCCTTTATCCCAACAGCTATGGATTAAACAGTATCACAGCTATTCTTCTAGAAGGATGGCTTTGGTATTAAATAACTCAAGAAGGTTGATGTGTCATTAATAAAAAAAAGACGGAAAGAAACATATCCAACCAAGTCAATAATACACAAACGAACAAACATACTCACACATAAACGGCAGTCTACCACAGAAACACACACTGAAAATGGAAACGAATGTTTTCACTGTAAGATGTATTGGACTACGTTTAAAAAAAGGACCTGTTGAGGATTTCTTTACGTATAAAATACCATTTTCTAACATAGTTTATCTAGTTAGTTCTTAACTAAAGTCTGGCATAAGACAACGCTAAAACTGACTTTATGATCAGAGGTCTACGAAACAATTGTTCTATTGTAGTGCTTCAATAACTATTAATTAAGCTTATCTTAATCTGGCACAAAACTACAAGGAGCTTAATCTAGTACACAGCTTCACAAGGAAATACTTTAAGAAAAATTAACTCACTATACTAATCACCTTTTTTTGAAATAATCTTGCATATCATTATACTGTAGTAATCTACCAATCATTTATTAAATTCTACATATAGCACATAAAGATTAACAATCATAACAATCTTTACAGAAAGAGTAACGATTGCAGTTCTTAACTACGAAAACGGTTCTGAGTATGTATTCGCGGGCAAGAGGCGACACAAGATCAATTTCTACTGCGGAGAAAAGCTGATTTGAATTCTCTAAGATTGGTAGCCGAACCAAGGTAAAAGAACCCAATCTATTATACAATTCACCTATAGCTGGAGGGAGAACAGATGGATTCATGTCTTTTCCAAGGGCATTAGCACAAAGTGAAACACAAACAGCTTCATTCAGAATTAGAATTCAATTTATCCGTGTCTATTTCCTAAAACGATAACCGTCACAGTCACTGCGCGGGCCGCCTTTCATACGTGACGGATGGTTATATTTCTTTAACTAAATTTTGGCCTGAGTGGGGCCGTTCACCAAGGTCTTTGTGTGTTTGCAGGACTAGGTTCATTGCTTGGTGCCTGAGGCGCCCAAAAACGGTAATGTCGACGGGGTAAAGATTTTTTGTACTTACGGCACTGAGTCTCGATTCGTGCGCGGCCCCCACTATAAAACGGTCTAGTGGCATATCCTGATACGGTTCGATGTCAGATAAATACCGTCACACAACGAAACCTTCGAGTTGATGGTATTATGAAATTGCCCGAGCAAAATAGCATATGTATTGATAAATCCTGTAATAATTCATCAAAAGTTTCTTTTTTCTTTTCTTTTCTTTTCTTTTTTTTTCTTTATTTGTTTGTTTTATTTTTGTCTGTATATTATCAAATAATTAAAGAAAGGCTACAGAGAGGGTAGCAGAATTCCTATGATTACCAATGTAATTCCTGGGCATGTTTTACCATATTCCTCATTATCATAATCATCAACTCGTACTGACAGCACGAAGTTCCCCCCCTCTCTCTCTCTCTCTCTCTCACTCTCTCTCTCTCTCTCTCTCTTCGTCCCTTACATCCATCGCTCCTGGTAGGTCCTCTCAGTTGCATCGAGTGTCTCTACAGAGCTCATGTATGTAAGTCTTTGCTGGTCAGTTAACTCTGATGCATCTATGTGAAGGAGAAGGTCACTTATGAGTTCGTTCTTACACATCTGTTAGGTTAGCTAAATCGAATCTTTATTTTTTGTTCTACCATATAAAGTAGACATCTGGTTAGAAATCAAATGATTGATCGATTGATTGATTGATTGATTGATTTTTACGATATCGTAACCCCTCTGTGGTTATTTTACAACTAGAGGTTAGAGAATTGCGTACATTGTATGTTTATATTTTTATTTTTTATGTAGTTTCTTGAAAGTTCGTTCTATTTGTTTGTTTGTATGTTTGTTTGCTTGGTGGTTATTTTTTTTTTTTTTTTTTGTGGGAGGTGTATTTGGGTTTTTGGGTTTTTTTTTTCTTTCGCACGGTTGTATAATATTATGTATTCCTATCTTATATAAATCTATCCCTATCTAAATAGCTCTATTTGACCCATAGATGGGACCCTAACAGGTACTACCACTCCGTGTCAGAGTGAATCTGCAATAGCAATGAAGGGGTATTCCACACTCCCTAAATCTCCAGAACTGGAGCCTCACGATTGGATGTAATTTAGTGTTATACACAGAATACCTCTTTGGAGCGGGGAGTCTTTTCCCTCTGCAGGGAATACAGACCGTATTATAAGCCCCACCAACAGGGTGACCAGAAGTCCAAGTTTTAATATTTTTTTACCTGTCTTGATTAATAACACTTTTCTAGTCTCCAGAAAATGTCCATTAGGTTTGGTCTCTTTCTTTAATGGCATATCAACCTTCGAGGGTTATTTAATGCCAAACTCATCCTTGTAAAAATAAAGGAGTACTATTTAACCCATAACTGGAGTGATAAAGGAGTTCATACCTTTACAAAAGTTTATAAGTCCAAAAGTGAACGGAATGGCGCGTCTGAAGTTCGAACTCACTTACTATGATGGTACTGTCCAATACATTATCCACTACACCACGTCAAAATATTTTACTCTGCTAGAAACAATATATTACTTTAAAACTTTAAAACTTTAAAACTTCATCTTGCACAAGTTTTAGCGATAACATATTTGGTACGAGCAACGATAATCCTGGGTTGTACATGTATGAGGACATACACATACAAATACATACACATACTCACATGTTTACACATACGCTCACACACACAGTTAAAGAAAGAAAGATAAACTTTGTAATTCAAATATAATATTACAGGTCAATAAAAACATGCATTTAAAAATATCAATCTGTGACTTCCGTTAATCCCACGAAACCATAGGATCTGTCCTCGAATTTTCTTGCTTCCACTTCAAGATACAAAACTAGGAAAGGATGTACGGGGTTTCCTATGTAGCAAGTCTTTACTGTCCACGTTACTGATGTTGTCTATCCAAAACAAAAGTGTGGGTCAGTACTGCTCGTCAAATGTGTCGTCGCAAGATTTGCCAGGAGATATAACTGAAAATTTAGATTCATTTAGGGACCTGCAGTTCCGGATTTTATCCTTGAGGTGTTGGATTGCCCTCTGCTATCTTCTTTGGATGATGGTGGCTTTTTATACATGGATGGAAAAATATGTGCATTACCTGTGTGCGCCTGAACTTCTCGGAACCAACTGATTAATTTTAAACTATTTCATTAAATTCTACTGAACCTTCGATCACTTGATTGAGATTATCCAATCACAACCAAATTCTCAAATTGATCTTGGGGTTATCACCTGTCACTCACACACATTTTTCATAACGGTGGAGTGTCCCAGTGGCATAGTGGCTGACGGGCTGGACTGCGACTTTGTAGTAAGCGAGTACCAACTCCGATCGTGCTATTGCGTTCAGTGGGACAAATATCCTAAGGAAAGGTAAGAACCCTCTCATTCCCTCAGTTATGTGTTGAATAGTACTCCTACTGTTCTTCTACAAGAATGGCTTTCGCGTTGAATTACCCCTGAAAGCTGATATGCCATTAAACAAAGGTGTCAAAGTTTTTTTTAATTATAGACAATTTCTCAAGGTGTTCCTCGTGGTGTATTGGATAAGTAATCGAGTTCGAATTTCTGACGCACCATTACATGCACTTTTAGACTATTTTCCAGGAAAAGGTATTGAAATCCTTTTTCTTTAGCTAAGTTAAGTAGTATCACTGCTATTCTTCTACAAGTATAGATTTGACATTAAATAACCCACAAAGGTTGATATGCCGTTAAACAAAGAAACCTAACAAAACTACCTCTCAAGCGGCTAATCTATAATTTAAAAAAGGTTTACTTTTGAATCTTTTTCTATAAGTCGGTATGAAAGCAAAGCAAAAAAAAAGTTTGGGTTTAATTGTTCTTTTTGACTGGTTCCCAATCAAAGCTAGAGAGCGCAGTCTGCCCGGCTATTCAACGCAAAGCCGGTAGAAAATATATGTATTTATACTTTCCTGGCAAGCATTAGCGAGAAGTAGACAGGAACTGTTTCAGCCAAGCCTTGAACTCAGCTTGCCTATTCCGTCTTTTGCTTTGTTCATCTTTAGGCCAACAGCACTTGTTAAAATTTTGAATATTGCTGAAAAAATATGTTTTAAAGATTTGAATTATCATAGGAGTCAACCTCAAAACTATCAAAAATTCTCGGCAAAATTTTCTGAGTTAATTAAATACTGATAACTTATCATTATCAACGTTTTCAATTCCTCAGGTTTATCTACCATTCGTCTGATCCCAATTCAACTATGATTCAAATAGAATGTCCTAGAAATGTACGCATTTAAACAGACCTTTTCAGCATAGGAATATTTAATTACACAAAAACATTTAAAGCTTTACTATCAAATCTTTATGGTAAAATCAGTATATTGTTAACATTATCATTTTCTTTGTATTTATGTAACCGTGACCAAACAAAAAGGAGACATTATAGCGACCCACTTAAAATGTCATAAGTTAGAAAATAAAGCAATTTCCAGTTTAATTTGCAAATGAATGATAATGTTATTAGGTCTACAGTCGAATTGAACGTCATTTTTAATTGTCCTAGCTTCTTGATGTAACCTAGATAATTGTGAAATGAATTCTTCCTTCCTTCTTAAATAGAATCATTTTTATCATCATAGACCACTTTTATAAAAGAAACCTAACACGTTTAAGAGCAGTCTAGTTCGTTCTAAGCCAGAAAACCATAAAGTTAAATTTAAGTTGATAAATCAATCAAAAAACAGATTTAATAATAATAATCAGAGGGTGCGGTCATTGTTTAATACTTTGTACGAAGTGCTTCTTAAATGTATCAGAAAAAGTTGAATACAAGTTTACTTCCTACAAAAAAAAAGGCGAAGAAGAAAAATTGATTGAAAATGAAGTTTTTGATACTCCTAATTCCCTAGAATAGTAATTTCGAACACTGTGTTGGTTTCTTTCTTGGATGGAATATCAACTTTAGAGGTTATTTAAAGCTAAAATCATTATTCCAAAACAGCAATGGTACTATTTAACCCCATAGCTGAGGAATAAGAAGGTTCGTACCTTTCCCAAGGGAATTTGTCTGAAAAGCATTTTAGCCATTATGTCACCGGAGAAATATTTTAAACGTCCAGCGAGACACGAGAAACGTCGGATAACGTTATGAATAGATCGCTCTTAATGTGTTTTAATCATTATATGCGGTTCGTTTACACTAATTTCGTTGTAGTTTTTTTTAAACGTTTCAACCGTTTAATATGTGTTTTCTTTTTTGTTTCTTTTTTCGACTTCTCTTCGGAATCCCTCGATTGTGTATGTTTTTATATTCGGGTTAGGTAGAATGCGTTGCCTTTCTCATAAGATGCAGAAATTAGAACAAACCAATTATATTCAAAGATGGACCAAACCGTTAAAATTCTATGAACTTTTGAGCCTCGCTTTGAATTTAAATTGACAGTATAAAAGTAAGTATACACTTTCGTTCTGGATGACTATCAAGGTCTTCATTCACTATCTTTCGGTTCTTGCTTCTATGTTTCGATCGATTCATGCATCAGCCTTCTTCTTCTTCTTTCAATGAATGCATTGGTTCAAAAGTAGAGATAAAAATCATAATTTTACTCGGAAGAATTCGTGAAATAATGATTTCGGATTTTTAGACAACGATTAAAAATCCTGGATTTCATGAACATTTTTTATATTTTCAGCAACGTTTCAAATCAACGTTTCCTCAAATATAAATTTATATATATTTAATATATTTTGCTCAGTCTGACTCAAGGTTATAAGTTGGTGCACTCAGTAAGGATCGCATTCCCTACTTTAGTAATGATCTATGATATTTATTGTGCTATTACGTATTCTAGAAGTTACTCAAAAATGTAGGTTTATTATTTAGGCCCATTTTCATTTTTAAAAAGATATTATATACAACTAAAGACGCATAAATTTTTGGATTCCATATATATATATATATATATATATATATATATATATATATAAGTGTGTGTGTGTGTGTGTGTGTGTGTGTGTGTGTGTGTGTGTGTGTGTGTGTGTGTGCCCAACCTCTCTCCACGGGTAAAATGTGATACAAAGTGAATTTTAAGCAGAATAAAACTAGTTTGAAACCAGTATTCCTCCTCCTAGACTAGTTGCTCAATCAAGGCTAAAGAACCCTGTCTGTCTTACCATTTACCGATAGTTGGTGGAGAGAAAAGATAGATTTTTGCCTTTCCTAAGGGAATCAACACGAAGTGAAACGTAAGCAGCTTCGTCGAGGATTTGAACACTAGTCACCGATTCCATTTTCTCAAACGAAGACTGCTACGCTAAGTCTGTCCTCCTACATCCAGCTATCTGTAAAATACTTTGGAAGACTAGGTTCTGGAAGCTTGGTAAAGCAACCAGTTTGGGAGAAGATCATCCCTGAATTCCCCCATCCTTCTGTAGGACACCTTAGTAAGAGTAAGTCACATTATTCTTATAGATTTTGGTGAAGGTCTGTGCCCAACAGTGGTGTGAAAAAAGCTTGAATGAACAGAATGCAATATATAGGGTGTTACAAAAATGGGATGTCATTTGAAATGTTTCGGGTATTTAAAAAAACCATATCATTTCATAATCTAATAACTTGACCAATTCTCGTTCAAATGATCTCAGATTTTAATAACTTGTGTAGAAACAACTTAAAAATCAACGTTTAATGTTTAAACCCATTTTTAGAATTTCGAGTTGTTTCTACATATGCCGTTAAAATTTGAGTTCATTTGAACGAGAATTGGTCAAATTATTTGATATCATGATATCAATGCTTCTGAAACTCCCTGTGTATAGAGAATGAAAAAAAAACTTTGCTTAAATTGACTTATTGCTGTTTAGTGAAATAACTTTTTGATAGAAACACTCTTTAGAGAATAAGTCATGGTAGAAAGTTGATTCAAATCCAAATATTGTTCACAGAAGAAACAAAAATAGTTTTGGGGGCTAGTGGATAATTTTTTTAAGTATTCTCAGCATCCACCTGACAAACGGCGGCTGTCGCATGACTAAGCACTTCAGGAGGCAGCAATTCTTCGATAGTTAGGCCGCCCATTTCAACAAGTAAATTATCGACAGAAATATGTGTAAATAAAAATACTTATACACACCTACGTTTGGTATGTACCAGGAATAATAAAAATAACTCATTTTACACACACACACACACGTGCACGCACACAAATGAAACACTAAGTACGTAACCCTGAGTCTGGCTATGTATATGGCATAAAAATCTATTAAATAAAAAAAACACACATATTTGCAGCTTACATGCACACACAAATACGCATATAAATGTATATTGGTACTTGTGAGTACATGGTTGTAATACAGCTCTCTGTTTTTATTTGCAACTTGTCCTATTTTTAAATGTCTTTCTTTGTATTTTGTATACGAAAGATATACTTCGTGTATATATATATATATATATATATATATATATATATATATATATATATATATATATATTGTGTATTTTTGGCTGTAATTCTTCGTAAATGTTAGAAATTATAGAAGACTATGGATATTTTTACTGTATATATTCGTGTAATGAACGACTTTAAGACTAATTTTTTGAAACGTCGAAGTTTACCTTCGATCCAAAGGGTCCTCGTATAGCCTGAACCTAAACAAAGGTTACCAGTTTCAATAATTAAATTTGTTTATCAAAAGAAAAAGTAACTAATGCCTCTCAGGCGTACTTAATCAATAATTTACGTAACTATAATATTACCCATACTATTTTGTATCTGTGGCGGAGTTTTAGTACGTATGACATATCTAAGGAAACACAGTAGCTACATCAAGGTCTAGACCGCATTATTCACTTAGGATATTGCATTAATTTTGATTGTATTACAGTAGTTTTGAAAGTATAAAATGTTTGAATGTTTTCTTTTTATGTCATTGAATGTTGAAGAGATATTTTCGTAGGCTAATATAGCCAAGTTAGGGGTCTTTTATAATTCACAATATATGATAAAACACCTTTTGGTGGCTAAAATCAGGGGTCGTTTATTAAACTTTTCCTGTTCATGTAGAAGAGAACGTACGCTTTGATTCAGCGAATGTCTGTATTGTCGAAATTTTTTGAATTAAGCGCTTTCAATGACTTTGTTATTATCAAGATCGGGGAACTAAAACCCACAAATGTTTGTCTGTTTTTCTTAATATTCAAATTTGGCATTATATTAATACAGAAAATTAGTTACATCTATTATTGTTATCATCTAAACATTTTTCTTACTATTATCATAGTTTTTATATATATTTTTTTTATATACCGTATTTTTATATACTGTATACCCCACTAAAAATACCCTCGAAAATTAACCTGCGTCTTATTAGGACAAGGGTCAGATTTGGATCTCGGGCTGGTGGAGTTCTAACGTAAACAATATTTGAATATATATGAAACTTTAAAAATTGATCTGTGAGTCGGGAGGGTTACGAATGTCAGGTGAAAACCCTTTATCTGACATTTGTAGTTTAAACCCATATTTTTTTAATGCCTGCCCAAACTGAAGTACGTCTTATAAGCCCGTTCGTCTTATACACCATCAAATACGATATTTATTCATTTTGAGATAAGGTATCGTCAGCCATTACTGATTCTTGACAAGTTTTTTTTTTTCATCTTAATTTTAACGCCTTTTCATTGCAATAATTCAAAATATCAATCTATGGCCGTTAGCAAACAACGTAGATGTAGAATAAAGAATACTTTCATACTGATTGTTATTATTATCATTATTATTGTCATTATTATTATTATTATTATTATTTCTTGCGAGCTTTTCACACCAGCTAATGCTGATGGTCTTTCACTGGAGTCTGAATGACAGCAAGTCTCCTCAAGTCTCCGGAACTCTTCTCAGTATTCTGGCTGATTATAAAAATGCACTAGTTTAGATAGTCTCAGATCGTCCTCCGATTTCCAACTCTTCCCAACCTCCTCTGGGGACCGTTCCAAGTTTACCAATTACAATTGGTATCACCGTCACCTTCATGTTCCAAGCTTTTTCAGTTCTTTAGCAAGGTCTTTTCGTTTCCTTTAATTTTCACTCTGTTGTTCGTCGAGACGGCAAAATACACTATTCGGCAGGTTCTTTTTTTTTTTTTTTGTCATCACTTCAGGCCGGGATAAGGTGACCTGGTTATATCTCAAAATCCCTGATAATTTTGTGCGTCTCATCCTCCAGGATGGATTCTGGTTTATTCATAAACTATTTGGTAGTATAGTCAAATTTCATTTTCTTGCACAATTTCCATTAGAGCACCTTCCTCAACCAGTCGAGTCTTGTCTTGTACTCTTTGATCGAGTTTGCTGCATTCGCTTATTATGTGATTGATCATTTTGTCTCTATCACCACATAACCTACACTTGCTACTCTGTTGCGTCTTATCTATTTTCGCTTTTACATAGTTTGTCCTTATGGTGTCATTTCGTGCTGCTGTTAGAAGAGATTCAATTTCTTAAGGTTTTCCTTTCTTAGTCATTCGTGTGAGATTTCGTTAGTATGTCGCTTAAAATATCCGTACCGTTGTTTTTTCTTCACTCTGTTTCCTAGTTATTGTTGTTCTGTTGATCTTTATGCTGTCAGGACTGTTTCTGCTCGCTGTAATTGGTTTTTGCTATTTTTTATGTAGTTTTCGAGTCGTCGTATTGATGCATCAACAATATCTTGAATGCTGGTGGGTCCTCTTCCTCTTTTTCTTGACATTTATATTCTGTCTATGTCATAGCTTTCATTATTATTATTATTATTATTATTATGATTTACTCCTTGAGAGTTTTTCACATCAGTGTCAGCTGATAGTCTTTCACTGGAGTTTGAGTGACAGCAAATATCCTCAAGTCTTCAGGACTCTTCTCAGGATTCTGACTGATTTCCATAATGCAGTAGTCTGGATGGTCTCCACTCGTCCTCTTATTTCCAAGTTCTCCAGTCCCTTAATTAATCCTTTAGTGACCGTACTAAGAGCACCAATTATAATTGATATAAACGTCACTTTCATATTCCACATTTTTTTCAGTTCCCTAGTAAGGTCGAGGTATTCATCCTTCTTTTCACTTTCTTTTAATTTTACTCTATGGTCAGCCGGGACAGAAAAGTCCACAATTTTGCAAGTTCTTTGTTTCTTTTCATTTTTTTTTTTTTTTGTTGATTATTATAAGGTCTGGTCGTCTGGCCGAGATTAAGTGATCTGTTTGGATGTCAAAATTCCAGAGGAGTTTGTGTGTGTCAATCTCCAGGACTGATGTAGGGTTGTGCAAATATCATTTGTTCGTTTGGTCAAATTTCAGTTTCTTGCACAATTCCCAATGGATTATTTTACCCACCCAGTCGTGTCTAGTCTTATACTCATTCTGTGCTAATTTGCAGCATTCGCTTATTATGTGATTGATCATTTTGTCTCTATCACTACATAATCTACATTTGCTGTTTTGTTGCGGCTTATCTATTCTTGCTTTGATAGGAATGGTCCTTATACTGTTGTTTTGTGCTGGTATCAGGAGAGATTCTGTTTCTCTATAAAGGTTTCCCTTTCTTAGCCACATCTATGTTTTATAGTGTGAGATGTTATTTGTTAGTCGCTTAAAACGACCATATAGTTGTTCATCTTCCCATTTTTGTTTTCTGTTGATCCTCGTGTTGTCAGTATTGTTTCTGATGGCTGTAATCAGTCTTCCGCCATGTTTTTTGTGTGTAATCTTCAAGTCGTTGTATTATTATTATTATTACTATTATTATTATTATTATTATTATTATTATTATTATTAATGCTACTCCACGCGAGTTTTTCACACCAGTGTTAGCTGATAATCTTTCACTGAAGTCTAAGTGACAGCAAGACTTCTCAGGTCTCCAGGACTCTTTTCAGTATTCTAGCAAATCTTAGCAATGCTGTGGTCCTGATGATCTCGATTCATCCTCTGACTTCCAGTCCCCCACTCTTTTTTCTAAACCTTTGAGGACCGTTCCACATATTCCAACTATGATTGGTATCACTATCACCCTCATGTTCCCCAGTTTGTTTGTTTTTTCAGTTTTCTGACAAGGTTCAACTATATGTTTATCTTTTCGCTTTCTTTTATTTTCTCTCTGTAGTCAACGGGAAGGGCAAAATTCACGAGATGACAACTCATTTTTTTCTTGATAAGGAAAATAATGTCAGGTCTTCTGGCCGGGAATAGATAATCTGTTTTCATCTCAAAATCCTAGAGAATTTTGAGTTTCCTTCTCTTGTACTGATTCAGGCTTATACATTTACTATTTGATAGTTAATTATTAATTTTGGTTGGTAATTTCTTTCATCTTTTAATTCTTCGTTCAATTGATCAGTCTGTATCCTTAAGTCCCAGAGAATTTTATGTCTCTCATTTTCAAGGACATATTCTGATTTGTACATATACCAGTTGTCAGAATGGTCAAGTTTTAATCTCTTGCACAATTCCCATAGGATCACTTTTCCTACCCAGTCATGCTTTCTCTTTAACTCCTTTTGTGCCAGTTTGCTGCATTCGCTTATGATATGATTAACTTGTTTTATCTTTGTCACCATACAATCAAAACTTGCTATTCTTTTGCGTATCATCATTTTTAGTTTTGACGATTTTATTTTAATCATTATTATTATTATTATTATTATTATTATTAACAGAGTTCCTACTTTGTATTTTGTTTACCTATGACTTATTCAGAGTATTTATATAATTTTCTTTTAATTTGCTTATTTCGTTTATCTATGTGTAAAATGTATGATATCCAATGATACAGGCACCAATACAACATGTCAATATACTTGTGTATGTGCGTGTGTATGTGTGTGTGTTTGTATGTGTGTGTTTTTGCAAACATTTCTCTCCCTCTAATTTTGTTTCTCTTTGTCTCTGCCTCCGCCTGGCACAAATTCTCTCCCCTCACCCAAAGCAGTCAATTGAGTAAAAAAAAACAATAAAATGTCCACTGTAAACCCCATAAAAAGAGCCGAGATGATTTATGATCCGTCTTATACAGAGCTTTCTTCTGGGTGACAGCTCAGTGTCTGAAGCAACGAACCAGAAGCTACGAGTTACGTGATTCAGTCACAGTTAGTACCGAACTGGCGAGGCTTGTTAACAGTCGTACCACAACCAACTGACGATAACGAGAATGAAACATCCAGTCTGAAACTAGCAAATTATTTATGCTATTTTCTTTTCAGGAGTGTACTTGAATTATTATAAATGTGTCGAGAAACAAATTGGAGTTCCACCATGGCGAACCAAAATGCATAGATCGATCATTCAAGTCTCGCTCTGAAAAAAAAATAACAAATTATACAGTCAAGAATACCCTGGCTGCTTAACGTAGACTCACGGAACGATTGACCGATTGATTGATTTTATCGGCATGCCCACACGTATGGGGTTATTTTACGCTTAGAGGTTAGGGAATCGCGTTCATTGTGCCTTTATTTTTACATTTTTTTTCGTGTAGTGGTTTCTTGAAGGGTTGTTTATTTCACGCGGTCCAATCGAATATGTATAGCTTTTAAACAGATCCATTTGGCAGAACAAACAAAAATTACCGTACATGGATTAACAAGCCGTTAAATTCAAATAATCAATCATAAAATGCTATACGTGGTTTATTATCTGCTGTATTGTTAACTGTCATTGAGTGGTTAATATTTTTCATTTGCTAAGCTTTGATTCGTCAGGCAACCAGGTCTCAGGTGGCTTATGGCATCTGCTGCTCCTGAGTGGTCACTCATCACAGAACAAAACAGGGTCATAACCGTTTAACTTTGGTGATAAGTCAGTAGTTGGTGGAAATATCTCATCATTCATTCGGTGAAAAAGCCTTAGAATACAATCATATTAAGCTTATTTCGATACAATCAATACCAGAAAGAGCTTTGTTACTAAGACTGAAAATTTACGTTTTAAAGAACCTGTGCCAAATATCAGTCCTTAAATTGACAATTCAAAAACATTGATAAGAGCAAACACTATTAAAGAGCCGTGTCATCCAAATTCTGAATAGAGAGGATAATAGTTTTATCGGGGATTAATTCTTTAGCGACACCGGTGAAAAGTTTGTGCGTGTGTGTATGAGAAAGAGAGAGAGAAGGTTGGGAGGCGGAAGAAATCAAGTCACTGACGAGTCACTAAGCTCTGAATCAAGTCTGTGTACATATAAAGTCGCCATTTAAAAAGAGCGCTAAAAACGAATTAACATTTATACTCAGACTATATACATGCGGACAGATATCAACAATAAAGATGAGCTTGATTGATGAGTAGTGGCAATCTGATAAGTCTATGCTGTCTATTTTTAACTCCTCACTGGAAGAAAATGACTTTATTCTGACCCATGTCTGTAATAACTATATTCTCCCATCACTCTTGTAAGCTTAGATCAAATTATTTCTTAAAGCCGCTGTCAAACATTTTTTTAGGCATTGGTGTAATGTAGTTGTTAACCATCGTAGCAATAAAGGCAGCTGATTTTTTAAGATCATAACTAAATATTTGGGTGGTAACCGACAACGAGGGAATTTCTAACGAAAAGGACGATGTGTCGGGTTGAAATTCAAACCAGATTACAGAGTTCAAATGAAGATACGTGCATAATTCAATGAAAATTTAATCAAAAACAAATAAGGGAGCGGAGTTTGAATGAAAGATTGATTAATTTCTTGATGTAAATGGCATGTCAACCCGTCTAAGGTTATTTTATACCTAGATGTTTGGAAATCGCGATCATGGTACGTTGATAATAATGATGTGGTGTTGTTGTTTCTTAAGAGTTTTTCTTTATTTTATTTTTTTTTTTTTTTTCGTTTTTTGGAAACTATCTTTTGCTTTTTGTTGTTTTTTGTTTGTTTGTTTATTGAGTTTTTTGGGTTTTTTTTTAATCGGTTTGTTTTGTTTTTTGTTCTTTGTTGTTTGTTTGCTTGTTTGTTTGTTGTTTGTTTGTTTTGTGTTTGATCTTTTTTGTTTTTGTAGTTGTTTTTGTTTGAGTTTGTTTGTTTGTTTGTTGTTGTTTTTTGGGGGGGTTGCATATGGTGCAGTCGAATCCGAATAATTGATAGTACTTGTAGGGTATTCAGTTATCGTATTCTAAGCCTCACCGACAAAGAGGGATATGAGTTTGTGGGAAACACACACTCACCCACACTTTTAGATAACGAACAAGCATCGGTACAAAAAGAAAGAAAGAAAGACAGAAAGAAAGAAAGAAAGAAATCATCTAATTTTATTAAGCTAAATAGCAATGAAGTTATATTACTTTCAAATAAAGAGGGCCGATCTGCCAAAAATATTGACTTAGTGTTCGCCATTGGCCCGGGAGACCTGGGTTCAATCCCAGGTCGAGTCATACCAAAGACTCAAAAAATGGTACTTGATGCCTCCTTGCTTAACACTCAGCATTATAAGGTACGGATCAAGGGTAAAGTAGAGCAATCCAGGGAAGGAGTAGCGCCCTCCCCTACACCTTGGTGTAGTAGCTATCGAAAAGGGAGCCTTCGGGTTACCCTCGACTATGGTCGCCAACTTTACTTTACTTACTGAGCTCAAACATCAAACATTGGTATAACAGAAAAATGCGTGACTATTTCAGCCACCAAGCAGTCTTGTTAAGATATTTACTCAGCTAAAGTTAATAGAACTAACTATCAATGAATTGTAGTTGAATTGACCAAATAAGTAGTATGATATAGCAAAGGTGTGCATATCAATTTTTCTCATATAGATAGATCTAAGTTTGAAAACCTTTGACGCAGAGTTAACAGCGCATGGTGACTGCCAATTACTCGTCTACGTGATTATCACGCTAAGATCAATTATATATATATATATATATATATATATATATATATATATATATATATATATATACGAGGATGCATCTATAACGTCACAACCAAACTTTTGATGATTACTTCTACTCAGTGTATAATTCCGATCTCTGATAGTGACCACTGAATTAGGGGAGTAGATTATGCTGAAAAGTACATATTTCATTTATTTTCTATTATTATATATTAGAAAGAAAATTTACTGAAATTTGCCATGCCCAATTTAGACATTTCGAGCAATAACTGAGCGGTTCTAAAAACCCAATGTTTACATTTTTATCGTTGAATATATCAGTTATGCTACATTTGTTTTGTGCATGGGAATTAAAAATTTCAGATTGAAAAATCGTGAAATTAATCATCTTTCTAAAATAAAATAGCTCACAGGGAAACGAGATTATTTCAAATATAATCTATTAATGGCTCAACTGAACTGTGAAAAAAAAAAACTCTCCTACATTTTAACTAAAATTCAATAAAAAAGCAATTCTTTTACTGTGGGATTTTAAAGCTGACAACACGGGTCAAAGATCAAAATAGGGAGGGCACCTTATCTTTAAACAGGTGTACATGTTGATAGATATAATAAATTATAACTATGAATTGACAACTGTGGAGTATGGATGTCAAAACGGATATGATTTCTTTTTTATTTTGAGCTGTTTTCTTAATTGTACTCAATCTGAAGTTTTGGGGGTAAAAAGCTAAACATTGATCAATTTAGACAAGTGTCTATATCTTTATTCATAGACCGTATATATTCGTGTAAGTCGATCCCGTGTATAAATCGATTCTTGATGTATAGTCATGCCGTTAAAATCAATCAATCCAAATTTTCCTTCTTTAACTTTTGTTCTAATAGAACAAAACTTATGAGAACTTTTTTATAATGGGATCATTTACCAAATTGAACTTACGGCGCTTAGTGAGGATCAAACTCGCTAGCAATGATGTGCTAACCTGGCTCATTAACTTTTACACTACGCGACACACTCCCAGTTGTTACTTATTCGCCTTCCTAAGACATCCAAATTTGGCCCAAGGCCGAGTTTAATAAGAAGTAGGATTATTCGGTACCCAGTGTGGATCGAACTCAATGAGCTTGCTAACTGTTATATCGTTCGAATCGCCTATCATAAAATTAAGAATAGCTTAGATTTGCCACAATGTCGGAAATATGGGACACCCAGTGATGATCGAACTCGCTAAGCAGTAGTAATCGGTCGGCGAGATTAGGTGCCCACGTTATACTATAGAGTTTTTATGTCTGTCTCTTGGGTGCCATCTTCCGCCATTTTCAGAAAACTTCAGGACTTGATTTGATTGGGCGATCTTTATGTTTGGATATTAACCAAGCCAACTCCTCTCTCCCACGGGAATCAGATGAGGCCCAAGGCCAATTTGATTTTGACAGACACCACGTATACGTGGGAACAGTAAGAAATTATTGCTCAATCTCTTTGACATTCTCCTTTAAAGGAACCTCAGGCACAAGGGATTGACTCTGACCTGACCTGTTTGGGTGCAGTAGGATAGTGCTGCCTGGGCGGCCGGTCTCCTGAAATTTGTTATTGGCCCTCATCCACTTCCTAGTCAAGAGGACAAAAAGCGATGAGTTCTTTGTTTTCTACACATTCTCTTATAATTATAAATCGCATATGAATAAATAAGAAAGTGGAGAAAATTACATTTTGATTCCATTCGAGATGTACTGGCTATATTTCAAGTGATAAGTAGTTTGTTTGTTTAGTTGGTTGGTTGGTTGGTTGGTTGGTTGGTCGGGAGGTTGGTTGGTTGGTTGGTTGACTGGAAGTATGGCATATCATCCATTGTAGGTTATTCAATGCCTAATCTTGTTTATACATATAAATATATACTATTTGTAAACAACGTTTGTGGGTAACATTTTAAAGGAGCCTGAGCTCATTTTTTCCACACAGTTAAATGATTTCATGTATTTCTATCTAATACGAATAATTCTATTTATTATAAATTATAGGTAACCACATTTTAAAATGAGTTAGAACTAATTTGTTTACACATTAATATTGTTATTGTTTTTACACAGTTAAATAGTTTCAATTATTGATAACAATTAATCATTTTGTGGAAGGCGCAGAATTTAAATATTGTTTTTAAAAGCACGTGCAAAATATATTTTGAAAGCGATTAAAATATTTTTAAATCCTAAAAAAGGGGACCCTTTGTATCTTTCACTTCTCTTCAGAGAATTATGTCAGTGACAATAGAGTTTATATCGGAAGAAGTAAATATGGGATATTGTCCATCGAAGAAGCTAGGAGTAGGGAAAAGAAAACTGATGAAAAAAATTACTGTAAACCAGAAGAGTTGGCTATAGTGCAGCGCCGACCAATCAAAACTCTTCTGCCATTACTCGTCACTTACTGGACACTCCGGCTCGCGCAGCCGTATATAGGCCCACAATGAATTCCTTGTGAATTCAAATAATGAACTTCAGTTGTCATTACTAGAAACCTTGCTTATAACGAAACATAAACCGGAATTGTATATGCAAACAATTTTAAACGTCATTACATTTTAACAACCTGATGGGACCACGTGAAGAAAACATAATTCCCCACGCCAACTCTTCTAGCTAACGGTAATTTTTTTTATCAGTTTTCTTCCCCAATCCTGGCTTTTTTGATGGACAATATCCCATGCTTACTTAATCCGATATTAACTATATTGTCGCTGACATAATTCACTGAAGAGAAGTTACCGAAATAAAAGGTCCCCTTGTTTAGGATTTTAAAATATCTTAATCGTTTTCAAAATATTTTAATATGCACACGCTTTTAAAAATAATATTAATTATTGGTTTGCATACAATGAAGTGATTACAAGTATTGCTATTCAACACTAATTGTTCTATACAGCATTATTCATTCGTTGTAAACAGTTAAATGCCTCCAAGAATTGCTATGTATCACTAACAATTCAATTAAATATCAGTCATTTGTTTACAAACAGTTGAATGATCAAATCGTTCTATTTCTAACTATTCAATTTAACATAAGTCATTTATTTTCACATAGTTCAAATGTCAAACTTCCATTTGAGTCATAGATAGGACCCTATCAGGAGCTACCACTCCAGGTCAAAGGGGACCGGGGAGTAATGGCAATGACCAAGGTCCAGGACTGGAGCTTCACTATCAGATTGTTTAGTGTTATATTCAGGACACTCGTTGAGGAAGTTTTACCCCTCTGCAGAGATGCAGTCGGTGTATTCTACAGCCCCAGTCGACTGGGCGTTATTAAGTTGTGTTCCTAGTGAAGAACAGTAAACTATTCCCAATTTTGAATGTTAATGACAAACGTTAACAAAGAGTTTCATGGTGTGTGAACTCTACGCTGACCCGTTGACAGTGACAGGTTCTGATGACGTCAACTATATACGACTTTTGTAGAGCGAATTTTAGCATCTTATAAACATTTTCTTTATGAGTTAATAGACAAGTGTGCCTGTCAGATTGTCTCAGTTGCTTTCTTTTCCTGCCAAACCTTTCCCAATTGTCTCATCTGCCCTACATTATTGCTAACCTTTCCTTCTGTCCTTCTTTCTTCCTTTTTTTTTTTTTTTTTTGTGCTGTTTTTATTCAAACTACTTTTCATTGTAGATTTCGTTCTATCTTTTCATCTGACTGGTCCAGTTTACTGAAGACCACCACAAATCTTACTTTTTCGCGATCTTTCCGACCTCTCTCTCTCTCTCTCTCTCCCTCTCTCTCTCTCTCTCTCTCTCACACACACACACACACACAAATACACATAGACAAGTATATGCTCTGCCTCTTTTGCTCTTCTCTCTTTGTTCATCGATCGATCGATAAATTTTTTCTCACTTTATTCTTTATTGCACTCTCTCTCTCTCTCTCTCTCTCTCTCTCTCTCTCTCTCTCTCTCTCTGTATGTATGTATGTATGTATATGCATATATATCTTTCACATTTTTTCTTTCCATATGTGAACGGCTCCTCTGGCATCTCCTCTTCTCTCTCCTCTCTTCCATCTCTTTTTTCTTTTTCTTTTTTATTTTTTTGCTTCTGCTTACATCATTGTCTTTCAGCAAATAATAACTATCAAATTTTCAGTCGCTATAATCGAAACACAAAACACTTCGTTTTACTCGACTAAAGAACAGGAAAATATTTATGATGTAAGCTATAAATTATTTGCTTGTTCATATGTCCAAACACTAAATTTGCTTCATTTTTCTTTTAAAAATATTGCAACATTATAAGTATACCAGCGTCTGCCGTTGAAGACAAGGACGTCTAGGCGCCACTATTTTAAAAAATTCTTCGTATCTACAAATATGGGGGAAAGATTTTGCCGAAAAAGTAAATCTTTGAAGATAACATGTTTTATAATGAAACTGTAGCAACGCGTCGACTTGTTTTTATCATATGCACCATTAACCAAGCAGTATAATTTCAAAGAACAATAGTTCACAGTGGTATGTAGATCCAAACATGCTCACAACTTACTGGATGTGGTTAATAAGACTGGGGAATTGTCCGGATGGAAATATCTGGTTCTTACAGGAATCAAGAATGTGGCTAATAAGAATCATGAACTTGAAATCTTCTGAACACTGAAGATTAATGGTACTTCTAAGTCCAGATCAAAAGAAGAAGTCCCCGTGACGTAGTGGCTAAAGTGCTGGAATACGACTTCAAAGTAAGCAAGTTCGAATTCCACTCGTGCTATTACGTTCACTTTCGGACTAATAACCTTGGAAAAGATACGAAGCCCCCTTACTCCTCAGCTATGGGTTAAATAGTATCACTGCTGTTCTTCTACAAGGATAGCTTTGACAATAAAAAAACCTACCAATGTTGATAGTCATTAGACAAAGAAATCAAAACATTAACATTAAAAGCGAAGAGAAAAATTTTAAAATTTAGTGGAAGGCTGCACGGATAGGCCCAGAGAGGTGGATGTGGCTTGCAGGTTGTTGCAGGCCCTTGGTTTAAGGCTGAGTCGAATTAGCCTCTCTCAATGTGAACAGTTCTAATAAAACGAGAGAAATACAGACGCCATATTCGGATTGCCACAAGAAGACGAAGAAAACACCGAGATATTTCAACAAAAGAATACGACCATCTATAAGAAAAATTGAAGATAAATCTCGTTATAATAACTTGCACTTAACTTTTTTTGTTACAAAAATGGATACTTACGCCAACCTTGTAAAAATACCTTGGCTTTTATTTGTTGCTATGAATTTAAGAAACCGTTTTCGTAACTCTAGTTGGTTGGTTAATTGGTTGGTAGGGTTTTATGACATATCAATCTTTATAGGTTATTCAATGCCAAATTCTGTTTATACAGATGTATATACTATATACGATTTGTAAATGAATAGTTTGTAGATAGCATTTTTAAACGAAACGGAGCTTACTTTTCCGTACACACTTAATGATTTCAAGTATAGTGAATGATTACATGGTTTCTTTTGACAAATAGATGACACTCTAAAAGGCACTCCCACTCCATGTCTGAGTGGACCTGGGAGTAATGGCAATGAAGGGGTACTCTACATTCCCCAAAGCTCTTAAACTAGATTCTCACCTTCAGATGCAGTTTAGTTTAAAAATCAGGACACTCGTTGCGGAGATGCAGTCGGCAAATTCGAAAGCTCCAGCCGACAGGTATTTCTTGATGTTAGTTTGATTTTGTACAATTGATATCGTCTCTTCTTCTTTTGTCCCTTATGATTTTTGCATCATAACTTAGTGCATACAATGAACATTGTACAAATCCTTTTTGGCTTGAATACATCTTTTCTTATGTTTCCCCTTCTTTTCACATAATCTACATCATTCAAGTGTTCGTTTTTCTAATAACTTTAAAAATCCACAAGCTGATGTACAAGCATGGTTACACACACACACACACTTAGACACACAAGAAGACACACTTAGCGTAATGGTTATCGACGCAAGAAATACTGGCGACAATCTGATTTCAGACCCTGGACGAGGCTGTTTGCGTTTCACTTCGCTCAGGAAAATCTGTTCTCCCAGGAATTATGGAGAAATAGTAGGGCAGATTAGGTTCTTTAGTTTGGGTAAGGCAACCA
>OY757916.1:61490327-61505327 GCA_963585895.1 Sepioteuthis lessoniana | reverse complement strand
CCGGTGGCCTGAAGAGAGTTGGCCGAAAAGAGGCCCCCTCCAACATTTAATGAGATTCTTATCGAATAATTCCAGAAATTTAGTCGCTGAACTACTATTAATAAAACTTTTGGGTCTCCTTTCCATTATGGATCTCGAAGGCGTCTTCAAATTTTGATTTCCCTTCGCCGTTCAGTTACGCCTCTTTTTATAGAAGTTACGTAATTTCTTTCCTACAAACTTTCTTAATGATATATAATGTTATCGTATTATGATACTATTTAATAGGAGTTATTTTTATAATCATTATAGTTGTTGTTATTGTTGTTACTCCTTGCGAGTTTTTCATATCAGCGTGAGCTGATGGTCTTTCACTGGAGTCTGAGTGACAGTAAGTCTCCTCAAGTCTCCAGGACTCTTCTCACTATTCTGGTCTATCTGAACAATGCAATAGTCTGGATGGTCTTTGCTCTTCCTCTGATTTCTTAATCTTCCGGTCCCTTTACCAAGCCTGTGGGGATTGTTTCAAGCGTACTAATTACAATTGGTATCATCGTCGTCTTAATGTTCTTTTAGTTCTCTGGCAAGGTCGAAGCACTCTTTTCATTATAATTATTATTAGAGATTTTCATACCAGTGTTAGCCGATGGACTTTCACTGGACACTGAGTGACATCAAGTCTCCTCAAGTGTCCAGGACTCTTTGTATTCTGGCAGATCAAAGTAATGCAGTAGTTTGGGTGGTCTTGACACATCCTCCGATTTCCAGTCTTACTAATATTATTGTCATGATTATTATGCTAATAAAGGTCAATAATATTTAGTTTTTTCTGGAAGCATCAACGTGACTTTCAGTATCTGTGTAATCTAAAGAATAATATTAATCTCTCTTAGTTTCTTTTGGGGGTTGTGTTTGTCCCAATCTTTTCGTTTCGGATTTTAAGATCATTTCTCAATTGTCGGAGTGTCCACAAAAGAAATAATCTCCGAAAGAAAATTTAAAAAACTATCGAAGATGTTGAAGCTCACTATATACTTTTTTGGTGATAAACAGTTTATTATTAAGGCTTTCGGAATCCTCCAATGCTCTTTTGCTTAAAACTATAGCTGTTGAGAAGGTATTTTCTTTGCTTGAATTAAGCAAAACGAATTCGGTAACTGTCCTGCATTTTATAGATAAATTTCGAAACCAAGATCAACGGAACAATACATCTAAGATTAGTACAATAAATATGAAACAACAGGATGTTTGTGTTCTAGGAGACCATCAATAACTGAAAAACAATTGGAACGTGTTCATGTGAGTTATATATGTAACCTACAGAAATCCACAGAGTAAATCAGAAGTTAAATTTTAGGAAACAGACAAAAAGATATTACGGAAAATATTAAAAATGTTTCCTTACCATCTGCAATTGTTGTCAAGTGTAAGTTACAAGGACAAAACTACATGTGTATGAACCCCTTATCCCTCCCCAACTATGGGTTAAATAGTACCACTACACTTCTTTTATAAGGATGGCTTGGGCATTAAATAACCCACGAAGGTTGATATGTCATTAAACTAAGAAACCAAACCAAAATTATATGGCATGATTTCTATACAGAAATACTGGAGCACAGATGAAAATGGGTTTAGAATACACCAACCGCGTCTCTGCAGAGGGATAAGACCCCCCCCCCGCTCAACGCGTGTCCTGGATACGACACTAAACAATCTGATGGGGAGGCTCCAATAATGCTGGAGCTTTGAGGATTGTTGAGTACCCCTTCAGTGCCATCGCTCCCAGGTCCACTCTGGCCAGGAGTGGTAGCACTTGATAGGGTCCTATCTAAAGGTAAAATAAAACAGTTTGACATTTAAACTGAATGCAAACAAATGACTAATGCTAAATTGAATTATTTGGAATAGAACTGTTTGGTCATTTGACTGTGTGTAAACAAATAACTGACATTTAATTGATTTGTTAATGTTTCATAGCAATACTTGGAACAACGTAACTTTATTGACTTATGCTAAATTGAATAGTTAGAAATAGAACTATTTGATCATTTAACTGTGTGTATCTATAAAATGTGTTTACAAATCATATATTCAATGTATATGTAAAAACAGGATTTGGCATTAAATAACCAACAACGGTTCATATGCCATAAAATCAAACCAAATCATGTGTTTAATTCTTAGCGATTAGTTGACTGTACGTTACAGTAATAAACTTTAACTGTTTCTTTACAGAATTGTGTATCGTGAAGATCAACATCTTCAGTAGTTTTTATGGGTTGTTTTTTTTTTATTTTAGAATTGTCCATTTCTTTTGCAGACATCCTATATTTAATTCTATGAAGATCTTCGGCATATTTTTCAGCATCGAAGAAATCTCAACAATAATTTGAAATTCTGCTAGTTTCTTTTTTGGTTTATTGATTGATTGTTTGACTTTAAAAGCATGTCTACCCGTTGAGAGTTATTTTATACCCAAAGGTTAGGGAATCATGTTCTTTGTACGTTTATATTTAAATTTTTGTGTAGTTGCTTCTTAAGAGGTTTTTTGGGGGGTGCGGTTCTGTTGAAAAGAATAATTTATTAAACAGATGTATTTGTCCCATAGTTGAGACACTTTAAGGTCCTACCACACTGAGTCACAGTTGACCTGAGGGCAATAACAACAAAATGGGACTACACACTCCTAATTCCAAGAACTAGAGTCTCACCATCAGATGGAATTTAGTCTCATTCTCAGGACACTCCTATTTTTTCGAGGTGGAGGGTTCTTAACCTCGCTCACAAGACATTCTTTTTAGTGGTCTCGTTTGTTCGAGTTTTCTCATTTCGTATCTTGTGGCTGATTCTGCGGTCTTTGTGGTCCAGTATATGCTTGGAATAATAAACGATTCCTTATCTTCTATGTTGAGGTCTTGACTTTGTGTTTTTCTTTCAGGCTTGCGCTATGGCTTACTATTTTGAAAGACTTTTTGTTTTCGTTGATGATTATTATGCTTTACCAGTTTGTTTTTTTTTTAAGTTGAAGTGGTCGTTAAGATTGATGTCAGGTAGTTTATTATTTATACAATTTGTATTATAATTATTTGTAGGATAACTGAATTGTAGAGCAACTGAATTTTAATGGACTTAAAAAAACGTTGCCACAAACAATCGGCCTAAGAAAACAGAACTCTTAAAAACTACTCACTTCAGAAGACATGAAAAAAAAACACTTGGAGTTGTTTCCCTTTTGAGACATTCAAACATAAAAAATCGAATTATTATCAAGGTTAGCGCAAACAATAGCACTACACAGCTATAGATTGGACGGGAAATTGCTTATTTACAAAGTCAGAGAATTTTTTAATATTGTGTGGATGCTTTAAATTCTTGCCCTCGTTTCCAGTTGTTTTAGTTTTCTTTAGGAATCTTTAGGAATTCTTGGAGACTGTTCCGAGCATTCTAATAATGGTGGGAGCATATCGATGCACCGAATGTCATCATCAATCTGTCTGTATTTTGTTGTGTGTAGTTATTAATTTTCTCATCAGCTGTGTGAAAACAATTATTCAGTGATGGAGAAGCCTTTTTTCACTTAACCCAGTGGAGAGAGGACCCTCATTAACCACGCCATCAGGCGCTCTCAAGCTACCAAAAGCGCCTCATTTATATGTATAATTGTATGCATGGGATCTATGTAGGCAGCTCGCCTTGATGTGATAATTATCAAGCTAGTCGCACAAATTAAGTCGATCCTCACTGGGTGCTACATATTTCTGGTCTTGTATAAGACAGATATCGAAATTAACTATCGACAAGTATCCCTTTAATTGTTCAAGTCTCTAAGTGGAACATCGACCATCTTTGATATAGTGGGGCCTGAATTTAATCAAATTGATGAGCCTTACTAGAAATGCTGGAAATTGCTTTACATAGTGGTTTTCATGATTTATTTGTTTGGGAATATTTAGACATTGGTTAATACAATGCTTTCAATTACATGACTGAATACAGTAGTTTCGAGGCATGAAAGGATAGGTATGTATTCTTAGATTCGAACCTTAATCAATTTGGTTAACGAACCAGTTCAGAGAGACCCAGTCAAGCCCATCAGAATAAAAAAAGGAGTGCTTCTTTATCAGATTTAATCAAAGATTCGCATATTTGTAGCAGAATTAAGGCGCAGTATTAATTAAATTCTGAATTAGGCCTCGCGGGCGAGATAAAACCCCGACTTATAACACAATGACACATCTCAACATTGAACACGAAATATGAACGTGACCAGCTTCAAACAGCCACATAGTTGTAATACACTAATGTTCGTGTATCCAGAGAGAATCGAACTCGAGAGACAAGTGTGTCCTGGGTATGATACTAAACCACATCTGATGGTGAGGTTCCAGTCCTCGAGCTTTGAGGGATCTGTTTATATCTCAAAATTCCAGAGAAGTTTGTGCGTCTCATTCTCCAGAACGGATTCCGGGTTGTCCATATACTACTTGTTCGTATGGTCAAATCTAAATTTCTTGCACAATTCCCAGTGGATCACTTTCCCTACCCAGCTGCTTTTGCGCTAATTTACAGCATTCGCTTATTTTATGATTGATTGTCTCGTCTCTATCATCACATAACCTACATTAGCTATTTTGTTGCATCTAATCTATTTTTGCTTTAACATAGTTGGTCCTCAGCACAAAACAACGCTATTGTTATTATTATTATAATTATTATTATTATTGATTTGAAATCATACGGCTGCGTGTAGATTATTTATATTATAAAGAAATACTAGATAAATCGAATTATTAGTGTTATGTAGGGAAACTTGAAATCATTTATCTGTGCACAAACAAATTAGCTCTAACAATAACTTTAAGTATAAAGTTACCTACAACTTATTGGCTTACAAGTCATATATATATATATATATATATATATATATATATATATATATATATATATATAAACAGGATTTGGCATTATGCTCTAAAACACCAACCAAACTATTGCGAGACTGGTGCCTCAGTTTAAAATTTTCACTACCGTACGCGACTATAGTCGAATTCCAAAGACTATGCTGTATACAACTACAGTCGAATTCCGAGCTTCAAGCTGTGGATAAGTTAAATCGATTGATTGGTTTGTAGAATTTAATAGCATGTCAACTCGTGAGCAGTTATCTTATGCAAAGAGATTAGGGAATCGCGCTCATTGTACGTTCATATTTACAATTTTTGTGTAGTTGTTTCTTAAGAATTTTCGTTTTCATTTTCTATTTTTTGTTTTTTTTTTATACGGTCCCATCGAATACGAATGATTTGACCCCTAAATGGGATTTTTAATAGGTACTACCACCCCATATCCTAGTTGACAGGGGAGTAATGGCAATGAAGGAGTATTCTACACTTCCTAGATTTGAAGAGTAAATAAAGGATTGTAATCCGACAATATGTAGAAAAGCTGATAACAACGATCTAAGTGGGAGGAATGATTTATTAACGGGTCGACTTGCCAGCTAAACGGTTAACTTTTTCTTACTATACATATTTTCCCCTAGGTTTTTGTATTTCACATTTCCAAACATCCATCGTTAACTTAAAATTATTAATATCACTTCCTAGATTTCCAAAACTGGAGCCTCACCATTAGATGCAGTTTAGTATCATAACCAGGTCACCCAGTTAACGTATTCTAAGCACCACCACACCCCACTCCGACAGAGCTAGAATATTGTTGAATTTCATACGATGTTTTATTCATTATAGTTACAACCAATTCATTACATTTACACTGAATATCGTAGCATTTTGCAGTGATTTAAAGGATTTAAAGAATGTATTTATCCAATCACTTTGCCATACCAAAGGCGTGATATGACACAAAGTCAATTTTTAAGCGGAGTAAAGCTGGCTAGAATACAATTTTCCTTCTCCTCGATTGATTGTTAAATAACCTAGTCTATCCTTCTATTCACCCATAACGGGAGGACAACATAGGGTTCATACCTTCCCTAAGAGCATTAGCACATATCCTTTTAGATTTCCATTCACACCCAAATGAATTAATTGAACATTAAATTACAAAGCATAACGAATTTACCAAAGTTTAAGACAATTTACATGAGAAAATAATCAGTAAACTATAAAT
This sequence comes from Sepioteuthis lessoniana, assembly GCA_963585895.1. Lineage (NCBI taxonomy): Eukaryota > Metazoa > Mollusca > Cephalopoda > Myopsida > Loliginidae > Sepioteuthis > Sepioteuthis lessoniana. Next base: position 61,499,213 of record OY757916.1, on the reverse strand, counting down.
GCAAACACACCTTTAATTCTTGAATTTTTTTTTCTTTAATGTAAAGAATATTAGGTTGCATGGTTTGTAAACGGAAACAAAATCAGAAAACTGAGAATTTATTTTTTTTATTTTTTTTTTATTTATTGCGGACTTTTTGTCCTCATCTTGGTAGTTTTTGTGTTGTTTCTTCTTTCACTACGTTTCGGCCAAATTTCACCTCTAGCCTTCTTCAGGTGATTTTTACCGTGACCTCGGATAGGAATGATGAGTCTTGTAACCGTATCCCCAGTAATTACTGCCTTCCATAGGTGATGTCTATCACACCACGTTTTTGACCATGTAAACCTCTGGCCGGCTTGGGTAGGATTTGAAACCGCTATCTTCTGACAATGCTCACCTAGAACCGTAGAGACTCAACGCCTTTATCCGCTGCGCCAAAATGATTCCAATTAAAGACAAAAATCAGAAAAGTTCTTTGAAGTCAAGGGCAAATAACTACGTATTTAGAAAAAATATTTTTTATTCTATTATATCATTCTTATTTTTATTTATTTATTTATTTATTCACCTATCTATTTATTTATTTATTTTGTCATATTCTCCTCAAGCCATTACTCTAAGGAGTAAACAATAATCTGTGGGTTTTAGTGGGGATGAGAGAAAGTTTATAAGAGGACAACGAACGTGTCTGCGTGCTTGCATGCATGCGTGCATTTGTTTATTTACTTCTAAGTGTGAACACGTGTGAGTGCGCATGCGCAAGAAAAAGCGAAACGAAGAGAAGAAGATAGATTATATTTTCAAAGACAAAATATCAATGGAGAAAATAAGTGAACGGACGTGCGTATCTTTGTAGACAGAAGAATAAAATATTACATTTGCATGAGTGAGTTGATAGACGACGAAGGAAGTGTGTATGCACATCTGTGTAATAAAAAAGTGATCGAATAGACAGATAGATCGCATACAGATAGAGGAGGCGTGTGTGAGAAAGAGAGAGATGATTAAATGTATAATACATTGAAGAGAGAATTGAGTAAAAGATGTGAGAAAGAGAACGGGGAGGAGAGAGGAAGACTAGAATGACATGGCGCGCATGCGCGTGTATAATCTGTCAGCCAATCCGAAGCGTAACTAAACTGCTTGTTGGGTCGTAGTTGTTGGATATGTCCAGACTCAGATCAAAATGCAGACGCTTTAAAACTCAACAATTCAATCTGAAATAATGGATGTAGGGGTCACGGGTGAGGGACACAGGAATCACCTAGTGGGATGAGGGTGGATGGTCAATTGACATAGAAGAAATTGAACAAGTCGGGAAGGGGTGTACGTTACCAGCCAACACTATAAAGTTTCAAAGAATGCCCGGCAATGACAATAAAAAAAAGAAGCAGTTCAAATTCAATAAGGACGATAAAATAATGGAACTGCAAGTGGATGAGGGGGAGAGTCAAATTAGATGAAGGTCAATCAGTGTAATCTAAAAGGAAGAGAAAGAAGAGAAAGTTTTTAAAGTTAGAAAAAAGCGAATTAGAGTGAGGAAGTTTGTTAGGTACGATAAGTAGTCAATGCACTGATTCATCTACAAAAAATATCAATATCTTGTCATTAACTCTTCATCGATCGATAGATCAATGGAATATATCATTAGATCGACAGGAAGAGACACTGACAACCTTGAGTGTATTAACCCAACCCCAACGCCACGGAGAGGATGTGACACAAGGTCAATTTTTAAGAGGATTACATCTGGTTTGAATTCAGAGTTTGCCTAAGCAAGGCTAAAGAACTCAATCTACCCAACTATTTACTCATAACAGATTGATTCATGCTTTTCCCAAAGGCATTAGCACAAAGTCAAACACATACAGCCTTATCGAAGATTTGAACGTGGATCGCTGATTCCATTTCTTATGACGATAACCATTATATTATGTATTTGTTTTTGTTTTGCTTTGTTTTATTTTTTGTATTTGTTTTCTTTATTTTTGTTTTTGGGGGAAGGGAAGGGGTCGAGTGGTTCCTGCTGCTGTTTTTGTTTGTTTTTTCTTATAAGGCTTGCCATGCCCACAAAAGTGTCCAGTAGAATCTATATGAATGAAACAGTATATATGTGTGTGTGTATTTGTAGGAATATAATTCAAATCTTCATGCTTATATATATATATATATAAGCATGAAAATTTGAATTATATATATATATATATATATATATATATATATATATATATATATATATATATATATATATATATACTTTAGACGTGTCGATACTTGCTCATTTGAGGATCTGCAACGTGAAACTCAATTGAGAGTATTCATTCTGTTTTATTCTTAATCTATTTTATGTGATTGTTTGATTAATTTTCATTGCATATCAACCTGTCTGGTGTTATTTTGTGCATAGATATTTTGGAACCGTATATTATAAGTTTATGTTTTGATTTTTTGTGTAGTTTCCTAAGAGTATTTATACGTACAGTTATATATCAGGTATTCCTATCCCATACAAATAATTTTCAAACAGATCTCTTTGACCCATAAGTAGGATTCTAACAGATACTACCACCTCTGATATTTTTAGCTGACAAGAAAACTAACTTATTTACAAATAAAGAGTGCTAATTATCGCTGATTGAGCATATGTAGATTTAAGTTGGGATTGCATCGATACAGAGTCATCGACACTTAGTTACACTAAGTTTTTCGCCTCTTCGATCATCAGACCAAATCTCGTACTGTTTTGTTTTTTGCTCATAATGCTTGCCTTGTCTACTAGAGTGTCCAACAGACACTGGTGTTCTGATAGTCACCAAGTATCGTTGAGTCTGTATCTATCCTATCCTAACTTACATACATATATATATATATATATATATATATATATATATATATATATATATATATATATATATATATATATAAGTGCATATGCATTATGTTCTGAGAGCCACATGTAGGCTCTCGGCGTCCCCTGTGACACGTTTGAGAGCCATAAAATCTTGTGAAAACATGTGAGTAGACACCTTTAATTTGCCTTGAACAGTCAAAGGGTTTACTGTGAGAGAGTATTTATTACCGAAGTAGGGAAAGCCGGTCTCTGCCAAGGTGCCAAGGAACTTTGACAGATGTGCACTTCGATGCCCGGGATTTACTTAAATAGGGATACTGTTGATTGGTTCCGTAAACAAGTCGCAGGATTTTCGCTCAACAATAAGGCTTCAGAGGTAAATAAACAGATAAAAGGACATACTATAAACAGATATATACTTATGAACATAGATAGATAGATAGATAGATAGATAGATAGAGAGAGTGTAACCTGGATATAAGAGAGTTGTCGGGACCGGAGACGAAGTCTCTTATATCCGAGTTTCACTTATATCCGGGTTTCGTCTATTTTATAGACATTAACACAGGCTCTAATTTGGGACCAGAGAAATATCTCTTATAACCGGCTTTCTCTTATATCCGTGTCTCTGATAGATAGATAGATCAACAACAAAAACGAAAAGAACACGCCATACTAATTCGAATAAACTGTCCAAAGATAGATAATGTCAGTGGATGCCAAACTCACGAAGAGAAAACAAGAGCCTTTGGTGCAAAAAAATACACCTAGAAAGGTCTCCATTAAAAAATGTCCTTATTTTCGGATTGAATCATTTTCAAACGTTACTTTCATTTTATTTGATTTTATTGGTGATCATTTCTTCAAACACCTTTTTGAAGAGAAAAAAATAAGGAATGTAAAAGACACTGAAGGCATGACTTGAAAAAGTCATAAGTAAAATAAGAACAAAATATACGAAACAAATATTACAATAAACTGGTCGAACAAGAAGCAAAGAATTGAAAGAAAATCAAATAAATTTTTTTTAAAAACTAAGGTTAGATGGATAGGTAGAGAGAAAGAGAAGGCGTCTGATTGGCTAGCTGCTTCACTGACTCCTCAGCAAAGTGGTCGGACATGCTAACGGTAAAAATCCGTCGCTTAGAACATTGAAAATAAATCGTCCAGGAGAGAGCGTCCTGGAGCATGAGGTCGGAGTTGGCGGGCACAGGTCTGCTTGATGAATGTATGGCTATCAACTAGAAACGGCTTTTCTTTCCTTTTTTATTTTTTTACAAATTCGTTTTTGTGGTGATTTTTATCCTTTGTTAGGATAGCCGCCAGACAAGAGCAAGATTCTTTTATAATTTGTTCTTCCACCCGATTCTCAATTCCATTAATCTCTCTTTCCTTCTCCCCCCTCTCTCTCTCTCTCTCTCTTTACACATACACACTCACACATACACACACACACACACACACATATATATATATATATAACTTTCACTCTTTATTTTTCTCAATTTTCCAGTATCTCTCTTCCTCTTTTCTCTTTATTCTTTCTTTCCTTTTTTTTTCTTTTCTTTTTCTTGCTGTTCTTTTTTCTTTCTCTTCTATGTTTTTCTTTCAATCTATCTCTTCGATTACCAACTCTTCCTTTTAAGTAATCCTCTCTCTCTCTCTCTCTCTCTCTCTCTCTCTCTCTCTCTCCCCTCTCTCTCTCTCCCAATCTATCTATCGATCGATCTATCTTTCTGTTTCTTTGTTTCTTTTAAATGTATTTTGTTTTTTCTTCGTATTTTTTCTTTTGATTTGTCTTAATAATTATTTATCCCTATGTGTGCTTGTCCATCATCTAAAAATGTTCATATTGTTTCGTTAATCGAAAGATCTTTTCACAATTACAAGTTATTCCATCCCTTCTTCCTCTATCAATTCACCCTCTTTCTTTCTCTCTCTCCCCCCCTCTCTCTCTATATATATATATACAAGGTGCATACGATAAGTTTCCAGATTTTTTTCGTAAGGGCACTTTTATTGATAGTACACACAGGAAACACTAGTCCCCTTCGAAGTAATCTCCTCCGGCTGCAATGCACTTGTTGTACCGTTCCAACAACTTCTGAAAGGCCCCATGGAAGTCCTCTTGTGTGAGCGTGACAATGACCTTCATCACAGCCTCTTTCATCTCCTCACTTGTCTCATAACGACAGCCTCTGAGCTTAAGGAATAAGCAAAAGTCACAGGGAGCAAGGTTTGGACTATAGGGAGGCTGAGGAACTGTCTTGATGCCCTTCTTAGTCAAATAGTCTGTGACAAGGATGGAGTTGTGGACTGGTCCATTGTCCTGGTGGAAATGCCACAGAGCCGATTTGAAGAGTGTTGGCCTCTTCCGACGGAATCTCTTGCTGAACTCTCTTAAAACCTCAACATAATAATCCTAACCCTAACCCTTTGGCCAATCAACTCTGGTGTATTGACTTCCTTACTTCCTTCTTCCTCTCACACCTCTCATCATCCCTCACAGACTTCCTGCCTTCCTTGAACCTCTTATGTCACCCAAAAACTGATACTTGATTCATGCAAGATGCTCCAAAAGCAGTCTGAAGCATTCCATACATTTCTGTGGCATTTTTTCCCAGTTTAAAACAGAATTTTATTGCATATCATTCTTCTAAAGTGTCAGATTGCATTTTTGAAATTCACCAGCTGTGACAATCAGGCTTTAGTAGGGTGTATTCCAATTGCTGCTTGAAGCTGAAATGATAAAAATTGGTCAGTCATCTCATAAGATGTATAGCAATAACATAGTGAATTTTCAAGAGTCTGCGACAATTTTATATGCCCATACGAAAAAACTCTAGAAACTTATCGTATGCACCTCGTATATACAGAGGAAATATTTCTCTTTTAAATATGTTTGATCAAATAACACAGACACTTCGTGTCAGCCTATTTTATCTTTCATCAGTTCAAGTCTTCGTGAGAGACGTTTGACTTCTGAATGGAATGAATTCAGGAATGTGCCGTATTTTTCCAAAGTACTTTTGTTCCCAACCAGGGCCATTTTCAGGGGAATTATTGATGAAATGACAAATCAAACATATATATATATATATATATATATGTGTGTGTGTGTGTGTGTGTGTGTGTGTGTATGTGTGTGTATGTGTGTGTTTCCATCTCTCTAAACCTCAGTTTACTGCCCTTTGTTGTTGCGCTGTTTCCCAATTTTTCTATTGATCAATTCCTCAAGTTACCTCCCTTGTTTGACACTTTCCTTCACTATTTGTCCTTCTATCTCTCTATATCTCAAGTCATCTATATTCTATGTTCTCTCTCTCTCTCTCTCTCTCTCTCTCTCTCTCTCTCTCTCTCTCTCTCTCTCCTGTTTATTTCTTTTAATCTCTTCTGACATAACCCTCTCTCTAGAATTTAAACTCTCTTTTTCGTTTCTTCTCACTTGCTGCTTTTCTCCCCCCTCTCTCTCTCCTTTTTCTTTCGTCCATTTTAATTGCTTCTTGCCTTTGCGTTGAAATCAATTGACGCAAATTGTTCTGTTTCCACCCCGTCCTCTCTGACCATTCATTCTCCATATCAGTGACATGCGCCAGCGGAGAGCTGGGGGTGGGGAAGAGTGGTCACTGGGTCAACAAACACACCCACCCAACCCTTACCTTTTGTTTAACCTGTAATTCGATCATCGTTATTGAATTTCCCTAATCAGAAACAGGTAAAAGGAATCAGTAGAAATCATATCTAATTGACATCCTCCCCACGCCAACAAAACAATAAGAAATATTTTTTGAATGAAAAAGAGAAAAAAGAAAGAACGACTGAGAGAGAGAGAGAGTGACGTTAAAAAATATGAAAAAAAACAACAACGATAAAAAGAAAAAACTGGCATGGCTGCAATGGGCTGGAGGGGAAGAGAGTGATGAGATGAAATGGGCAGCGTAGTGTAGGGGTAAGTATATCCTGGAGATCAAAGGTTAACTGTAGAAACAGTCCCTTTGTTTACACCTGCACTGCAAAAATTGTTTTGTTCACAAGCTGAGGTGGGCAAAATGACAGGCTCACCAGAGAAATAAAGATATTAATTAGTTGAAGCTTAGTTTGATCCAGGCTCGCGTTTTGGGGACACCTAGTATGGATCAAACTTGACATCAATGGTTTACGAGATCCCCTTACCAATCATTCGTAAAATTACCAATGTTCATAAACGTATTCACCAAGTAGTGGTCTCGTGAAAGCTTCTACAACGCAAATGTCACAACCAAACTTGGTTGTCATTCGCAGAAAATCAGTATATAAAAAATTCTGGATTTTACTCAAAGACATGGCTTTTAAACATAAACTGTCAGATAGATCTATAGATAAAGGGGGAGAGAGAGAGAGAGAGAGAGAGAGACATTATCACCTATAAATAAGTATACCCTAATTTTTAAAGAACCGTTAATTTTCTCCTAAACTAAATATAACAAGACTGCATAATTTATAGTGGACATTAGACAAATAGAACGGACATCATAGGTATTATTTATTACCAAAATCGACGGTATGGAAATTTTGCAACTAAAAATAAGTGTTATACTTCTATGATAAAAAAAAAATTGCGAAAATATCTTGAAGATGTGTACTTATTTTTGGACTGCTAATCTTCATAATCTTGGTTACAGAGTTTTATTGTTGTAGATTTTGGTAACAAATAATACCTAATAATATCTATTTTTATTGTATAGTGTTCAACTATAAATAATAAGAGCCTGGTATCTTTAGTCCAGAAGGAAATTCACTTTTTTATAAGAGGAAAAAGCGGAATACAAAACGGAATCGGATTTACACACACACACACACACACACACACACACACATATATATATATATATATATGATAGAAATATGTAGAAAGTTAAATAAATCAAACACTTAATAAAACTCATATAAATTTGAGTTTGGTGTTTGATTTATCCTTATATATATATATATATATATATATATATATATATATATATATATATATCCAGGTATTAGTAAAATGATAGAGCGGGCTAGGCTCTGTTCTTTGTGAGGCAATCAGTCGAGGAAAATGAAAAACTCTGAATTCAAAATTGGTTCAGGAGAATCTGTGGCACATTAGAGCACCATTCTTCTGTTATCAGCTTATCCAAAAACAATTATAAATGAATCACATGTACAGGTAGCCCAACAGTTCACGCTGATTGGTCAGGTACTCTTATGTCAAAATTGACGAGAGAGTTCATCACATATATATGTGTGTTTGGTTTGGTATGGTTTCTTTGTTTAATGGCATACTAATCTTTGTGTTTTAGTCTAATGCCAAGGATATCTTAGTAGAAGAACAGTAGTGGTGCTATTTAACGTAAACTGTTGAGGATAAGGGGGTTCATACCTTTTCCAAGGGTATTAGTCAAAAATTGAACGTGATATAACGACTAGAGTTCGAACTCACTTACTACAATGTTACAGTCCAGGACGTTAGCCACTTCGCTACGAGAACTCCCCCGATGATAAAAGAAGCTTGAAAAAAAAAAAAATGCCAAGTGTATTAAGCTGCAGGATAAATAGCATATATCTTTCATAACTTTGAGTCGTTCCTTTCTTGTTGAAAACTCTTCTTTCTCATAGCTCCAATAACCTGATTTTCTCGTGAGGGTACAACTCATATGGCGTGTCTTTGGCAAGTATAACCTGATGGAGCCTATCCCTCCCAAGTCTTCAAATGGTTTGAATTCAGAGCTTATCCTTTCCCTAGATTGGTTTTCCTACCAAGGTTAACGAACCTACTCTGCAATACAATTTACGCATAGCAGGGCAGAGAATAGTTGGATTCGTACCTTAACTACCATGTCACTGTCCAACACCTTAGCCTTGTATATATATATATATATATATATATATATATATATGTGTGTGTGTGTGTGTGTGTGTGTGTGTGTGTGTGTGTGTGTGTATGTGCGCTTGCAACATTAATGCAAAAACCTCCCCGTATTTATGAGACTATTAAATTCATAGCATCATTATTCAGTCGAAAAACATTTCCCTGGGTC
>OY757916.1:61325327-61487827 GCA_963585895.1 Sepioteuthis lessoniana | reverse complement strand
TAAATGAATGAATAAATAAATAATAATAAAAAGAACACTTTGGTTGAGTTCGTCCTGTCAGTTCCAGACAATAGGTTAACCGTTTCCAACATTACCGTTATATCGCGTACACGATTTGGCGCCGCATTATTGCATAAGAAAAATAATAAAGAAATCAAAACCAACTCGCCTTCCTCCCATGGGAACATAAAAGGTGCGTGGCTGCTTCAGATTTTAGGGTCCTTAACTCTTTATTCTCACAAGGCGTTTCCGGGTGTCGTAAATCATAGCACAGCATTTCGGACTTCGTCCTAATGACAAGGTTTGAAATCAAAACCCAGAAAACTTAAATGGAAATGTATCCCGGGGTAGAAAGAATTGTGACTGTGTGAATTGATACTCATAACGAAATTTGGATCTTTGAAACGAAAAGACTGACCGCTTTAAGAAACAGTCATTGTCTTCGCTCAATGTTTATATGATTTGAATATGGCATACTCAACCAATGACAGACTACATTCAAGAGTAAAGAGCTTTTTGTGCTTTAAGATAAGCTCCCACTCCGACCCATATCCACCAAGTAATGTGAAGCTAATATACAACCTCCCAGCTGTTGTCCTTCAGCTCTATCAGTTCGCCATATCCGTAGTAATAAGAAAGAAAAAAATTACTAATGAAGGATTACCTGCATACAGCTAAATGGAGTTCGTCTGACAAATAATTAGGAATAAAGTTTGTTGATTTGAAAAGCTTTAGAAAAAAAATGGCCTGATACTAGACTTGTATCATTGAAAACTACCAACGAAGTAGGACGGAGTAAGAAGCACTTGACTGACTGCAGTGTGGAGGATTTTTTTATGTACCACAGTGATAGTGCGAACTATGGGGTCAACTCTATGGAAGGGGTGATTAAAAAGTTTGTGTGTAGCAAACCTTACATTTGTAATGACCCACTAAAACTCTCAATCTCCAGTCCAGTACTCTGACCTTTGAACCAGTTTCACAAATATAGTCTTGGGTTAAAAATTCACCTATTTTTCTACTTTGTATTTGTTTTGTTTTTTAGAGTTGTTTTGTTTTGCTTTGTTTTGTGTGTGTGTGTGTGTGTGTGTGTGTGTGTGTGTGTGTGTGTGTGTGTGTGTGTGTGTGTGTGTGTGTGTGTGTGTGTGTTTTATCGTGTATTCGTTTTCTGTTTGTGCGGTTTTTAGTCATAGTTGAAAGAAGTAGAGTGGATATATATATATATATATAGAGAGAGAGAGAGAGAGGGGAGAAAGATCAACATACAATATATTTCATCATATTAAGATAGATAGATAGATAGATAGATAGATCTCCAGTTTGCTTTCCAGCGGATCAGGTTAAAAGAAGCGTTTTCTTTAACTTATGAAAATCAAAATAGGTGGAGCTCGAAAATAAACTTGGAACATGTGAGATGTTCATATTATTATTATTATTATTATTATTATTATTATTATTATTATTATTATTATTATTTCCAACGATAAACGGTGTTGAGATTTATTTAAAACAAATAACTTGATCTCATGTCGGAAATAAGGCGCGTACGAATTATTTGGTTCAGGTTTCATACCCAAATAATAAAATCAGAAATTCTAAGAACAAAAAAAAAAAGATAAATTCCTCTTTTTTCTTTTTTTTTTTTTTTGTTCTTGTTTGTTTGCTTCTATTTTCGACCCAGTTTGAAGTTAAACCCACCCACACACTTTTTTCTAATAGTAAAAATAATTTTAAAAAATTCTTTTAATTTTACTTATTAATTTGCCTAACTAGCTGAAAGGCAGATTTTATTGTGTGTAATCAGTAAAGATACCACATATTTTACAAGTTGATTAACATCATAATTGATTGCGTTCATTTTTGTAATCGGGATAGTATAACATTTGCTGCTGAGCACTTTTCGTAACGGGCCATATCAAATTTGAATTGAGATTTTTAAATTGAAACTTCTCTAAAAACTGGGAACAGCTCCCAAGTTTCTTTGTGAATCTCTAGATGATATACACATTGATATTTGAAGTCACCTATTAAAGAGCTATACTGATATCCCAAGATGCGCTTAGCGTAACTGCTATCGTCGTAAAAATGGTATCGGCTGCCCGAGTTCAAATCCTGGACGAGGTCGTTTGCGTTTCACTTTGCACTAATGCCTTTGGGAAAGTCATGAATCCAACTATTTTCCATTCAGCTATGGGTGAGTAGAAGGGTAGATTGTGTTCTTTAGCATTGGTTAGGCAACCAGTCTTGAAGAAGGAAAACTCCTTATTCACACAAGCTTTATTTGACTTAAAAATTGAACTTATGTATTCCTCCTACTTCACTCCATGCGTAGGCAAAAATTTCAAAGATACATTTACAACATAAATCAAAAAACAGCTCGATAAATGCCGTCAAAACTAATTAATAAGTGGATTTTCATATGTAGTTTGATTTTTTTGTTTTTTGTCATTGTTGTTTTTTTTTTTGTTGTTTTTTAGCGGGGAGGGCAAAAGGAGTCTGTATTTTTATGAAAAATGATGAATGCTTTCAGGTTGAACTAATAAGATTAAACTTCATTGGTCTACTGCTTACACGAATACGGAATGAAGAGAAATAATCTCTGAAACACGTCATTCAATCATTTGTGCATTTATTAAACGAAGAATATGATTCGTAAAGGATTTTTGCTTATCTTTCATTGTCACCAGACGACCTTATTAATGTTTCTCTTTACAAAGAAGGAGAGGGTTCTATTTAACATTTCAAAGATATTTCAATATATCGAGAAATTGGATGATTAAAAAGTGTGAATGCAAACCTCACAAAATGATCATTCAGTTACAAATTCGACTTGAAATTTCTTTATACTCTAAAAGCATTTCAAGTATTTCTCTAATAAAAATCTCGCTACGTTGTTCTATTTTGGCAGGGTTACATACAAACATGGTGAGAATTTTAGTAATTGTCCAGTCGGCTGGGGCTGTAGAATACACCGACTGTTTCTCTGCAGAGGGATAAGTCTCCGCCAACGAGTGTCCTGGATATGACAATAAACAGTCTGATGGTGAGGTTCCAGTAATGTTGGAGCTTTGGAGTACGCGGAGTACCCCTTCATTGCCATCGCTCTCAGGTCCACACTGGCCCGGAACGGTAGCACCTGATGGGTCCAGTCTATGGGCCAAATAGAACTAAACAGTGTACTTACGTTAAACTGAATTGCTTGATATAGGACTGCTTTGACATTTAAACTGCGTACTTATGCTAAACTGAATTGTTAGAAATAGAAGTGTTTCTGGTATAAAAATGGATTTGGCGTTAATAACCTAATTGGTTTGGTTTAGTTTGGTTTGGTTTGGTTTTATGCCACATCAACCAAACCAAACGAAACCAAAACAATTTCAGTAATACTAGGTGTCATTAAAAACCATCTAGACTGAAGCTATATTTACCAAAACAGTTATTAAAAATTAATGAAGGTTTAATTTTCTTCTAAATAGTTTCCTTGGCATTCAACACGCTTCTTCCAAGGAGTTTTCCTTTGGACGATGCACCTCTTAAACTCTTTTCTTGATATTGTTTGAAGCTATAATGACTTATTTCTTGTAATTCATTTAATCGACAGAAATATATCTCCTGAGATTAATTTTTAGTTCAGGAAACCAGAAAAAGTTGCATTGTGCTTGATCTGGGGAGCATGGAGGATGCTGCGCAGGCACAATCCTGCGTTTCCCTAAAAGATTTCGTTCAAGAGGTAAAACACATCCAGACATCATTTCTTTATTATGCAAATAGTTCATCTGTACACATTTTCATTTAAATTGTTGAATAACAACATTTAAAGCTTCAGTCATTATTTTTCATACTTCGTACACAAATCGTTTCCCTTCTTATCTAAGTATAGAAACAGGTGAATATTTTCATTCGTACATCCAAATATGAATATAGATATTTACTAAGTTTAGCAAATCCTGGCATATGAAAATGAAAAGATTGTTTCAAAGGAAGAGAGTTTGTTTCAAAAACCAGCATTCAGAATCTTGGGTTTTTATTTAGGCTTGAACATGTACCGCTGGTGTTTAGTAAAAATTTCACAATAATCTGAGTCTCTAAGTAAGCCAGAAAAGGGTTTTGAAGTCACTTAAAGGAACTGCTCAACTAAAACTACCTTGCTAAATCAGCGCTCTACGCCATAGGTATTCCTATTCAAAAAGAAGATTCGTGGAAAGACTAAGATAGATAGATAGATAGATAGATAGATAGATAGATAGATCCAATGAAAATACAAGTCTGTGTTTTTATTTGTGTGTACATATGCATACGAAAAAAAGAAAAACCGGTGATTTTTTAAAAATCTGTTCGCTTTTCGTCGTTATGATTTGTTGAGTAAAAAAGCAAGTTGCGATTTAATTAGGAAGTTTAGGTCATACCGGTCGGGTGTCCGTCCTCGAGACAGACAGGCAGACATCTGGTCCGTTGGAGCAAATGAAGATGTAACGAAGCGGCGAATGAGACCAAATCTAATAAAACTGGCGAAACCCTGACGCTTGGCGTGCGTCGTCGTCAGCCGGGCGTGTCCAGGTGATTTGCGAGGCTCACTGCTGCGTTTTGGGCGTTTCAAGTAATTTCCACGGCGGGCCGTGAAATTGCTGACAATGACCGTCAGCACGCTGGGACTGGCCCGGCGCGAAATGGACGATAGACACGAGAGACAACCTTTAAAAAAAAGAAATAAAGATTAACATTGGAAGGGAAAACTGCAATACTCTCTCTCTCTCTCTCTCTCTCTCTCTCTCTCTCTCTCTCTCTCTCTCTCTCTCTCTCTGATACATATCTTCCCTGTCGCTCTCTTTCATTCTATCAATCCATCAATTTTCCTTTCTGTCTTTCTTGCTTTCTGTCTTTCTTCTATATCTATCTTCCCCACCCCAACCCTCTCTTTCTATTTCTTTCTTTCTTTCATCTATGTCTGTCTGTCTGTAAGTCTGTCAGTCTCTCTCTCTCTCTCTCTCTCTCTCTCTCTCTCTCTCTCTCTGTTTCCTTCTGTTAATCAAGTCGATTTGTCACTCTTTCTCTCATACTGTCCCTCTGTGTATCCGTCTACACATTTGTGTGAGCATCTACACGCATTTATTTTTGCGCTGCATATGTTGAGATAACTTTGTTAGTTGCTCAATATGTGTACACACACAGACCCACAAACACACACTTACAGTTGATAAATCTAGTCAAGTTGATAAATAGTCAAATACAAGATTATGCCCATTCACGTTTTTTGCGTGCATGCGTGAATGTGTGCGTGTCTTCTTGCATGGTTTAGATTATTAAAACAATGGGGAAGAAAATGTTTAATGTAGTTAAACATGCATAGTTAGCTATACAAAAACTGACTATGATTGTACATGTGAATCAATACATATCATGGATGAAAAGTAACTCCGATAAACATATCCATACATAATCAATATCCAATTAATAGATAAATCTTGCGAAAATAAGTGTATTTTCAATGGTCTTTTCACGTACACACACACTCATATATATATATATATATATATATATATATATATATATATATATGCATTATACTACTATGACTTGTATATATATATATATATATATATATATATATATATATATATATCACTGGACTGTAATGTTTATATATATATATATATATATATATATTAGGTTGATAATGAAAGTATTGAAACTAATTTTCTGTTTTTCAAGTTGACAACCTTGACTGAAAATGTTTTGATCAATATTGACTTTGAAAACGCGGGAAAAACATTCAGGTAAATTTAACCTCTCGGAATTCATTTTCAGTTGAGTAATCTTGATTTATTACAAATGTGTACGGTTTAGTGTGTCCCAAAAATGGAATACAAGATCAAACTCCGGTACTGTGCAATTAAAGCATTTAATAAGTTAATCCAGGTCTATAGATATATTTATTCCGGGCACAGGTTTTTTGGTATAACGAAACATTTTCCGATAGTCAAAAACAGTGGAAGATGAACTCCATTCTGGTCGACTGGCCACTTTAGGAACTGAAGAAAACGCAACAAAAGCTATGACTCTCAACAGATCTGATCAATGTCTTACAATGAAAATGATTAGTGATGAATGATCTGGCGATTTCCAATCAGGATTGCCAATCTGATTTTTATTGATTTCGAGACGCACTCTTCGTGAACAAGGTTTTGGTCAAAATGAATATTCCTGGGGTAGCACAAACCACCTTTACACTCTTGATCTGAGTGTTTGTGATTATTTCCTGTACCTAAAAATCAAAATCATCTCCTTTAGGAGCGGTTGAGAACATACAACAGGTCGTGACGAAATAAGTGTTGTCAGGGTCAGTAGAAGAGTTCCAGGAGTGGAACAATATCTTCGTTGTGTGAGATATCCCAAGGAAACTATTTTGAAGGAAGTAAAGTTGATTTGTAACTGAGTTGTTCTTTAAAAAGTTTTTACACAGTTAATCTCATTATTTAATAGAACGATATTGTAAAGGAAACGTAAAAGATGTTGATTTAATTTTATAATATGCAACATACATATTATAGAATTAAATCAATATCTTTTACGTTTCTTTTAAGCAGTCTCTTTTTTTTCTATTTTTTTTTTTTCTAGTTTCACAATAAAATGAAAATTTTTTTGTTTTATTTTTTTCTTACAGAGATGCAAAGACAAACTAAATACCCTTGCAATCGCAGTCATGAATGAATGGCCTGGATTGAAATTACGAGTCACCGAGGCTTGGGACACGGACGGACACCACGCTCCCACCTCACTACACTACGAAGGACGAGCTGTAGACATCACCACCAGCGACAGGGAGCGATCCCGATATGGCATGTTGGCCAGATTAGCAGTCGAAGCTGGCTTTGACTGGGTCTACTATGAATCTAGGAGTCATATTCACTGTTCAGTCAGATCAGGTATGGTTTAAAACATTTTGTTATTTTTTACTATAAGTTACCAATTGGTAAATAATCAGGAAGACGGGGCTCTTTAACCTTAGTTGGGTAACTGGTCTAGGATAAAAAGAAGTTGTACATGGAAAAAATAAACATATATTGTCCATAGGTTGGACATATGAAACGGACATACCGAGAGGAAATTTGTAAGCTCCCAAATAGTCGGTCAATGTCTTGAGACAATATCCAGTTTTCAGTATTTACAATCATAAGATAGACCCTTCCTACGGGCAAATTCATAATAAAATGCCTGATATTGGTCAGATGTTTTACTGTAATTAAAATATTTATTTTTCCCTGAATGCAACGGCAAATTGCAATATATTTCAGTCAAGAAGTTCACAATTACTTATACCAAGAAACACACACACACACACACACACACACACACACACACACATATATATATATATATATATATATATATATACATTAGTTATCCAGCCATTTCTGACGCATTGTTCTCGCAGATCTTCATATTTTTCCAACTTACGCTGATGTAACCAGTCGAAATTATTGTGCCATGATTTTGATCTATCTTGAATTAACATAAAAAACATAAACAGAAAAGAAAAGCATTGATTTGCTTGGGCCAACTGATTTATGAGACCGTAAGTGTACTCTGATAAAACACACACACACACACACACACACATAAATATATATATATATATATATATATAGAGAGAGAGAGAGGTACGTATATATATATATATATATATATATATATAGGTATCATACAATAACTGATGTTTATACAGCAGCATTGCTTCCAACAAAGCCTTCATCAGATGATGACTGGGTTCAGGCATTGTTTCGGGGCCGAAGCATCATTACCACTACCCCAGTACACCCCAGCGGTAACTCACGATACCACCAGACTTTGTTGAATTGGTGTCACTCTGTGGGATTGCCATATCTTCGCTGATGCAGTTAGAGCCTTATCTTGGATCTTTTTTAAGTATTTCCTCTTGTCTGATGGAGAAAGTCCAAGATAAGTCAAGAATTCGGAGGTTGAGTTGGTAATGAAATCTCGGCATCTGACCTCGATAGGAAATACATTAGTTATCCAGCCATTCCTGACACATTGTGCTCGCAGATCCTCATATTTTTCCAACTTACACTGATGTAACCAGTCGAAATTTTCTTCAAAAAGAACTATTAACTCAATAACGAAAACTTTTTTTAATTTAACGTACCAAATGACAATATCCGGACGCTGAGTCGTTCACATTATTTCTGTTGGAAATACGAAATGATGCTGTAAATCAGTCCGTGCAGCCATCGATCTGTGCTTATTTTTACGCGAAAGTTTCGAAATATTTCCTTCTTTAACAAAATAGAAGAAAGAACACAGCAGCAAACCAACAAGAAAGAATAAAACTGTGGAAACAGCACTTCGAAAACTTACTTGGAAACCCACCAAAAATAACGCATGAACCAATCACCAGAATAATTAGCAAACAATTAGACATTAAACTAGGACCGTTCACACAAGAAGAACTCGACTCGGTTCTCAGAAAAATTAAAAATAGGAAAGCTGCAGGGCTGGACGAGATTCCCCCAGAAGTATGGAAGACCAGACAATTCGACGACATACTGCTCCGACACTGCAATGCAGTATACAATCAAAATCCGATAGATAGATGGATGAAGGGATGCATACTCCCCTTCCCTAAAAAGGGGGACCTCGGATTAGTCAAAAACTACCGAGGCATAACACTTACATCCATAGCTGCCAAAATCTACAATACCCTACTACGAAACCGAATAGAACCCGAAATCGACAACATACTTAGAAAAAACCAAAATGGCTTCCGAAGAAATAGATCCACGACCTCACAAATATTAACCATCCGCAGAATCCTTGAAGGTGTACGGGCAAAGAACCTACAAGCGACATTAATATTTGTCGACTTTACCAAGGCTTTCGACTCCATCCACAGAGGAAAGATGGAACAAATACTACTAGCGTACGGCATACCTAAAGAAACCGTAGCGGCAATAACGATTCTCTATAGAAACACTAAAGTAAAAGTACGATCACCGGATGGAGACACAGAATACTTTGACATTGTAGCAGGAGTACTACAAGGGGACACGCTGGCCCCGTACCTCTTTATCATTTGTCTAGACTACGTACTTAGAACATCGATTGACAAAATCAAAGAGAATGGCTTCGAACTGACGAAGAAAAGAAGCAGAAGATACCCCGCAACAACAATTACCGATGCCGACTACGCCGATGACATAGCGATACTGGCAAATACACCTGACCAAGCCGAAACACTTCTGCATAGTTTGGAACGAGCAGCAGCAAGCATAGGCCTCTATGTTAATGCACACAAAACGGAATATATGTGCTATAACCAAACGGGGGACATCTCCACTCTAGAAGGAACCCCACTTAAACTAGTAGACAAATTCACGTACCTAGGAAGCAGCGTCGAATCAACCGAAAAGGACATCGAAACGAGGTTAAGGAAAGCATGGACAGCTATCAATAGGCTATCGATTATATGGAAATCAGACCTAACCGATAAAATGAAACGCAGTTTCTTCCAGGCAGTGGTCATATCGATACTGCTATATGGATGCACTACATGGACGCTAACAAAACGACTGGAGAAGAAGCTAGATGGCAATTACACAAGAATGCTGCGTGCAATCCTGAACAAGTCCTGGCTGCAACACCCCACAAGACACCAACTGTACGGCCACCTGCCCCCTATCACGAAAACTATTCAAGTTAGACAAACCAGACATGCAGGACACTGCTGAAGAAGCAGAGATGAACTCATAAGAGATGTACTCTTATGGATCCCCACACATGGCCGCGCAAAAGCAGGACGACCAGCTCGAACATACATTCAGCAGCTATGTGAGGATACAGGATGTTGTCCTGAAGACCTACCTAGGGCGATGAACGATAGGGAGGAGTGGCGAGAGAGGGTCAGGGATATCCGTGCTACCAGCGCGATATGATGATGATGATTAACAAAATGAATCGCTCTATTGATGATATTATTTAGAGCTTTATTGGCAGTCACATAACTTTCTCTAGTAGTTGGTGTCTTACTGAGCCATATGCGTTTCCTAGATCTAACCAAATGACGTGAAGTTCGGCTGATTTGTTATTTTTGGCCATTTTTATTCAGCCCCACAACATAGTGGCATGTTCAATTCCAACCTTTTGTATTGATGTATTGACATACCCATTGTTTATCACGAATTCGTCATCTTCTTCGCAATGACACCAAAAAAGATCTTACCTTCTGCGTTAAGTAAGGAAATTGGTTTAAACTGATCTAGTTTTCTGGACTCTTTTTCTTTTGGTATGTGGATTTCATCTGCTAATCCCCAACTCTCTGCAATAAATTTCTTTCTATGAGCTTCTAGTAAAAGCTTCCAAAAGAGTGCAAATATATATTTTAGGGCGTCTTTGGTAGAGCTTCTATGAAATTCCGTTGATCCTTGGTGAGTCCTTAGCTCTAGCTTTTCTGACAAAGTTTTTTATTTCCCCTAATTTTAAAGGTGAATAGACAAATTTTTCTTCCGCTTGGTGTGGACAATTTGGTTCACTTAGACGGCCCAGAGGAATGTTGGCGAGTGGGTCGATATATTTTTCCGAAGGTGCACTTCCAAATCCTCTTTTGGTATATAGAGGACCCCATTTTTCTCCCCCTCGAACAATTTCTTGGTGAATTTAAACGTTGTTTTTTTTTTTTTTCGAAATTGCGCCAAGTCTTTCGTTTCTCTTGTCGCCGCTTTCTTGCGTTTTCCGCTCTTGCTATGACAAGGACCCTTTCCTTTACTTCGGACAATTTTTTCTTTACCGACTCCCGGTCATCTGGGATTTCTATAAGTGGCTTCTTTAGAAGTATTTGCTCTACACTAAGCTGGCCATTCTCTCTCTTTCTCTCTCTATCTCTCTTTCTCTCTCTCTCTCTCTGTATATATACATATATATGTAAATGCTCTATCATTGATATTGAGTACTTTTTAATAATACTGCAATATTTGGTCCTCCATTAACTCTCAAAGTGAGCTAGTAAGAACCAGAAACCTCTTATATATATATATATATATATATATATATATATATATATATATATATATATATATATATATATATTTCTAAGGCGCTTCGCACTTGTGTAATTGTATACAAGCTGATCCCAAAAACCATTATACCTGTATTGGTAGTCCACATATGTTACCTAGTGGCAAAACTAAGCTAGCCTTGATGATAATAATACGATGTTTCAAAAATTACAAAGCGGTTTCATTCGCGCTTCAACCCAACCTTTTGCAGAGACTTGATAGAAGTGGTCTTTTTTCGACTTTTAAAAGACTTTACTGGTACAAACTTTCCCACAAGTTATATATGTAGTTTCGATTCGGTTTATTTGTTTGATGGCATATCAACCTTCGTGGAGTATTTAATGCCATAGCCATACTTGTAGAAAAATACGAGTGGTACAATTTAACCCTTAGCTGGGGAGATAAGGAGGTTCATATCTTTCCTAAGGGTATTAGTACGAAAGTGAACGTAATAGTGCGACTGGAATACGAACTCGCTTACTACGATATCACAGTTTAGCACACTAGCCACAACGCCAAGGGAACTCCCCCTATCTGTATGTATCTGCGTCTCTCACTCCGTGTGTGTGTGTGTGTGTGTGTGTGTGTGTGTGTGTAATTTATTGTATCTACCATAATGTTATGTTTTTCCATTTTAGAAATCTGCGTGCACGCCGGCTTATCATAAACTGTATTCATTTTATATGTATGCAAATAAGTAATTTCCAAGGGATCATTTGCATGTTGTTGTCCGCATGCGCATGCGCACGCACATGCAGCATTTCTCCCGAACGCACCAGAGTGTGTACATCCGCACGTGAATTTATATTGATATGAATTTTGCCGTGTCTTCTTTTCCCTGCACGTGAATTTTTTTTTTTTTTTGTATATATCAATAGTTATGTTCCCGTACTTCCGTGTACTGGTGTGTTTTATTCTCATTTATCACGAACGTTCGTATGTGTACGATGTGTGTATTATATGGCGGAGTCTGTGGGGGCCTCAGGGGAGGTAATCGATTGCCTCTTGTCTAGACTCGCCAACCAGATTTTAATCCCTTCTTAGCAAAGAAAAAAAAAGGCAAATTGTGGCGAATATATCAATAAAGAAGAGAAAGAAAAATAAATATTTCGACAATGATTCTAGAATTACCATAATTACAAATACACCTGCGTTTGGGATTTTATGCTTATTTCGCACTACCGAGCAAAATTAACTGATCGTCTACTTCTTTTTCTTTTTTCTTTTTTATCTTCTTTTTCCTTTATCATGTTTTTCTTGTTTTTCTTGTTCTTTAACATTTTTTCAATATACGTATGTATATTTGTAAGCGATGTAAGTCTCACTTAATAGCCTGGTCCGTCTCTAGACAAAGACAAAATAACAAATCCTTGGAGCGAAAACTCTTATGTCACCATGTTCTTGGGCTTCCCTTTTGTTTCATTGATAAAAAAGAAAACCGAGAATAGTGTGGCCAAATCATATCCTGATACCTAAATTCAATGAATTTTTTAATTCCGCTTATCCGATTTAGTCCGTCCTGTATCCCCAGCCGAGAAGTAATACTCTCCCTCAAAAAAGAGTATGGATTTAATATAACACTAAACTGCATCTAAATGTGAGGCTCCAGTTCTGACGAGCAAGGTAGTGTGGAGTACCTCTTCATTACCATTACTCCCAGGTCCACCCTGACCAAGAGTGGTAGTACGTAGAGTCCCAGCTACAGGTCAAATAGATCTGTTTGAAGTTACTCGTATTAGATAGGAGCGTGTGCAAAAAGAAAAAAATCTTAAGAAATAACCAAACAAAAATATTGATATGAACGTACAATAAACGCGATTTCCAAACTTCAAAGCATAAAATAAAACAAATGATTTCACATGCTGTTAAAATCAATCAGCCAAATCTGAATCCGAATCTGTCAAAAGGTGTTAAAGACCAAACAAAAATGAACAGAAAACAAGATAGCCAAGGAATTGTGTCCAAAGACTGACTGATAGATTTTAACGGCATGTCAACCTGTCTAGAATTATTTTATACCAAGGGAATCGTCTTTATTGTACATTTGTATTTACATTTTTTGTGTAGTTTTTTCTCACGTGGTTTCCAAATTAATTGATATGGGTAGGATCTAATATTTTTTCCTCCAGCTTTCAGTTTTTATCTACCGTGTGAGATTCTGATAAAAGATATTCCAAATTTCGCAGCTAGCATGGAACCTCTCGACCACCAGTTGCTTGACGCATAAAAAAGTTACATCCATGACTGCTTTTGTTAAAAGTAAGTAATCATTCAACCATGAATACCCTGGCTGCTCAAGTATTCGCAATTAAAAGCTGTTTCCTCTATCATCAACCTTGTCAGAAACTATCACGATACACGATAACAATATAAATGTTGCAATCTTTTTTGTGTACTAGATAGATGTATAGATATGATTAATTGATCTTAAAGGCATATCAACTCGTTTTGGGTTATTTTATTGTATGTAGATATTTACATTCTTTGTGTAATTGTTTCTGGAGTTGTTTTACTGTGGGTGCGCATGTTCCTATCGAATACAAATAATTTTTAAACCGATCTATTTAACCAATAGAGGAGACCCTTACAGGTACTTAAAATATGCTGGCTTTACCTCGCAGAAGGGTGTTCTTGGTATGACGCTAAACTACATGTGTAGTTGAGGCTAAACTCCTGAATATCTGATGGTGTGTGGAAAAGCCTTTCAGTGCCATTACAACCATGTTGACTCTTACCTGGAGTGGTTGTCCCTGTTAAGTCTATTTGCAAATTATCTCTTTTAAGATATGATTACTTGAAGTCAAATAACCGTGTGCAAAAAAATCATAAGAAACAACACAAAAATGTAAATATAAAAGTACATTGTACGCAATTTCCTGACCTCTATGCATAAAATATCCCCAGGCGGTTCGACATGCCGTTAAAATCAATCAATCAATTTCACAACTATTGTGATGTCATATCCTGCTATTTCCGTCTTGCTCAGCTAATGTGTATAGATAATCAACAGTTATGAAATGCTAAGTTTAGAATGTCCAATTTTTTTTAATCGAGTGGGAGAAGGATCCTTGTGGTATGGTAGCTGATGTGCTACACTACGATATCGTAGTAAGCGAGTTCGAACTCCAGTCGCGATATTACGTTCACTTTCGGACTAATACCCTTAGAAAGGTATGAACCCTCTTTTCCCACTAGCTATGAGTTACATAGTACCACTACTGTTTTTCTACAAGGATGTCTTTGGCATTAAATAACCCACGAAGGTTGATATGCCATTAAAGAGAGAAACTAAAAAAAAAAAAAAAAATCAAGCCGAAGTCATTGTGAGCAACACGTAGTGGAAGATCAATATTACGGTTCAAGTTTCTTTACAATATTTATCGGATACAAATATGTTTACGGAAAACAAGTGATAACCAGTACACACAGAGAACAGTACATTGCAACGTTCTCCACTTTGTAACACCGACAACAAAAGAACAAAAGGCAAATATATAAGAAAAATAAAATCAAGGTTTGTGATTGTTTATAACACCACTTCTTCCAAACATAAAGGTGTAGTCGATGCATGCAACTTATAAGAAGATTTTTTTCTTAAGGAAGAGGAGATTTAAAATTGACGATTTATTTGGTACTTTCCGTCCACACCCTCTTTAACATTCAAGCGTACGTGCCCCAGCCAGAATTTGAACTGTAAAGTTAGTACTTAAGGTTTGTTTAGCTTTAGCTTAGCTTCTGATATCTCTGCCAGTCACATAAAAAGATCTGTTTGTGAGTAACGTCAACCGGAGAGAGAAACAAATAGATAGACGGGCTGGAAGGTGAGTTGAGAGGTAAGTAACACACACACACACACACACACACGCACACATACACGCACAAAAAAAAATCGGAAAATAAAAGAGGCGTCATCTCCTATTTTCATCGATTGAAAAAATAACTTTTGACGTCAGCTTTAATACTGGTAGCAAAAAAAAAGGTTTTAAATCAATCTGATTTTACAAGAATATCCTCTGGATTATTTACCAAGGTATTTATTGGAGGCTGTTAAAGTTCTATATTCCATGAATAGTTTTTCATCTTAAGTTAAGTTATATATAGACATTAATTGTACTACGAGACCATCTTTATAACTATTCAACCGGGGAGTCAACGTTGTGTAGTGGCTAAAGTGCTGGGCAGAAGTCTCGAAGTAAGTTCGAACTCCCGTACAGCTGTTATTGTCATTTTTGAACTAATACTCTGGGGAAAAGTATGAACTACTTTATCCCCTAATTTATAGGTTAAATTGCTGTTCTTCTATAAGGATGGCTTTGGCATTAGAAGGTTGATATGCCATTAAAACAAAGAAACCTAACCACTGCTGGATTACCCCGTCACTTTCCATTAAAATTATTCTTCAGATGAAGGAATGGTTCGATTATCCTGCATATATTTTAACATTTTTCAGTTAGGAAATAAATCTGATTGATTGATTAATTGATTTTGACGGCATTTCAACCCATCTAAGGTTATTTTATGCCGGGAGGTTGGGGAATAGCGTTCGTTGTACATTTATATTTACATTTTTTGTAGTTTTTTCTTAAGAGTTTTTTTCATTCATTCATTTATTTATTTATTTATTTGCAAACGATCCCATCGAATACGAATAATTTTAGATAGATCTATTTGACTCTTAAACGTAACCTTAATGTGTCATGATATATCTGGAGGTAATAGCAATGAAGAGTTACTCCACACTTCCCAGATCTCTAGAACTGGAACCTCACCATCAGATGCAGTTTGGTTTCATTCTAAAGACATCCCTATTTGATGGCTGGGTCTTACCTTTCTGCAAGTGATACAGTCTGTGTATTCTCAGCTCCGATAAATTTCAGTTTTAACGTAGACCAAATCAGTTGTGCAACTCAGGCTCTCACAGTACCCTTAAGATTATAAGTATCTTACGATTTTCCAGTTTCATTGATAGCTTTGTGGTTTAAAGACTGGAAAATATACTTTAATATAATATAACTTAATATAATATGACTTAAGAATCATTGCTTATAAATTTTCATAAAGTTAGAATTATTCAGACGTGAAACTCATTTTTTTTACACTAAAAACTTCTCTATCTAACCAAAAAGAAAATAACCCTTTTTTATTTCATTTCATTTCTTTAATTTTTAGCTGTTAAAATTTGTTTGGTTTGGTTTCTTAATACTAATCTTTGTATATTATTTAATGCCAAGGATATCTTAGTAGAAGAATAATAGTGGTGCTATTTAACCTTTAGCTGGCGAGGATCAGGGGGTTCATACCTTTTCCAAGGGTATTAGTCCAAAAATGAACGTTATATAACGACTAGAGTTCGAACTCACTTACTACAATGTCACAGTCCAGCACGTTAGCCACTTCGTTACGGGAACTCCCCCGATGATAAAAGAAGCTTGAAAAATAATGTGCCAAGTGTATTAACCTGCAGGATAAATCGCATATATCTTTCATAACTTTGAGTCGTTCCTTTCTTGTTGGGAACTTTTCTTTCTCATAGCTCCAATAACCTGATTTTCTTGTGAGGGTACAACTCATATGGCGTGTCTTTGGCAAGTATAACCTGATGGAGCCTATCCCTCTCTAAGTCTACAAATGGTTTGTATTCAGAGTTTTTCCTTCTCCCACTCTGGTTGTCATAAGAAGGTCTAACAGTCCAGCTTTCCTTTCTATTTATCCATAGCTGGATAGAGAAAAATTGAATTCATACCTCTCCTATATGAAACAGTCTCGTTCAGGTTTTGAACTCGGGTTTGCTGAATCCACATTGATTTTATGTAGTTTAATCATCGATGTAGAAAATCTGTCTTAGACTGCAACCATATTTGTTCAAATCAAGATTCTGTGACTTGAGCACAAAAAATGTCGGTTTGATGCATCTCATTATTATCATGCTTATTTGTAGAAATGTAAAACTTGAGAATATCATTTAAAAGGTTATAGTCAGTCTAGTCAAATCGACAATTTACAAGTCGAAAGAACTAATTTCAAATAGATTTGTGGGATGAGACGACACTACATACATTCATGCATTTTTGCTGCCTTTGTTTACAAACCACTTCCCGCCCTTAGCAGCCATTTTGTTCTCTTAGGTTTTGAATAAAAACCGTTCCTGGGCAAAGTTTGTCTTTCCCTCGAATAAATCTAATCATGACGTGATTTTATTTACTTTAACAGATAAACACTTTCGGTTAATTCTTAGATTCTGTCATATCGGGGAAATATATATTGAAACTGAATTAATAGTCTTTTTAAAGTCACGGAAAAGTCATAAAGACAAAAAAAAAATCAAAGTGTATAATCATACACATTTAGGATTCACCTAAGTCGTATAAATAATTGTGTCTAACATAGGATGCGAGTTATTAAAAGAATTCCTTACAGTAGATGAGCTTATAATTTGGGTGGATGGATGGGCAGACGGATGGATTTTAATATGGGTGTGGTTGTTGGGTGGACTTACAAGTATTTCACAAAGGATAAGACAGGGAATCTATTTCGGTCACTTTCGTTGACCTTCTCCAAACGCCATTAATTTCCCGGTTATCCAGGAAAATTACTCAGGATCCATTACAGTTGCCATTTCGTAATGAACACCAACGTAGTCTCTACCAACACAATACCTGCTTTACTGTATCTCCAATCCCTGTCATTCTTCCTGTTCCACAACCTATCTATCTATTTATATTCCTCTCTATTTGTCAATCTCGGCGTATATCTATGTTCATCACGATGCGTTTTTCTATCTATCTATCTATCTATCTATCTATCTCTTTTGATGTATGTACACTTTAGTCTGTTTATATATCTATTTTCTCCATGCCTCTTAGTATCTATCTATCTATTTATCTATATCCAGCCTAGTCGGCTGGGGCTGTAAAATATGTTGACAGCATCTCTGCAGAGGGGTGGGACCGCCCCATCACCCAAAGAGTGTCTTGGATATGACATCTGATTGTGAGCTCCAATTCTGGAGCTTTGAGGAATGTGGAGTGCCTTTTCTTTGCCATTACTCCCTGGTCAACTCCTACCCGAAGTGGTTGTACCAGTTAGAGAGTCCCATCTATGGGTAAAAAAGAATGTGTGATCATTTTCTAAACTTAAAACTATATAACTGTACAAACAAATTACTGATGTTAAATTGAATTATTTGTATTACATTTTTAGTACATTGCAAGTCTTGGAACCAATTAACTGTGTGCAAACAAATGAGCTCAGGTTCGTTTAAAACTAGTTCGTTTACAAATCGTATAATATGGTGTAATTGTTATCGTCGTAGGAAATGAACACGGTGACACGAGTTCAAATCCTGGACGAGACTGATTGCATTTCACATAGCACTAATACCCTCGGGAAAGATATGAATCCAATTATTCTCCCTCCAGCTATGGGTAAATAGTAGGACAGACTAGGTTCTTCAGCCTTGGTTAGGCAACTAGTCTAGGAGAAGGGAAACTCTGAATTCAAACCTGTTAAACTCCGCTTAAAAACTGACCTTGTGTCATATCCTGCCCGAGCGGAGGGGTTGGTAAATAGAATATATATGTATAAACAGGATTTGACATTAAATAACCTGGAAAGATTGATATGCCATTAGAACAACCAACCAACCGATCTATCTATCTATCTATCTATCAATTTATCTATCTCTTCGCCAATCTCAATCTGTTTTACTATTTTACTGTTCATATCTATCTATCTATCTATCTATCTATCTATCAGTTTGTCTGTTTGTATGTATCTATGGTGGTTTGTTCATAACTCTTATTATCTCTCTATTTAACAATCTCAATGTTTTAGCAATCTTTTTAGTCTGTTCATATTTATCAATCTCTCTCTCTCTCTCTCTCTCTCTCTCTCTCTCTCTCTCTCTCTCTCTCTCTGTATGTATGTATGTATATCTGTTTTTTCTACATGCTTCTTATTATCTATTTATATATCAATCTGTCTGTCTGTCTGTCTGCTTTCTCCATGCCTATTATCATTATCATTATCTATCTATCTATCTATCTATTTTATCTATCTATATACCTATTTTAGTCTAGCTTTCTCTCAATGTATGTTTTTCTCCATGCTTCTTATCAACCGAAAAGGACATCGAAACGAGGTTAACGAAAGCATGGACAGCTATCAATAGGCTATCGACTATATGGAAATCAGACCTAACCGATAAAATGAAACGCAGTTTCTTCCAGGCAGCGGTCACATCGATACTGCTATATGGATGCACTACATGGACGCTAACAAAACGGCTGGAGAAGAAACTAGATGGCAATTACACAAGAATGCTGCGTGCAATCCTGAACAAGTCCTGGCAGCAACACCCCACAAGACACCAACTGTACGGCCACCTGCCCCCTATCACGAAAACTATTCAAGTTAGACGAACCAGACATGCAGGACATTGCTGGAGAAGCAGAGATGAACTCATAAGAGATGTACTCTTATGGATCCCCACACATGGCCGCGCAAAAGCAGGACGACCAGCACGAACGTACATTCAGCAGCTATGTGAGGATACAGGTTGTTGTCCTGAAGACCTACCTAGGGCGATGAACGATCGGGAGGAGTGGCGAGAGAGGGTCAGGGATATCCGTGCTGCCAGCACGATATGATGATGATGATGATGTCTACCACAGTCTGTACGATGAGTGCGAGCAGGTGGTTTTTTTATTCTCTTGATAACTTCTCAAGTACTAATGTTTCAGCCCCCAAACCATGACTGACCACAAGGTCTTTATCTCACTGATGAAGGTTTTGTGGGAGGCACGGCTGATTATTATTATTATTATTATTATTATTAAAGCAGATTCAAAAATATATTTAATCCCGTTATATCAGCTGGAAAGCACATATAACTATCCACAAGTTTCTTTTCGTTTTATCCTAGCAAACACATGTATAGAAAGTAATAAATTTCTAATTTCCCAATCTTTGAATTTATTTCTGCGTTCAAATTTTGGGAAGTTCAAGTCTATCTACACATCCATCAATCTTGAGATGAGCAATGTTGCATGATTTTTTAACAAGACCACTGCACGAGTTCACACTAAATGTTTCCACGAGAAATCAAATATATGCTTACATGAACAATCAAATCCATGCAATTATTAAAGATGTTGACTTACTGAATGGATATATCGTTCACAACTGATCATCAAACAGGGATCAGCAAGTTTTTTTAGAGAGGGATCAGATTAGAAATGCTTTTTGAGATAATAAAGACTTTCTGTAATCGGTGTCAATGAAATCGGCCAGATTCAGTCATAAATTCAATTGATTGATTGATTGATTGACTTTGACGGCATGTCAACATGTCTAGGCTTATTTTATGCCTAGAAGTTAGGCAACAGTGGAAATTGTACATTTATTTTTATACTTTTTGTTGTTGCTTCTTAAGAATATTTTTTTCTTTTTGCATACAGATATATGATATCAAATATTCCTCACTAATACAAATAATTTACCCTCAGTTGTATGGCTTCAGGTATTCTTATCTAATACTAATGACTATTTTGTTTCAAGCAATTACGTATATTTAATAATATTCATTTGTTTGCATACAGTTTTATGATTTCAAGTACCATAACTTGCGCCGTATAAATCAACCTTTTAAGTCTGAAAAAATATTTACAAAACTGTGGTCGGCTTCTTTGGCAGGGTTGAAATCCAGACCTCTACCTCTGGTTGACCACTCTGTGGTAAAAATTTAGATTTTTACCCTGCCGTATAAGTCGACTCCTAGTTTAGTAAAAAAAAAAAATTTCTGGCTTAAAAAGTAGATTTCTACACTGCAATTTACGGTAACTAATAATGATAATTCTTTGTAAGCAATTATATCTTCAAGTAAGTATTCTTAATACAAATAATTTATAGTTATATGGCATCAAGTATTCCTATTGAATATGAATAATTTGCAAACAAATCTATTTGACTCAGAGATGGGACCCTAATAGGTACTACCAGTCCAAGTCAGAGTGAATCGGGAGTAATAGCAATGACGAGATATTCCATATTCCCTAAATCTCCAGAACTGGAGCTTCTCTATCAGATCCTGATTAGTTTCATACCCATAATGCACCCTTTTTTAGGGAGGGGTCTTATGCTTCTGCATATGATAAAGTCAGTGTATTCTAAGTCTTGCCGACAGAGTGCTATATTCAAATGAGGCTGCGGTACGGATTTGAACTGTAGGTCGTAAATAGTCGACTCCTGTGCCGAAAAATTACGAAAGACATCGTTGGTAAAGAAAATCTGTTAGGGATGATTTTAGAAGAAATGGAAGTGTACTCCAGTTGCTTAAAACGGAGACAATAAAAAAAAAATTGAGTGTGATATATTTGACCCTTACAAGTAAAAAAAACAAAACAAAAAAAAACAGACGTAAAGAACGATGCATTATATATAGACTCACATTAAAGCAACATTCATGGTCCCTCCGGCTTCCGTCACTGGATGTTTCCATCTATTTATAACTCAATAAATTTGCTTCCTCAAACAAAAAATCATATCTAAATTTATTCTATCGGACAGTGAGGTGATCGTGACGTGTGCCTATTTTTAAAAATACTGTGTACAATGCTTATTTACACACACACACCTACGGAAACAGACAGGAATAGGACAAATTTAAACAAATAAGCATATGGACATTACGCGCACAATTATGTATCTGCATATAAAGGTACGCAAATATAGAACTACTTATTTACCCAGACATAAGATGACATAGCAGCTCATTCTCACACACACACACACACACACACACACACACACACACACATATACACACATACATACACACACACACACACACACACACATATATACATATATATATATATATATATATATATGCGTAATCAAAATATAAACGCATAGATACAAGCTTAGACCATGCAATGATACAAAAACAGATTTTATCTCACTCGTACACACAAACACATGTCAATATATATATATATATATATATATATATGTGTGTGTGTGTGTGTGTGTGTGTGTGTGTGTGTGTCTATGAATAAATACTTATATATATATGTGTGTGTGTGTTATACATCTATATATATGTATATATATATACGCATATACATATGTATATATATATGTATACAAGTATGTATACTCATGATTATACTTATACATACACATGTATGTATATATATGTACATGTATGTATGAATATATTCATATATATACATATACATATATATATGTACATATGTATAGATATATTCATATATATATGCATATGTATATATACATATATATACTCATACGCATAAACACACACACACACACACACACACACACACACACACACACATATATATATATATATATATATATATATATATATATATATATTAGGATTACACACTTAAACCTATACATATATGATAAATAAATTCTTCAGCCCTACGGTGGACTCTCCTTATTCAGGTAAATACGCACATACACATACTCATGCAAGGAGGATCGGAAAGCAAATATCACACATACACACGTGCACACACCCTTATAAGTGTACACACACACGCACATTGACACACACAAAACTCGTGCAAACATTGAACTGCTAGTCGAATTTCTCTCTACAGGCCGCCATGTTTGCTGTCCTTATACTCGACATTCCGTCTCTGATGTGACCTTTTTGCTGAGAAGAAAAAAAAATGGATGCAAATACAAGCAGACATTCCAGACAGTAAAAACGTGTCCATAGGAGCAATTTCTTTCTTTCTTTCTTTCTAATCATCCCTCTTACTCTCTCTCTCTCTCTCTCTCTCTCTCTCTCTCTCTCTCTCTCTCTCCTTTTTACTCCCTTCCCTTCATAATTGTATTTCTTTTTCTCTTTTTTTATTTTTTACTGTCTTATTTCTTTCTTTTACTTTTTTCTCTCTTTAAACTTTTACTCTTTCTATTTCTTCCTTTTTGTCTTTCATTTTTCTTTTTTGTTTTCTTTCCTCTTTCTCCACCATCTTCTGTTTTGCATATATCTTTCTTTCATTTTTCCCCCTACCTTTCTGATGTACGAAATGAATAGCTCAAACTCGAATAAGTATTTTAATATTTTTTCCTCGCAAACATCTTTGATTTTACAAATCAGTAAAATAATAATCTTCATTTTACTTGGTAAATACTTGATAACAAGTCATTGATCGAGTACTAGTAAAATAGATTATTAGATTTTGATACGATATAACATGGTTTGGTTTTAAACATAATAAATGAAATGTAAAGATGTTAGAATTACAAGAATAAAGAATAGAATATAAAGAATAGAATTATAAGAAAGCAGTTTTTAGTGTTCATAACCGGGTTAAAATCAGATGAAAGTTGTTAATACAGATTTTTTTCTCTAAAGAACTATGGCTATCAAACCTTGGAGGATAACCAGTTTAGAAGAAAGACAACTCTGTATTGAAAATCAGAAAGTGTCGTTCCTAAGACTGCCCAACATTGTCTTCATCTTCATTTAAGCAACTCCTGCGACGAACTTTGAGTAAATGCCGATTTTGCATACAACCTCTTGCCTGGATTCAGGCACAAATCCATGGTCTCGAGAGACTAACGAACACACACACACACACACGTGTATATATATATATATATATATAGAGAGAGAGAGAGAGTTGACTTAACTTGACTTGAGTAGTTACATGATTTAGTAACAGGAGTCAGTTAACTCATTACCATGTACTAAATGTTAATTCAGAGCATGAAAAACGATTTTGCTCTTTGCTATTTGTCAGCCGACCATAAAATCTACAATATCTCCACTTTATAGTTTTCTTCTGAATTGATCAATATGGGGATGGTCAAACATTCTTCCACCAACTTTCAGTTTTCTTCTACCGGTTGAGATTCTGGTAAAACACATCCTAAATTTGGCAGCTTGAATGGAATCTCTTGACTTCTAGTTACTTGATGTATAAATGAGTTGCATCCATGACTGCTTCTGTTAAAATGTACGAAATCATTCAATCATAAATACTATGACTTCTCAGGTAGTTGCAATTAAAAGCTATTACACCCATAGTCAACCTTGATTGATTGATTGATTTTAACAGCATTTCGACCTGTCTGGAGTTATTTTATGGCGAGAGGTTAGGGAATTGTACGTTTATATTTATATTTTGAGTAATTTCTATGGGTTTTTTTTAACACGGATACGTATAAGTCTTCCTAATATAAACAGATCTATTTGATCCAGATGTGGATCTTTACCACCAGATGCACTTCGATGTCATACCCAGAACGCTCCTTTTTTATGGCGGTCTGAGTTCTTGCCGACAGAACCAATAGAAAGAAAGAAAGAAAGAAACTGAGATAGATAGATAGATAGATAGATAGATAGATAGATAGATAGATAGATAGATAGAACAAATTCGAAAAGACTCTTAACGCTGTCAAAAGTAATTAAAAGTAATTTAGAATATGAGTTGTTTCAAAAGATTTACGTCTATATTGTTTGACTACACTAGCTTAGACACTTTTGGCGGTTCAATTTTAGAGATTGCCTGTTTGTTCTATTATCTATTTTTCTTTCTTTCTTTCTTTCTTTCTTTCTTTCTCCCAGTGAGGTGCTAAACCATGAAAATCTCAGTCTTTTACAAGTCAGCATTGTACTGTTTGAATAGATTGGTTTCAGTTTAGCTCGTCCGACAAAAAAAAAAAAGTAAGTATCCGAATAGACAGATAGAATCTGAGCAAGTAAGCTAAGAATAAAATAAAAACATCTGAAATTACTTTGCTACTAGGAAGGTGAGATATTTCACTTCTGCTCTATGTCCGTCCTCACCACCAAACAACAACAAACAAAAAAAAATCCCGGGGCGTTATTTGTCACCCAGTGTTGTTAATTGCATTGTGGGTAACGCGCTGGGATTAACACCGTGACAAGTAAAAGCCGAGGTTAGAGATGGCCCGGTGACCGCCGGGGCGGAGATGGCCGGAAAGTCACGAAGGTAACTAAGTGACAGAGGCAATAGCTGATTAACAGTGAGGTAGGGAAGCCGGCTTAGTTCTTTTGAGGTGCCTGTTGCGAATAAGTTGCACCTACCTTCTATCAGGATTCGTCTAACGAAGGTATAGACGAAATTAATTGCGGTAAAGAAGAAATAAGAAAAGGTGGAGATGGCTGAAGATCTGTGATCAGAAAACCTGAAGATACTAATAAATCTGTGTATGTGTGTGTACATGTGCAAATGTATGTGAATCTGTGTGTTTACAGTATAAAAAAGCTACTGACAACAAATACACCTGCTTACAAATACTTCGCAAGTTGTCATCATTTTTTATCTACTGACTTGCGCTCTCATTTTGTTTTTTTCTTTGTTTTTGTTTTTTTTGTTTTTTTGCTTTGTTTGTGTGTGTGTGTGTGTGTGTGTGTGTGTGTGTGTGTGTGTGTGTGTGTGTGTGTGTGTGTGTGTGTGTGTGTGTGTGTGTGTGTGTGTGTGTTGTTTTTTGCTTAGAGTTTTATCTTTCATTGTTTTGCTTTTTCTTGGTTTTTGTTGTTTCTGTTTCTTTTTGCTCTTTTTTCTTGTTTCTTTTTTTTTCTACTTTTGTAATGGGGATCTGTTACTTTAATTTTTGGGGGGCGGGGGGAGGGAGGGTCGTGTATTTTTGCCAACATTCTGATTTTCGATTTAATTTTCCTTTTCTATAACCTTATTTTTTCTCTCTGTAATTTTATTTTTCTGTCAGTTTCTGTCTGTCGTTCTGTCTGTCTGCCTCTCTCTCTGTCTGTCTCTCTCTCTCTATATATATATATATATATATATAAAGATGAACAAAACTGTTAAATCAAATAAGAATATTTATTTTTTATTTCATGGTTTATATATTTATGTCTGTCTGTTTGTCTGTCTGTCTGTCTGTGTGTGTCTAAACATTGAGTAAACGGTGATTAGTAATTGTCAGTTACCATCGTTGATCCGATGATCGCATATGCGAGAAAGAGACAGTTACCAATTCCTGTCTTCGCTATCCTAACTTATTTTTATAACGCCAACATGTACTTAACGAGACGAAGATAAAGACAACTTAATAAAAACATAAGTATTTGAATTCCAACCGAAATTGATACATTAAACAGAAAATACAACAAAGATTATTACAATCTGTAATACTACAGTCTTACCTAGAACACTAATAAAGTCACTTTGAAGCAAGAGTGTACCGGCCAAGCTATGAAGGAAGTCCTTTCTCACTAACAGCATGGTACCTCTATATTTACTATCTGGAGGTTTGCTATTTTCGTTTACTGGCGATCGGTTTTCAAACGCTCGTGTCTCATTTTGCTCATATGACATTTGTATATGCTCTATCACTGATACTGAGCACTCTTTATTTATAAATATATACAATTATATATGTATATATATATGTGTGTGTGTGTGTGTGTTGATCTATCATTACCTTATACTACCTATCCCATAAATAAGTAAACTTGGTAGCCATAGTCAAGGACGACCCTTGGGCTCCCTTTTCAATAGCTACTACACCGAGGTGTAGGGGGCGCTACTTCATTCCTTGGATTGCTCCACTTTACCCTTGATCCATACCGTATAATGCTGTGTGTTTAGCAAGGAGGGATCAAGTACCATGTTTTGAGTCTTTGGCATGAACCCCGGTCTCCTGGGCCATTGGCGAACACTCTAACCATATGCCAATGGGCCGGGAAACCTATACGATAATGATTTTTTTTTTTCTTGAGAGCTTTGTCAACCCTTGTTAAAGGTTAAATTTATATTTTCTCGCAACAACTGAATGCCTTCGTTTTATGAAGCCAGAAACAATTAAATTTTAAAAACTATTTTGTGTATCATTTTTTAATAACTTTTTAGACTATTCGTACAATTATATGTATCATATTTTAATAAACTTTTAGAGTATACTTACAATTGTATGTATTCTTTTCTACATGAAAAATTCCAGATTCCTAAAAATATTGTGCGACTAACCAAAAAGAAATGTAGATGAAGTACTGCGTTATTTCATACTAAAAGTTAATGAAGATTATCCATTGGCTTCTGTCATTTCTAATTTTATTTACATACCGTCATTTAGGAGACTATGTTTGGGTTGTCTTTAATCTATTTTATAATGATGATTTTAGTTTATATGTTACTATAACAGAGAAAACGGGATAAGCACCATAATGATGAGGCTAGAACATGCTCATTCTTGCGAAAGTAACGTTTGAAGGAGGCATACTGATCACGTTCGACTTCAAAATGTTGGTTTCCTGATAATAATAATAATAATAATAATAATAATAATAATAATAATAGACACGTACAAACTCCTGTGGGACTTTGATATACAAATGGATCACCTAATCTCGGTCCGAAGACCAGACTTTATAATAATCCACAAAAAAAAAAAAAAAGAAAATCTGCAAAGTTGTCGACTTTGTGTCTCGGCAGACCACAGAATAAAACTGAAAGAATCTGAAAAGAGAGATAAGTACCTTGACCTTGCTAGAAAATTGAAAAAACTATGGAACAAGAAGGTGACAATTATACCAACTGTGATTGGTGCTTTTGGCACGGTAACTAAAGGATTATTAAAGGGCCTGGAAGATTTGGAAGTTGGCGGCCGAGGGGAGACCATCCAAACCACAGGATTACTGAAAACAGCCAGAATACTAAGAAGAGTCCTGGAGACTTGAGGAGACTTGCTGTCACTCAATCTCCAGTGAAAATCATCAGCTTACGCTGATGTGAAAATGAGTAATAATAATGAAAATGTACCCTTTTAAAAACCACAAGGTCTTCAGAGAATGATTTTATTTATAGTTCAAATTATTTGGCAATGTTCAACGTTTCGTTTTTTAAACCTTCATGAGAAAGTTTTAAGCATTCTATTTCCGTTGGTAGTATTTTGTTTCAAATTTATATACACATTGAAAAAAAGACTGGAAAATTGTTGAAGCTAGTATCATTTAAAACCACAACTCTATAAAACAGAGATGAGGCTTTTTTAATTTGTCACTTTATTTGGTTAGATTGGTGCTGAAAAGTTACAAAATCCCTTATTCAAAATAATTCGGCCATCCTTGTAAAAAAAAAAAAAAATAGAAGTGGTACTATTTAGCCCATAGTTGGGGGATAAAGGGGTTCATACTTTTCCGAAAGTGAACGTAATAGCGCGACTCGCTTACTACGAGATCACAGTCCAGAACGTTAGCCGCTACGTCATGGGGACTCCACCGATGCTGACATAGATAGAGACAGAGAGAGAGACAGAGAGAGAGAGATCCTTCAGTCAGGCGTCTTACAATACGTATTTATGGGAGTTATAATGATCAAAAGCAAGTAATTGTGTATTTATCTTATCTCATATTTCATTTTATCGTTATCACTTCTTTTTTTATCAATACTCCTCAATACTCACTACAAGCTACCCCGCTGTTCTCTAGATTTGACTCAAGGACCACCTGATGACTCAAAGGTATTTGTCCAATGAAATCAACGTCAAAAAGAAAAGCAAAAATACTGTGTCCAAAATTCTGTTCCAGTGGAAACGGTTAATTTATTTGTGAGCATCGCTTTAATCTTTCAGCCATCAAATCCCAATTGAAAAGTTTGATTTGATTTGATTTGATTTCTCAGTTTAATGGCGTATCAACCTTCTTAGGTTATTTAATGGCAAAGCCATCCTTTTAGAAGAATAGTAGTGGTACTATTTGACCCATTGAGAGGGTAGGGATAAGAGGAAAAAAGTTGTTGGTTTAAAATCTCAATGACTTCATTTTGTGTTTGCTATATCAGTAAGTTGGGCACCTCATGTGGTGCAATAATTAGTAAGGTAGATTATCAGACTATTTTTGTGAGTTCGGTTCACACTGGGTGCTCTATACTATCTCTAGATAAAAGAGGAGTACCGTAGATTCTTTAGCCTTGTTTAGGCAACCATTCAAGGAGAAGGGATACTTTGAATCAAACCAGCTGTACTCTGCTTAAAAATGACATTGTGTCACATCCTGCACATGGTGGAGGCGTTGGGTAAATACATATATTAAACTAAGAGAACATTGGGTACGATGACTATGGTCATCTTTCTGTTACTATCGAACCAATCTTTTAATTGATTTTCTTCTATTTATCTTATTTCTGCTTTTTGGTATTATTTTTCTTTTGTAGAAATTCTCGTTTTCTATGCTCTTTGGAGTACAGGCTAATACACGCCAATAAACGACTATTTTAAGTAAAGTTGAAAAGGTAGTTGGATGTCATCTACAGAGGGCTTTTTTCTAATTTAGTTTATATTCATTTTAGTACAATTACAGAAAGGGACAAGTCAAGACGGCGATGCTATAGAAATGGCGACTCCCCGACTGTCGCCTCGCTTGTCTTAGTATTTGTTCTCCTCTTGACGGTGTCGTAAGAGGCTTACCAAAGAAACAGCACCATTGTCATCTTCATCTCTCTCTCTCTCTCTCTCTCTCTCTCTCTCTCTCTCTCTCTCTCTCTCTCTCTCTCTCACGTTGTGAGAATCCACTTGTGTTGCTTTCACTCCCCGTCACCAACTTGTCTATGATTGGTTTCCCGTTGTAGTCATCTGGTAATAAAACCGACTAACGTAGCCGGAGCAGTGACCGACAAGTACCTGGTTTACTTTTTGAAGAAAGAAAGAAAGAAAGAAAGAAAGAAAGAAAGAAAGAAAGAATTGCTAGTTGTTGGGGAGTAACGCTTGAAGGAAACAGAATAAGGAGAATATAAAAAAAATAGGAAAAAAGAACCATTGATCTAAAAAAAAAAAATGATGTATCCATAATGGAAACCAACAAAAAAAAAGAAAAAATAGGTATACAAACTTTGAAAGAAAGAAAAAGAATTTCTGTAAATAAATTTGGTAAATAAAAGACGACGATAGATGTAAAAGGTAGAAAACACAAAGACAAACAGTAAATAAATAAATAAATAAATAAATAAGAAGGGGTTGAAGATACTTTTATTTCCAACAACAGTTGCTTGTCACAAGTTAAAGATTTTCTGCTTTTAAAAGTATACGTTTTTGATTAGCACTCTCATTCACTGTTCCCATAACCTTGTTTGGTCGTAAGTGCGCTACTCATATGGCATGTCTTGAGCATAAATGATCTGCTGGAGTCTTTCTATAGGTCTACAACTTGTTTGAATTCACAGTGTTCCTTCACTAAGATCGGTTATCATACAAAGGTCAAAGAACTCAGTCTGTCCGACTATTTACTAATAACTGAGGGGAGAACTGTTGGACTCGTACTTTTCCTTTCACCCGGAGTGGTAGTGCTTGTTAGGGTTACATCTATAGGTCTGATAGTTAAGTTCCAGTCTTGGATTTTGGAGAATGTGGAGTTCTCTTTCATTACCATAACTCTCTAGTCTACTCTGTGTGGTAGTAGCTGTTTGGGTCTCATCTATGGGTCAAATAGAATTCTTCAATCATTTGCTCGGGATTATTATTGATATCAAATTGAATAACTAATGATAAAAAGTGATACTTGAAAACATTTACCCGTGTGCAAACAAATGGGCTCTAACTCGTTAAAAAATGTTTTCTACAATCAATTCACTTAAAAACCATATATACAATATGTATATTTATAAATAGGATTTGGCATTCAATAACCATCAAGGGTTGATACACAACCAAGCCAAATAACCTAACCAATCAATGTCAAGTAGATCAGCCTAAAAATCTTTCGTATTCGTGGACCTGGGAGTAATAGCAATGAAGATGTACACTATATTCCCTATATCTCCAAAACTGAAACCTAATGATTAGTTGCAGCTTAATGTCATACCCAAAGCATCCCACTTTTTGGGGATGGACTGAGAGGGTCTTACCCCTCCCCCCAGCAGAGGATGCAGTCAATGTATTCGAAACCTCGCTGACTGAACGAATTTGTTTCTTTTATCGTTTTTTTTTGTTTGTTTGTTTGTTTTTGTTCTTGTTTTTTTATTAATGACAAAAAAGACGGAAGGTTATTTTTAGACCATTCTGTAAACCAACATTTTGAGTCTAAAATGCCCTACAACTTAGATTTTGCGAACCTTTGTTAGCGAGTTTGATTCTCATTGAGTACCCCATATTTTTCACCTTGTGCCAAACTAAGCTAAGTTAATGACTACTTAGGCGCCTTGCCTATTGTAATGGTTAGCGATCTTGGTCAGCAGGACATTGTTGGTAAGTTTGATTCTTCCTGGGTACCCCATACATTTGAACTTATGCCAAACTTAGCTGAATTTGGGTGCTTCGATTTGCGAGCTAAACTAATGCTATTGAGTTAGATTCTTACTGGGTGCCCCGTACATTTGAACTAGTGCTAAACTAAGCTAGGCTTAGTAAAGGACAACTACTTTAAAAATTTCAATAATCCGGACTACTTCGTCAGCTTGAGGTGTTAGATAGTTACGTATTTCTTACTGGCACCAGTGGTCAGTATTCGAACACAAGTAAAATCAAGATTTCGGACGCCAATTTTCAAGGTATGAAGAAGTCTGCCACCACTTCGTATAATGGCCAGAATGCAATCATCTCATTTCCTCACATTTGTCTTCAGCTAAGTTTTACAAATACCACAGCGTGAACAGGTAATTTCTGATTTTTTCTTTGTAATTTAAATAAAGAAATAAGAGCTGAGTCAGGAGACCAATGGATCGCGTAGAGCTCATTACTAATGTGTTCGAATTTTTCAAATATTGGGGCATTTTTCTTTTAAACCAGACAAAAATCCAACAGTGAAAACAAAAGAATGGCAATGATTTTGGCATTGTATTAATTCTTGTCCACTTTTCCTATTGTTTTCTTAGTCTTTTTTTAACCATATATTTTTTTGCTCATTTATGAAATTCATAGATAATTTTTGGTGACGCAGGAGCCTAACAGTTATCGTCGTTGGAACTGGACTCGGCTACCCGAGTTCAAATCCTGAACGCTACTGTTTACGTTTTACATAGTGTTAATAAACCCTTGGGAAAGCTATAAATTCAACTATTCTCCATTCAGTTATGGGTAAATAGTAGATCAGAATGGTCTCTTTAACCTTGTTGTGGCATCTGGTCAAGAGAAGGAAAAACGCTGAATTAAAACCAAACCTGGAGAAGGATGAGATCCGTCTGGCAATTCCTACCCAATACGAATGATCCAGGTTACGGGGCCAGTGAAAACTTTTATTTAAAAAGTCGAAAAACAGTATATCGAGTGGAAACACACTGACTCTCCAGTAAATAAAAATTTCTGGATGCGGCGGTTAATAAAGAAGGTCATGCTAGCACGCGTGTGCCAGTATGCGGAGATCTCGATCCTGACTTGAGGCCCTCTCATTGCTATCTTGGTCCAGGCTAAGATAGCCTGTGTAAATGTATAAGAAACG
Source organism: Sepioteuthis lessoniana (assembly GCA_963585895.1). Classification (NCBI taxonomy): domain Eukaryota; kingdom Metazoa; phylum Mollusca; class Cephalopoda; order Myopsida; family Loliginidae; genus Sepioteuthis; species Sepioteuthis lessoniana. The sequence goes on along the minus strand of OY757916.1, from coordinate 61,455,364 downwards.
GCATTGTATTGCAAATTTACAAGATGTGTTGGACACAAGTTCAATTCGCAGCGAAGGTTGATGTAATTTATTCTTTGCTAGACAACAAATTTTTTTCTTGTTTGCAAATCGCGATAATTTGACACGTCAATAAAAATTGTTGTTTTTTAAATGTCAAAAAAAAATGAATAAAATAAAATGAAATAGAATAAAAGAATGACTGAAATAAAAAAACAAAGATGTTACACAAAAATAAAGTAAGAAAAACTCTTAGTTTTTAATGAGGATTGCTCAGTTGAGCAATCCTGATTAAAAAAACTATCAGGTCTTTCTCTTCAAATTTGTGTTGGATTTGGCTTTGTGTTGATAAAAAAAAAGAAGCTGAATAGTGACAAAAATGAAAAATAAGAATAAAAGTTAACAAAATTTGCACAATACCGACCCCCCCCTCCGCACGCCGCCATGCGCACTCATACCCCCTTTCCCCACACTCATCAAGATATGTGTGGTATGCTGATGAAAAAGGGCTTGGTTGCCGACGCGATTATTGCATGTGAAGATAGGCTGTTAAAGGTGCCGCAAGTGAAATAAATTAAGAAATCAAAAGGCATGAGATAAAATTAAGCGATAACATGGCGCTTCCATAAGCTCGCACCCTCCAAACCACCGCTGCCCTTTGGTCAGGCACCTGATCTTCTTGTTTGGTTGGGTCCATTTAAATTGCGTGCGAACATGCGCGCACGCAAACACTCACACACTCACATACATACATACATACATACATACATATACTTACACAAGTAAATACACATAGACACATATGCACACGTATACATACATGAACATAAAGGCATACAATCTCATTTATTAAAAGGCATACACAGATCCTATTATATATATATATATATATATATATATATATATATATATAAGTATATTTTTTTGGTAAATAGAGAAAAAAGTAAATATTTCAAAATGATAATGTCCACAAAGAGATTTGTATTTTTTAAAGAATTATTTATTTCGTTCATACATATGTGTATGTTTCTAGCTTGTTGCTTTCGTCAGAGAACATATGTGGCACAAGGCCATATAAATAGGGCACCCAATGAGACAAGAACTAACTCGTGTAGTTTTGTTAGTCGAACGAGTGAGTTCTAGTCTCATTGGGTGCCCCATTCATATGGCTTTGTACAACATATGTTCTCTGACGAAAGCAACACGCTGTAAACATACACGAAATAAATAATTCTTTAAAAAATACAAATCTCTAAGTAGACCTATTTATTTTGAAATATATATATATATATATATATATATATATATATATATATCAGCTAATGAGAACTTTTCAGTTCAAGCAAGAAAAGAGAGACCTTTATTTCAGTTTTTATTGATACGTTTTCTTAAATTTTACAGAAAGTTGAGAAATGTTATGCCTCTTTTGTTGGGCCGTGAGATGAATGTGAGGAATATCATGTACGTTTCATACCTTTTGATCGAGCCGAGAACCTTTCAGAACCACTTATATATATATATATATATATATATATATATATATATATATATATATATATATATATATATATATATATATATATTAAGGCACTCATAGCGTAACGGTTATCGTCTTATGAAATGGACGAGGCTACCCGAGATCAAATCTTGATTGAAGCTGCTTGCATTTCATATCATTCTAATACTGTTGTGCGAGGTATAAATCCAACTATACTCCCTCCGCTAAGCTGACTTAATTCTTTAACCTCGGTATTTCAAGTTTCCTGGCAACTGTTTTGGTTTTTGGTTGGATTAGGTGGGAGATGAATTTACCGAAATTGTCCCTAGTGCTTTCGGACCTTTCATAGGCCATCATCAGGGATTGTTTACAAGCGTAAAGTTTTGTTTTGTTTTTTTAAGTTTTTAGGTTTTTTATAACATTACAAAAAATTACGTAAACGTATAGTTGGATTAAACTAAGATGCTGATGACATCGAACGAATTTAAAACTGAATGCTATCAACGAAAATAGAGTATTATCACGAGAAATAGAATATTTTTGAAAAAAGACTAAAGACATTTCAAAATATTGTCTCTATTTTCTAAGTTAATTCTATTAATTCCAGGTTGTCTTGTTTTTGTGTGTAAAGCTTCCAGGATTTGTAGTCTTAGCTTATTAATTCCATGTGCTGATACAGTGGTGTTTTCAACTAGAATTTTTCGATATTTGGATTTGAGAATGGAGTAGTTTGTAAGAATAAAGGGGCTTTTTCAACAGCATTTCAGTTTAATCGAATTATACGTTTAGGTATTTTTTTGTAATGTTTTAAAAAAACCTAAAAACTTTTTTAAAATCTTTACATTTTCAAACAACCCCTAATGATGGCCTTTGAAAGGTCCAAAAACACTCGGGACAATTTCCGTAAATTCATCTACCAATTCCAACTTAAAACCAAAACACTTGCCAGGAAACTTGAAAGGATTCTAATAAAATTATAGAGACAAAATGTGTCTTTATTATTTTACCAAACAGGCTTAAATATTATTTCTAAACACATTTTGTAGATAACATTTTTAAACGAACCTAAGCTCATTTTTTTTTGCACTCAGTTGAATGGTTTTACTTAATTTCAAAAATTCATTTTAGCGTAAGTACACAGTTTTTTTGTTTACACTCAGTTAAATGTCAAAACAATTCTATTTCAAACAATTCAATTAAGCATAAATACAGTTTAAATGTCAACAGTTCAATTTTCAACAATTCAGATTAGAATAAGTACACAGTTTTTTGTGAACACGCAATTAAACGAGCAAACAGTTCTATTTCAAACAATTCAGTTTAGCGTGTCAACAAAATTGAATAGTTTCAAGTATTGCTATGTATCACTTACAATTCCATAAAACATCAGTCATTTGTTTACACACAGTTGCATGTAAAAACGTTTCTATTTCAAGCAATTCAATTTAGCATAAGTACACACTTCAAATGTCAAACAGTTCTATTTGACCCATTAATAAGGACCTATCAGATGTTGCCTCTCCAGGTCAAAGTGGACCTGGGAGCGATGACTGGAGTACTCCACATTCCCCAAAGCTCCAGCATTACTGGAACCTCACCATCAGATTGTTTAGTGTCATGTCAGGATACTCGGTCGGGGAGTCTTACCTCTCTGTAGAGATGCAGTCGGTGTATTCTACAACCCCAGCCGACTGGGCCACGAAGCAAATGTTTTAAAGATATATACAAACCGTATGAAGACCTCATATAAAATATTGTACTTAGGGTCGAGACATGGAAATCGGAGTGTAATATTAACATTAGAAAACATACAAAGAAGAGTTGCAAAAATGATAAAAAGAAAAAGTTATAAGGAGATTAGAAAAATTAAGAATAACTTACTTTACAGACCGGCCCACAGACCTAGTGGTAGAGTGTTTGCCAATGGCCCGGGAGACTGGGGTTCAATCTCAGGTCGAGTCATACCAAAGACTCAAAAAATGGTACTTGATTCCTCTTTGCTTAATACTCAGCATTATAAGGTACATTTCAAGGGTAAAGTGGAGCAATCCAGGGAAAGGAGTAGCGCCCTCCCCTACACCTCGGTGTAGTAGCTATTGAAAAGGGAGCTTCCGGGTAGCCCTCGACAACGGTCGCCAACTTTACTTACTAACTTTACAAGAAAGAATAATGAGAGGTGATCTTACTGAAAACTTTAATGGAATTTTTAATTATGCGAGACATTTTTTCAATATTTCTCCTTGAACTGGAAATTTACAGTGAAGACAGATTTCAAAAACTAAGTCTACCAACCAATTTTTGCTGAATGAGTAATATATTTTTCGAATAAATAGCTAAATCGCATAAAAAAAACAATATTGTAAAATAATTAAGGACGATTTCATGAAAAATAGCTAGGAAAAGAATTTTTGAGGGCATTTTTGAGAACTATCGGATAAATTACTAAACAGAATTTGATCCGTATATAAAAATAGTAGGGTCGACTGGGTTCTTTAGACTTGATTAGGCAACCAGTCCAGGAGAAGGAAAACTCTGAATTCCAACCTATTAAACTCCTCTTAAAAAATTGACCTTTTGTCACATCCTGCCCGTGTGGACGGGTTGGGTAAATACATCTATATCGAAATTGTATTAATGATATGTTTATATCGAAAATTGACCTTTTGTCACATCCTGCCCGTGTGGAGGGGTTGGGTAAATACATCTATATCGAAATTGTATTAATGATATGTTTATATCGAAATTGTATTAATGATATGTTTAAGGTTGATGTGCAAACATAGTAAAAAGTAGAAATGCCCAAGGAAGCATAACCAACAACAACAACAAATCAATAATAATAATAATAATAATAATAATAATAATAATGTTACTGATGGTGAATTCTTTTTTGTTGATTTTTTCAGACTCTGTGGCTGCTTCTAACTACGGTGGATGTTTCCCCATGAGCGGACAAGTGACGGTACTTGGTAAAGGAACCGAACAGTTGTCCCAAGTAAGAGTAGGGGACGAGGTCCTTGCTATGAATCCCGACGGAAAATTAGTCTACAGTGAAGTCATCGCCTTCCTCGACATCAAGAATGATACCAGAGGCCACTTTTATAGGATTGAAACCGAAAACGGTCACAAGGTTCACCTGACCGGCAAACACCTTATCTACTCCTCCGATACAAACCGGACCTCTTTTGTCCTTGACGCTGTGGATTCCCGATTCGAAGCAACATATGCTGACCACACTCAAGTCGGAGATTTCTTAATGACTACAACTGGCAAGTCTGATGTTCGCGCCTCAGCAATTCGCTCCGTGGATCTGGTAACCAAGCAAGGAATGGTTGCTCCGCTAACCAAAGCTGGGACGATCGTCGTCGACGGGGTCGTCGTTTCTTGTTATGCATTTATCAATAGTGATTACATTGCGCATGCGTCGTTCTCCGTCCTGAGAGGATTGCACGACGTTTACAGTTATCTACCCTTTGGTCATTGGTCAGAAACATCGTTTGCCTCGTACGCAATCGACGGAATGCATTGGTATGCAAAAATTTTATTTCAGATTGCACCCTATTTTATGGGTAAGGACTTGTTGTATATGAACGACTAAAAAAGAGCAGCAAATATAAAAGAAATAACATTTTGCACTTTTCAAAAGAGAAAAAAAAACAATAAAATGCGAACTGGATTTAGTAATTGAATATACATTGAAATAAACAAAAGCTAATTATTTGCTGACTTTTTTGAAAAATAAGACAATGAGGGAAAAACACAGATCCTAAAACATTACGAGTACAAATTATATGTTTGGCACTTTTCCTGTTTTGCACTTTCTTTAAACCATCTTTCTTATATATATATATATATATATATATATATATATACAATTTATACTTACAGAGACAAAAATGGACTCTAACAAATTTACATGTATTGACATATGAAAAAAAGAATATATACATATACATGCATATAATAAAGAATGATAAACATTTTAAAGTCTATAGTGACACAATATTCAGAAAGGAAAAAAAAGAAGATCCCTTTTCACGGATACGTGCACTTACAGATAGACAAGGCCAACAGAAATTTGTGTGCACAAAATATTGTGACAAAAAATTCCTACGAAGAAAAGAAAAACATTTATTAAACTTTCAGTCGATAAAACCTTTTCTGAATTCAAGGTGATTTTTTTCCTTTTTACAAATTCAAAATTTTTCTTTGAAAACCAAAAGGAAAGATTAAAAAATAAGTACAATATCAATCATTAACTAGAAAAGCACCAACATATAAAAAAGAAAGAACGTTTTAAAAAAAAGAAAAAGAAAAATCAAAGATTTGAGTTATTTATTTCATATGCTTTCGTATTTTAAGCTGATCAAAATCGAAATCGAACAGTGTTTTCTGGTCTTCCTGCTACAGAACAATGTTTCTTTCTCTTTGTTCTTTATTTCTTTTTTTTTCTTCTTTTTATTTGTTGCTTTTTTACTTTTATTTTTTATTTTATTTGTACGTAAGAATGTGTATATGGGTATGTTTGTTTGTGTGCGCACGTTTTTGCGCACGCGTTTTTTCGCATGCGCGTTTTTGCGCACGAGTCACTAATTCAATTTTTGTCTTTGTTATGGTGACAGTTATGTTCTCCATTTTTATTCCTTATCTAAAAAAAAAAAAACAACAAAATGAAAGTCAAGAATCATGACAATGACAACTACACTCTCCGAAAAACTATTTCTATCTAATTGGGCAAAAATGAAGAAATTAAACAAAAATAAGCATCGTAATACGCGCGCTCACACGAACACACAGACAGCGTTGCGTCACAATCACAATGACGACAACGACAACAATAATAGTTTTCTTTCTTTGTTAACATCACACGTCCTGGTATATATACGTAAGTAAATATTTGAGAAAAGAATGGTATTAATTGCCCAGACAGAGAATCACGTAAATGAAAAAAGATGCACATATATACCTATACATATGTATATATACATTAATACATTTGTATGTACTAACATGCATTTATACATATGTATGTGTGTGAGTCTGTGTGAACATAATAATATGACTTTTTTCATTAGAAAAGAAAGGGACTAGCATAAGTTTTGGATAGATATAAAGTAGATAGAATATGCAAAAACAATGTCAAGAAACTAATAAAGAAGAAAGAAAAAAGAAAAAAAGTATCGTGCGAATTATTTAGACAAATATTTATATAATTGTTATTTTGGTTATTATGTTTTGGTCGGTGTATTCTCCGACCTTTATTAGGTGAATATCGTATCCAGTAGTCTTTGAGCAAAAAAAAGACAACAACAAAAAACTATCTCCCTTATTTTTTATTTTTTTATTTATTTTTATTTTATTTTATTTTATTTTATTTTGTTAGCAGAGATTCCCAATGAAGAAGAGTTCGCTAATCTGAGGAATAAAAACTCGAACTGTACAGTGAACTCTTCTAAATAAAACCTCGGCCAAAATAAACCAAATGAAAATTTCTGTTTAAAGGCTACTGGATACGGCATACGTTTGATGAAGGCTTGAAAGCTCATCGATAGAATTGTGGTCATCAAAACAACCAATATCGAGATGTTTGTAGAAATGAATGAATGAATGAATGAATGAATGAATAATAATAATAATAATAATAATAATAATAATAATAATAATAATAATAATGCTTCTTATACGTTTTTTCTTAAAAAATCCGAATAACTGACCATTGATAAAAATGATATATCAAAAACTAAGAGGAAAGTTATCTTCGTTTACAAATGTAACTATTATTATTAGCTTTTTTTGTTTTTTTGTTTTGTTTTGTTTTGTTTTGTTTTGTTTTGTTTTTTTCCCCTTTCTTGTGTGTATGTGTTCTTCAACCGAATTTATTTTTAAAAAATATGGACGATTAATATGGTTTCTTATGTGATAAGAAATACAAAATATATCATTAACTGCACAAGCTAAAATATGCACCGTCTGTCGGATGTAAGTATTCAAGTTTTAATGTAATAAAATATAATTAGATTGAATTAGAAAGTTATGAAAGTGAAAATATAGAACACATAAAAAGATTATATCAATTTTTTTTTTATTTTGATTTCTATTTTTAAAAATACATAGGACTGCTTTAAATACGTTTTAAATACCAATAATATTAGAATAAATTATTTATTAAACCCAATTTTATTAAAACCAGTATACAAATGGTCTATACCATATACTATATAAACCTTTTTAGTGATATATAACACTCACTACATGATTTTAAACGCATTTATAACACGGACTGTTTTGAGGCAAATCTAACTCAGCTGGATTTTGATAGAAACATCATTAATAAATAAGGTGCTAATTAAGATTTAATGATGCTTATTTAACAGTCATTGAGGATACAACGTAAATAAGGGAATTGTGACGTCGGTGGTGACTTAGATTCGGGTCAAACACATAATGTTGATTATAATAAGACATTAGACAATTTCACTCAAATTTAGATACATCCTGCATTTGCTCATATGCAAAGGGATTACACACACACACACACACACACACACACATATATATATATATATATACATATATATATATATATATATATATATATATATATATATATATATATATATATACGTAGGTGTGTAGTATTTGCTTTCCACTTATCAGAGATACACAGATTTGTATGCATCACGTGAGCAGACGGTATGGCATTGTGTTCTGTTCATAACAGAAAATAACATCAAATCACTTTCAGAACATTTATCCTAAACCTCTACAGCACTTAGAAAACTGCAAAGCTTTGATTGACGTAGTTGACTAGAATGACGACGATCCAAAATTAAGAAATTCAAATGAAGTTAACTAAACAGATTTTGAATTTGGTTTGGTTTTATGGTATATCGACCATTGTAGGTCATTTAATGCCAAATCTTCTTTATATATATCAAATATATAAGATTTGATTTTGTTTGGTTTTATGGCATATCAACCATCATAGGTCATTTAATGCCAAATCCTGTTTATATATATCAAATATATAAGATTTTTGGTTTTATTTTATGGCATATCAACCATTGTAGGTCATTTAACCCCAAATCCTGTTTGTATATATTAAATATATAAGATTTGATTTGGTTTGGTTTAATGGCATATCAACTATCATAGGTCATTTAATGCCAAATCCTGTTTATATATATCAAATATATAAGATTTGATTTTGTTTGGTTTTATGGCATATCAACCATTGTAAGTCATTTAACCCTAAATCATGTTTATACATATATCTTAAATATGATTTGTTAACGCATTTTGTTGATATCATTCTTAAATGAGCCCGAGATCATTTTTGTACACAGATAAATGATTTCAGGTATTGCTATATAACAGTCACAATTTAACATCAGTCATTTGCTGGCACACATAGTTTGAAGGTAATTTCACTAATTTGTTTGCACACTAGAATTGCTCTTTCTATACAGTTAAATGGTTTCCATTATTGCCATCTAACACTTATAATTCTATTCAATATTAATCATGTGTTGGCATACAGTAAAGTGGTTAAATGTATTGCAATTTAACACTAATTGTTCTATTCAACAGACCACATTCGTTTACACTCAATTAAATGGCTCCAAGTATTGTTATGTATGACTTATAATTTAATTAAACATCAGTCATTTGTTTTCACAAAGTTTAAATGTCAAACAGTTCTGTTTGACCCATAGGTAGGACCTTATCAAGTGCTGCCACCTCGGGTTAGAGTAGACCTGGGAGCGATGGCAATGAAGGGGTACTCCACATTCCCCAAAGCTCCAGCATTACTGGAGCCACGCCATCAGATTGTTTAGTGTCATATCCAGGACACTCGTTGGGATAGTTTTACCCCTCAGTAGAGATGCAGTCGGTGTATTCTCCAGCCCCAGCCGACTGGGCTGGATTTTGAATTTAAGATATTCGTTAGCGAAAGTTCTGTTTTTATCGGATTTCTAATTAAGAAACTAAATTACAAATACTAACTAGACCCATGGAAAATCCATGGCATACTTATATACTTATTCATCGGTTACAAGTATTAGAATTTGAGCTGTAAATAACGTTCAGAGTTAAATTGCAGACAATTTCTATTTATATAATTAAATTTTGGTAAATTAATGATTATAAATATACACAAAAAATAGATCTAACCTTATAATAATCATCATCAAGTCGCGCAGACAGCACGAAGTTTCCTGACTCTCTCTCTCTCTCTCTCTCTCTCTCTCTCTCTCTCTCTCTCTCTCTCATACATCGCTCCTGGCATATCTTCCAGGCTACATCCTGTGTCTACTCAAAGCACAGATGTACGTAAGTATTTGCTGGTCGGCCTGCATATGTAGAAGTCCATACAAGAACGTCGCTTATGAGTTCATCCTTGCTTCTTCAACAGTGCCCTGCATGTAGATGACCGTACAGCTGCTCTAAGGTCTTGCTAGTCCGGTAGTTTTTAGGGGTTTTTCTTTCTTTCTTTCTTTCTTTCTTTCTTTGGCGTGTGTACCCTTTTTAATGAATCATTGAGACTAATTGTTAGGGAACCATTTATAATTCTGAAAAATACAGCAAGAATGCCAATCTTTACGAGAAAATTTCCAGTCTTTAAATTAATTTCTAATCGTAATTTGTTCCGTTTTTTTTTTTAATCGCTATGAAAGAAAAAAAGACAATTATATATACATTTATATTTTTGTGTGAATGCCGATTACTTTAGGATATACTTTTTTATGTATCTACTTGATTGAGGGTTGCAATTATGTTGCCTGTTTCAATATCCGTACTTTCTATACTAAAGGTTCGCTTTAGGGATTTGGTTCTTGTAGTTTTATCAGAACAAAATAATTGATAAAAATAATAACTCTTAATTCGTCTGTTTTTCATGTATATTTACTCCACTTCTCTTTCTTTTTCTTTCTCCAGCCTCTCCTCCTTCCTTCTTTCCCTACCTTCTCTTCCCCTATCCTCTCCTTCTCTCCCTACCTTTTCTTTCCCATCCTCTCCATCTCCATCATCTCCTCCCTTTTTTCTTTCTTCTTCATTCTTCCTCCCCATCTTTTCTTTCTACACATTTTCTCTTTCTTCCCCACCTTCTCTTTCCAGTCTCTCTCTCACTCTCTCTCTCTCTCTCTCTCTCTCTCTCTCTCTCTCTATCTATCTATCTATCTATCTATCTCTGCATTCTCCATCCTCCATCGTCTTTAACTCACCTTCATATACTCAAGACGTCCTCTTATTTCTTCCTATCCCATTTGACATTTGTAAAGCATTTCCACAAAAGCGACCGGTACCACCAGAAAGTGTGACACACGAAAGATTGATAGGTAGTTAGGTACGTAGTTACTGATAAGTAATACTTTTAATATCCTAGATTTTGATGAAGCAAATAAAAGAGGAGTGATTTGATGGTGAGGCCAGATTTGAGACAATTGATTGGTGACGTTTGTCGCTGAAAGAGAGAACTTTCCGTTTTTGTGTCCTACAAGTGGATGTAGTCCGAGTATATTTTACAGGTGTTTTAAATCTTTTTCTACGTTCAAAGAAGTAACGCAATGCATCATTTAACATACGTTTTCTCCATGCATACAATTACAGAATAACTTTCGTTTGGAGCCGTATGCACAGTACACAGTACACACATTCATCTAGATATTTAGATGTGTTTTATTGACCTACATCAGCATTTGTGGACAGATCATTACACTAATTAAAACAAAATATTTCAGCGCGTTCACTATGTACATAACATCCACCATTTAACTTCCAAATACTTAAGTCTATCCAAGTGAGTACGGAAACTCTTTACTTTTTTTAAAAATTATTTCGAGTGAAATAATCGGCAAAGAATGAAACCAATGAAAAGTTTTGTTGTTGTTGTTGTTGTTGTTGTTGTTGTTATTGTTGTAGTTGTTGTTGTTTAAGCGTCAATAGCAATTCATTTTGTTTAAAGCTGAACAATATTAAAATTTTAAAAAAATAGCAAGAAAATGTTCCCCACCACCACCAAAAAAAAAGACAAAATGGAGGAGAGTGAAGTGCGAATAATTTGAATCAGAAACGAAAAGACTCAGAAGAAAAAAATGAACTTTAAACTTTGAACTCGGGGAAAATTCCGTGACCATATTCGCCTCGTTTTGTGAAAAAAAAAGGAAAAAAAAAGATTGTCGTATATCTTCAAAAAAGAAAAAAAGAAAAAGGAAAAGAAAAAAATGGAAAAAGTTACAGTTTTGTATAAATATATATTTGTGTTGAGCGCATTTGTCTACACTTGGACGCCCGAAGATATCTTCTTTTGCGTCAGTATCTATTGTTGCACACACACACACACACACGCACACGTATATAAGGACAGACATATACAAGGATATTTATAAAAGTACATTGCTATCTTACTTCATACATACACATATATACGTATACGTATACGCATATATAGAAACACACTCACATGTCATTCAGTACGCAGTACCTTTTATGTGTGTGTGTGTGTGTGTGTGTGTGTGTGTTTTGTGTATGTGTGTGTTGATGCATATACGTATGTATATGTTGTGAGCGTCTTGTGGATATTTATGTATGCGCTTTAGTTAAATAATTGGTGAGATGAAGTTGTTTACATAGATTCTCTCTCTCTCTCTCTCTTTTTCTCTCTCTCTCTCTCTCTCTCTCTCTCTCTCTCTCTCTCTCTCTTCTATTCTAAACATGGCAAAATATTATTCATATACCTCTACTTTTTATTTAAATATGAACTATATTTGTATTTTTTGGTTGTTTTGAGCGGAATGCTTTTTTATTCATTTTTTAAATTTCTCGTTACATTCCACTTTTTTTTATTCGAAATTCTCTCATTAATTTGCTGTAGTAACTAATACAAAAGGGAGTGATACTGTATGTTTTAAGTTAATTTTTCTCGTCTTTTCTTGATACGAAAAAAAATTTACAAAAACATATTTCATGTTTTTCTTCTTACTATCACACCGGCTTCCATAATTTCCCCCAAAATCTTGAATCGACAATCTTGTTTTTTTTTGTTTTGTTTTTTTGTTTGTTTGTTTTGTTTTTTTTGTTTGTTTGTTTTTTGTTTGTTTTTTTTTTTGTTTCTTTGTTTTGTTTTGTTTTGGGGGTTTTTGTATTCTGTGTGTGTGTGTGTGTGTGTGTGTGTGTGTGTGTGTGTGTGTGTGTGTGTGTGTGTGTGTGTGTGTGTGTGTATTTTATACCAACCGCTTTTGTTTTTTCCTCAATATCCATGTTGCCACACGTTTTCTTTTGTCTTCTTAGAATTTTTTTTTATATTAACATTCCTTCCATTTTCAGCTTATCTCATCCTGTCTTTTGTTCATGGCGGGGAAAATAAGATGAGAACATTTCAGTAATAGGTAAAAACTATTAAACAACAAAATATAAGGAATAAACGAAACAAAAGATATATATTATATATTATATATATATATGTTGATGAAAATTTTTATTGTATATATGCATAAATACATAAACCATTATGTTATTTTTCGCAAGTCTATCCGCGAAATTAAATGCACTGACTAAAATTCCCGCTATACAAACAATGACAGAAAGACACAATCGAACGTACACTTTCACAAAGTTATTAGGACTAAGTTTGAATTAGTCAATGCACATAAAGATGTACTTATTATTTAGCAGTGTACATAAAATTAGGCTCAAACTTTCAGTTTAAAATTTGAATTATTCCCTGAAACACATAAGAGTCCTTGTTAATAATTTTAATATACTCTATAAACTATTTTAAAAATACATTAAAAAGAAGTTATCGCTTCTTCTTTATAAAAAAAAAAAAGTGACTTTAATTTATTGACAAAGATCATAAAAAAAAACATTAAAAAAAAATTACCAAATAATCAAGGTTAAAATTGGAGGTAAGGATAATCCAAAGCCGAACTTGTTTTAGACCTTATTTTTCCGATGCAAGTATTATTTGGGAACAGGAAGTTTTGATTAACGGGTCAACTTGATCTGTTTATAAAAATTTTCCCCAATGATACTTGCATCGGAAAAATAATGTATAAAGAAGTTTGGCTATGAGCTATCCTAATTACGTTTTAACCTGGTCTAAAACATTTTCCCTCAACTCCCAAACAAACACAACTACAATAAAATAAAAAGATAAAAATAAAGAATGGTTTAGAGTTAAAAACAAAATGTATATCTATTATTTTAATGTGCTGAGTTGTTAGTATCGCTTTTCTACTTTTCTAAAATTCTTTGTCGCCCTTTCTGACTGCGACAAAGAATTCAACATTCCATTGTTGAGGCTCTGTGTCTTCATTTGTTATGTTCGCTACAAGATCATTTTTTCTCCATTTATTTCTTATTTTTAACAAGTAAAATTAATGGTAAATTTTTGACTGAAGTTGATTATCAGATACTATTAATTAATAAAAAGAAATATCTTAAACCGCCAACAGTTCAGATTGAGAAAATAAACTGCCTCTATTTGACCAACCATATTGATTAAGAAAAGCAAAATCGTTGCTCTAGTAGTTGTTATTTACTAAGACTAGTTTAGTTGTGACACAAAGCTAGATGTACGAAACACCTTGTGAGAATCGAACTCACTATTTATGGTTTGTTAGTTCACCTCTCAAACCGCCTCACCAAAACGAGGCATCCGTTCTAGCCTGGCAGTAATTATGTCGAACTCAGTCAAGTCTTTTACAGCCAATGCCGACTGAGGTTAATTCATTGGTGATTTTTTTGTGTAATCCAAAAATGTTGAAAAACTGTGTTAAAAACACAAGTGGGATCAATAAAATGGCGCTTTTCGTAAAAAGCCGTGATTTGAATTTGTTCAAATAATTACCTCGCTCGATCTGTCACCGCCGACTTGTTGGGATTCAAATATTTGAAAGTTTTACTTATTTACGTAAATATGTTCTGAAATGTTTCGTAAAAAAATAAAGTCATTCTGCAAAGAAATTCTTTTTCTTTTTCTTTTTTTCTTTTTCTTTTTTTTTTTTTTCTTTTTTTTTTCTTTTTTTTTTTTTTAAGAAGATTTGAAAATTGAATTCGAACATTAATCTCTATGGCATCATGCTAATTCGAATTGTCAACGCTTCTGAATTATTTTAAATTTAAAAGAATTTAAATAATTGTATTTACTGATATTTTATGTGTTTCTGTGAATTAAATTAATTTCTTGCTCATACAAAACAGACATTCAGAAATATTTGTATATCATATAAAGAAATAAGAGGTCATAGATATTGCTTGAAGGATTCTACATCGTCCTAATACGTATATCTTACAAAGGATATAGATATTGCTGGAAGCATTCTTATCGTCTTAATATATCTTATGAAGAACATGGATATTGCTTGAAGTTTTATTATCGTTCTAATACGTATGAATTATGATGGACATAGATATTGCTTGAAGGATTCTCACTGTCCCTATACATATATCTTTAAAAAAAAAAGGATGTAGATATTGCTGGAAGAATTCTTACCATCTTAATACGTATATCTTATGAAAGACATAAATATTGCTTGAAAGATTCTCATCGTCCAAATACGTATGTCTGATAATGGACATACATATTGCTTGAAGGATTCTCATCGTCCCTATACGTATATCTTTAAAGAAAATGGACATAGATATTGCTTGAAGGATTCTTATCGTCCCAAACAAATAAAGATATTTTATTGCATCCTTCGGTACTCTACGGACTGTTTGACTTTTCAAGCAAACAAACTAAGAATTATTTACCTACATATGTAATTTATATATACTTAGAATTTACCAATAGTCGTCAAATCTTATACAGTATTGGACAAAAAAAAAGCAGACAGCTGACATGAAAAATTTTATAAAATGAATTAATGATAATTGATGTATTTTATGACAAGTAAGGACAATTTATGACCCCTTTATATTTGGTTGGGTATCCATGCCGTGGTTTTTCTCTTATAACCACAACCTTTCTTTTTTATGATTATTTCCAGTTTTTTAATATTTTTTTTAGGAAAATATCATTCGATGAATGATGCGTTTCAATTTCTATGTAAATATTGCGAAGTCAGTCCACATCTATTGTATGCCACAATTTGACTTTTTCAAACTCAGACAACTACCTATTAACGAAGGATTAATCACATATAAGGATATCAAATCAACGAAAAAAAAATTCTTAGAAATTTCCAATTTTTTGGTATTTCTGAGAATTTTCATTTTAGAAAATTGAGAATTTTCGCAACAAGTAAGGAAACTATGAAAAACAATAAAGGAAAATGATCACTTCCTATGGGTGTCTAAGCCATAGAAATTTCATTAAGATTTGTGGAAATAATAAAAAATGGTTTAGTTTTTTCACTGTTTTTTTGTTTTGTTTTGTTTTGTTTTGGGTTTTTTTTTTGTTTTAGTTGTTGTTTTTTTGTTTTTTTTTTGTCCAATACTGTAGATTAGATTTTAGTGCTTTGTTTTCCGATAACCAAAATTATGCGATTATCTGCCCTTGCTAATTGGGAGTGATTAATATTTTAATAAATTTTAACAACAACTTCAAAGTTGTTTAATTACTCTTGAATATCATCAACACAACTAAGAATACAATCAGCGAAAAAAAAAAGAAAGAAAACAATTCATTGGTCAATGTTAAAACGAAAACATAAAAACACGGTACCTCACCAACCTGGCACAGTTGATTCATTTTCGAAAAATGAACTCAATAAAACTCACATATTTAAACTAAACTTTATTAGTTCCTCTTTAAGAAAAAAACTATAGTTTCCACATTCTCCGCTACAACTGGTTAAAAATATCTTTACCTGTTTCATAGGAAAGTATAAATTTGTTAGGATTATTGATAAAAAAAAAACTACCATTTTCCAGCTAGGTCTCAACTTGTCTATTTTATTGCGTAGTATATCATTGCTTTTTTTTCATGTCTTGTTTATACAGCTCTCTCTCTCTCTCTCTCTCTCTCTCTCTCTCTCTCTCTCTCTCTCTCTCTCTCTCTCTCTCTCTCTCCTATTCTGTTCTATTCTATATGCCTGGTATTCATCCTGTCGACTTTATAGTCTGGTATATCATTGTCTATTTCATAGCTTGGTTATACCATTGTCTATTATATCGTCTGGTTATACCATCGCCTATTGCATGGCCAAATACGTCATTGTTTACCCTCCAGTCCCGGTACACCATGGCAAGATTGACCGCTCCGAAATTAAAATACACTTCAATAATTATATTCTTGTTTTTTCTTTATTCCTTTTCATGTTTTCTTGTCGTTCATTTTCTTACTTGTGTGTCAATAGAAGATATATCAACTAAGGATTATACGCATCAATATTTTTGCGTTCATATCCCAAATACTAAAATTTCACTGTTGGGCGAAAATATTTTAGACGATTACTTTAAAGTAGGGCTTCTCAAAGTGATCAGTTATAGGGACCCCTGGAAAAAATAAAATAAATTTAGCTGAATGAATAAAACAATAGGGGGCACCGGGAAGGAATTGACTAGTTTGCATTGATAAATCCGTTGTACCACGAAAATAAAATCCACTGGATCATGAAGGCTAGTTACCGTACGGCTAGTAGAATGCCCGATTGGGTATAGCCACTAGGGATGTGTCATTCACATATGACCCGTTTAAAACACACAGGTCATTTAAATGGATGAACGATCTGGCTCTGACCAAAAAAAAAAAATCCGAATATTTTCAGCCTCGTTACCATTGCATATAATCTTATTTTCAGGAAAGAAAACATTTAAAAACAATTATATTTTAAAGGAATTATTTTATAAAAATACTGAATTGTAAAATATCCCTTTTTACAATAGGTCATGAGATATTTTTTAAAGTGGAGTATTTAATAATAAAAATAAAAACATAGATGACAAAAAGAAAGAAAAATAATGGAAAGGTAAATTTAAAATACAATGCCTGAAATTTTGATTTGTATCCCTGGTAACAGATTTTTAATAAATAAAATTAAATCTAACAAAAAGAGTATACCCAGACTGAAGAGATCCTATTATTCACTTGTTAAATCAACTTCAGTATTGCCAGATATTTGTTGGTGTGGGCGTTATTATATGATTCAATATTCCATTTATTATAACTTTTTCTGTATTTTGTAAAACAAAGATTAATCTTGAACCAAAAACATTTTAAAAATCAACCCTCTCATCATGACGTCCTGGTGGGGGTGGGGGTGAATGGAAATTAGATTTGGTTACAAGTGATACCACAAGTTTGAGAAGACCTGCTTTAAAGAGTGAACATTGATTCAAAGACCACGTGTCGGAAAGTTTAAAATTTGTTATTTTGAGGTTGACCAGAGAGAAAATATGGGATATTTTATTGATAGTAGAAGAAAAATATTACTTTCTCGTCTATACTTGTTTACAGAAGCCTAAGACACATTCGTCTTTTTGCGAATCCAGGCTTCCATAATTCCTCTTCTATTTTTAATTGTTATCAAGTGCTTATTTTTTTAACTATGATTTAAAATGAGGAGGAATTTCCGTCTAACGGCTAATATTCCTACCTTCTGGCTAAAATTCCACTCCTTAGATTCGAAATTCCTCTCCTAGGAGTGTGTCCTTTGCAAATCTACTGGTCTGTACCAATCTGTCGATGATATTACACAAGTCTTCATATAAAAATCAATGAAGGCAATCTCATGTCGAGCAACGTATTGGAAGGCGAAATTATCGGCATTTTTCTTGTTTGTTGAAATTGCACGCTGATTTTCTCGTTAACTTACAGCCAGATATGGCAACTCTGAAATTCAAAATATGAAACATTTCAAGCACCAACAGAATTTACATAAACTGAAAGTAGAAAACCAACAACTATCCAAAATGACAGAATTGAAACACATCATACTGCCGGAAGAGAACACTCAAAAATTTGGCAATAGATATCTAATGATATCCATTTCAATATAAACGATAAAATCTTGGTTTAGAAAAAAACGTGTGTAAAGAAGCGCTAAGGGTGTACTTATTAATGAATGATACTGTATATACGTGTTTATTTTGACTTCAGAGCACATATAAAATCACCTATAAGAACAATCGAAATTTTTTTTTAATTCACCCTTCATTTTCTTCTAAACAAAAGCTTCTTGAATTTTATTATTTATAATAAAACATTATAAAACTCTGATGAATATAATCAGGTATTATTCATTACCACACTCGACAGCATCGAAATGCAGTAATCAAATGAAAGGTGTGGCAGTCCAAACAGGAATGAAACGTACTTAAACAGGAAGTAGAAAAACAACTATCAAAGAGGCAGAATTAAAAGACTGTCACAAGGGATTGCTTTAGACTTTGGTAATAAATAATACCTAATAATAACCAAACCAAATAATATTTGTTTTGATTGCATGATATTCCATTAGAGATAATGAAATTCTGGTATCTTTAGAGGAAAATTAGCATTTTATAAAATAGTAGAGGCATATTTATTTATGGGCGATACCACACATGCACACACACACACATATACATATAAATATGTGTGTGGTATCACCCATAAATAAATAAGCCACTAATTATATATGTATATATATATGTGTGTGTGTATGTGTGTGTGTGTGTGTGTGTGTGGTATCGCCCATAAATTAATATGCTTCTACTGATATTTTATAAAATGCTTGGTATAACGGTCAGAGTGTTCACCAATAGCCTGGGAAACCAGGGTTCAATCCCAGGTCGAGTCATACCAAAGACTCAAAAATGGTACTTGATGCCTCCTTGCAATACACTCAGCATTATAAGGTACTGATCACGAATAAGAGGAGCAATCCAGAGAAAGGAGTAGCGCCTCCCCTACAGCTCGGTATAGTAACTGTTGAAAAGGAAGCCTTCGGGTCGCCCTCCACTATGGTCGGCCAATTCATATATATATATATATATATATATATAGTGATGAACGAATATATGTATTTCTTGTGGAAAATTATATTATATGATATGGTCCCCAAAGTAACAGAATTGGGTTCAAAAGGTTTAAACACCGAACTTTAAAAGCAAACAAGAAACGCGTTCTAAATTGTTTTCTATTAGGGTGAGTCGAATGTTTTGCAATATTTTGGAGAGTGCTAGTTTGCGGCGCATATATCACGTGATTGAAGCAGTTCAAGCCGTGCAAGGCGTTCACTATGGTTAGTAGTATCGTGGTAGTTAGTGCGCTGACGTGTTGTGTGTTGCTTAATTCTATGTGTAATTTGGAAGTTGCACAGATGAAAGTACAGCATAATCTAATTTGTAAACTTTTGCTTTACGAGTTCGAACTGAACCATAAGCAAGTGGAAGCAATCAAAAATATTTGTGTGAAAGGTGAAGGCACCTTAGATCCTAGAGCAGTAACCAGATGGCTCAAGTAATTTCACTCGCGTCGCAAGAATCTCGATGATCAGGTAAGGTCAGGTAGGCCTAAAACCGTGGATTCCGAGGCTGTGCTCTAGAGGCAAATCCGATGAGTAGCAATCGAAGAGTATCAAGAGAGTTTGGTATTTCACAGTCCCGTATGTTTCATCACCTTCACAAACTCAGCAAAACAGCCATTCCCACTGAATTGTGCCTGACGTTAACAAAATATTACAAAACTTTTGACTTAAACTTTTATGTTGTCACAAACAGTAATAGAACTCGAATAGTTTCATTCGGATACATCCTGATATTCGTCAAATAAATCGCACCTGAAAATTAGTTCCTGGTTTCCTTAACAATTAGCCTTTAACTAATTTCAATCAATTTTTGATTTTCCTACCGAAAATTCGGTTAGCTTTTATTTCGCTTTGAATGGATTTTTGCCCTATAATTGTTTTTCTACCTCCATTCTGGAAAATACTCGATCTTAGTAATGTGAAAGGGAGTATTTTTATATCGTTATCGGTCATACTACTTTAATAGAATGTTTTTTAATTGAATTTTATGAAAAGACTCCTAATCTCGTGGAATACTAAAAAATCTTTCTAGAACGCTAGGGTTGGGTGGAACCTACTTTGAAGTTAGGGAATCATGTTCACAGTGCCTTCATGTTTATATTGATTCCATATCTTCCTCTGCTTAGCATAGAAAAAATATATCATTAATTTAAATAGTTTAATCTAGTTTGTTAAAGTTATATTTTATAAAGCCCGAATGCTCAGTTATTAGATAAAAATGTTTTGCGTTTTATTTGATATTAGTTTATTTACTGCTAAATAAAAAAAAAATCATATGATCCTATCGAATAAATATAATTTTTAAACTGATATATAAACTGACCCATAGATATGACCTTAACAGGTACTAATTATTCAATTCAAGGTGGACCTGGAAGTAATAGCAATAAAAGAGTACTCCTCATTCTCCAAATCTCCAGAACTGACGCCTCACCATCAAATGCAGTTTAGTGTCCAACACAGCACATCCCCTTTTATGAGGATCTTACCCGTCTACAGGGGATACAGTAAACGTATTCTACATCCTGCCCACAGAGCTGGAACATTCTTTGGGAAACTCTGTAATTAATGATCTTGGATTCCTCCAAAATTGCAACTGTAGCTCTATCACACAACCAACTGCAAAATCGCTATAAATGAAGACTTGGTCCCAGAGTTGGGTTGGGTTTCTTTTTACATAAGCTCATAACCAGATTTTTTTGCGTTTGTTGTTATTAACATACATACAGCTATTTCTCAACTCTTACAACAATCCGATGAAGAAAAAGAATATTTCCATTTCAACTGCCACTAGAAATTAGGGAATTACAACATTTATGGGATATTCATTTTTATTTAGCAGTAAATAAACTAATATCAAATAAAACGCAAAGCATTTTTATTTAATAACTGAGCATTCTGGCTTTATAGAATATATCTTAAACAAAATGGATTAAATTATTTAAATTAATGGTATACTTTTAAAAACAAAGCAGAGGAAGATATTATGGAATAACCCAATGCCGAGTAACAAATTATGGAATGATCTCATAATTTGCTTTCCTAAAACATCAGTAGATGCCTATATAAGCAAATCGGTCTACGGTTTAAAAACAGTTTTTATAGACTTCAATGAAGGGTTGAATATATTAAATTGAATATAAACGTGACTCCAACAAAAGGAATAATGGAAAGGGTTGTAAATTTTATTGGAAATTATAATTTATATACTTATATTATATTATAATGAAAAGGGTAGTAAATTTTATTCAAGAAGGCAACCCACAGTAGAGTGTGACGTTGACTGATCCTAGTCAGGTGTGTCTAATATTTGGTAAAAATATATCATTAATTGCGACGTACAAGTCGATTTGGTATATAAATCGACCTCAAAATTTTTAGCTCAAAATTCTGAGTAAGACCTCTGCCTGTTGTATAGTTTAACTCTAGGCTATGTGCTTGATTTTTCCCTGAAATCAGAATTACATTAGCCATGAAATTTGAAAATTTTACACATTAGAGCTTATATTCATGTAAATTCGCAATCAATCGTGCTATCTTGGAATGGCGCAGATAAACAACATACCGTAATTGTCTGAGCGGCCGTCTGAGTGCTGTGACGTTCAGGTCAGCGTTTACAATCAGTGTATCAGCTGTTGGAAACGACGTCTGACATAGGGCTAACATAATACCTTATTTTTATTACAGTCTTATTATTTTTAATTAAATCTCCTAATTTCTTAAATATATTCACTAACCAAGAGTTGCAGTCAGTTGGAATTACGGTAAGAGGTTGTATATTGATTGTTAAAAGTACTGTTCCACTGATTGACCACTCTGAGGTAAATGTTAGAATTTTATCCCGGTTGTATAAGTCGATACCAAGTTTTGTAGAGATTTTTTCGGGTTTAAAAAGTCATTAAAAAAAGGAAAACACACTTGGTTAGTTTCTTTGTTTACTGG
This sequence comes from Sepioteuthis lessoniana, assembly GCA_963585895.1. Classification (NCBI taxonomy): domain Eukaryota; kingdom Metazoa; phylum Mollusca; class Cephalopoda; order Myopsida; family Loliginidae; genus Sepioteuthis; species Sepioteuthis lessoniana. Next base: position 61,432,969 of record OY757916.1, on the reverse strand, counting down.
CATATCAACCTTCGTGGGTTATTTAATGACAAAGCTATCCTTCTAGAAGAACAGCAGTGATGCTATTTAACCCATGCTGGGAGGATAAGGGGGTTCATACCTTTCCTAAAGGTATTTGTCCGAAAGTGAACGTAATACCGCGATTGGAGTTCGAACTCGCTTACTACAATTTCGCAGTCCAGCGCTTTAACCATTACACCACGAGAATACCCAAAACATATTTGTAACCGACGAAAAACACTGAAGCGTCGAAATAGAAAAGTCTAAGTAATATGTCTTGAAAATAAAAGATATACAAAAAGACAAATGAAAAATAAATTGATCGAATCAAAAATCAATGTCTTCTGTGATATAAATGTAAAAAATAAACAGCTAAATAAAATGGAATTCCCAGGGAAAGACCAAAGGAGAACTCGCACAAACAGAAGAGAATAAAGAGAAACAATCATGGCGTGTGAACAATTGAATGAAAGTGATATTTAGTGATGAATCCAGAATCTGCATTGGCCAAATCCGGTGCTGTTCAAATTGAACATATAAAGATGACTACCTGAAGAAAACAAGTAAAATTCCTAAGTCATTCATGATATCGGGTTGCATCTTATTTAACCCTTTCACTCCTATTTCATTTCAACTCTTAAAACAGTACACTGAAAGCATAATTTTGCATATCCAAAACTTTAAAGAAAAACTTTATAGTAAAAGGGTTAAAGATTGAGCTTATCTGTAAGAGGCTGGCAACAAAAAGATGGGTTTTTTATAGTAAATAATTGCTAAATAATTTCGATGTAAGTTGTTTGTGAAAGGGTTAAAAGACTAGGGATATGGTAATCATTACTTCAACAATCAATGCACATGTGTACATTGAGATCCTGGATAATTTTCTCATTCCACCGATAAAATTGGTTCGGTGATGATGAAGTCATTTTTCAGAACGATAATGCATCTTGTCACTGAGCAAAGGGGATTCATATGAATGTTAATGTAACCATTTGTGCTATGTACCCAAATGCAATCATCGTGCATAAACAGTTGCGACAGTTTAGCAAGTTTAAAAAAGGATGACGCTAATGCTTTTGATAGATTTCACTCTGGAAGGTCAACGGGATTGGATAATAATCTTCAGAAGAAACAAATCTCTGTCAAAAGAGGAACGATTTAGAAGAAACAAAAACAGAAAATACATTATTATTTAATGCATAACAGAAACGAAAATCTCAAGCAAATTAGAAAGGAATCTGAGGGGGAAATTTGGGTTCTCCATTGATTCTCACTAGATCACTACGTTTAACGATTTCAATCAGTCTGCTAACTACTGCAGAATTAGCACACTTAGGGAAAGTTTACTTAGGTTTTTTATTTAGTAAATATGCTAATAACAGATAAGACGCAAAACATTTTTATTTAATAGCAGATCCTTCTGGTTTGATAAAACATTCCTTAAACAAGATTAAATTATTTGAATCAATAGTATATTTTTCCAAGCCATGCAGAGCAAAATATTTCATATTGGGGATAAAATCATGGAATTCATTGAAGGAAAAAATTATAATAAATACTTAGTTGCCTCTTTTTGCAAGCTTTTATAACAGCCTTAATTCTTTCAGGAATGGATTTCCCTAATCTAAAGCAATATTCTTTATCAAAGAAGTTCCAACTTTCCCGAATGGCAGTTAAGAGATCTTTGATGGATGGAGCCTTCTCACGAAACTTTTTCAGTATAACCTTATATATCAGTAAAATTTTTGAAAAAAAATATCAATAAAAACCTGAGTCAACTAATAAGGAAATTACCTTATATTCAGTTTTTATTGATTTTTTTTTTTTCGAAAATTTTACAGATTTATAAGTTTACACTGAAATGTTGGCAAGCCAACCAAAAAAATGATCTAGAGTCATAAATAATCTGAATCTGTCCAATTATAATAGTTAAATTAGCACATAAAAGTTGGATACTAAATGTAACAATTAGTATGTGACAGATTTAGCTATGAACTACAATAACTGTCCCATTATAATTGTTCCATTTGCATATAAGTTTCGAGCTCTAAATGTATCAACTTTTATACGACACAAGTAAAATTAAGTTAATAAAAATTTGGACATCACAGTGATATTTTTTAAATTTCTCTTTAATTTTCAGACAACTTGCAATTTCGCTTTTCTTTCTCGTATATATATATAAAATGAGAACATCGTTAGTGTAGGATGATCATATGAACAACAAAGAAACGCAACCATATATCTATAAATATTTGCATTAATACAGGATACTCTCTTCCAGTTAAACATATTCGTACATTTTTTTTCTTTTTTACTTTCTAACCTGAAAGAATGTCTCACAATAAGTCTGACATTTTTTAAAGCAATAACATCATTATATTAACAGCTCAGACGATATTTCTAATTGATTCCGCGCAAGAAACACATCGAAGAAGTTTCTAAACTTTTGATGTTTGTTTTATAATTTCCCTCAAAATTACAACAATCACTCGTATAAAATGTTTTCAAAGCTTTTGAGGTCTTTGAACAAACCCCAAATGACATTTTTAATCTGTTCTCTCTCTCTCTCTCTCTCTCTCTCTCTCTCTCTCTCTCTCTCTCTCTCTCTAAATATATATATGTTCATGTGCTTTTAAAAGATGGTGGCATGTCTAAATTAAAAGACCATCCTTTGAAATTGGTAGATATTTCCACATATCTCGGTAGCAATATCTCATTAGCTACAATTGTATAACTGCACCATTTAGGCTTTAACGAAGAATTGGAGAAAGTTATATTAAAACTACACAAAGATGCTGGGTGCTATTTTGAAAAAATCCTGGTAGCAGCATCCCACAAAACAGCCACTGTACAGCCCCTTCACAAACCACCCAAGAAAGACAAACATAACATACTGAGCAAGTAGAGTTGAACTCAAAAGTGAGGACCCCTAATGGGCTTTCAAGCATGGACACACAAGTGTTGGCCGACCAGCAATGACTTATACTCATTTGCTCAGTGTCGACACTGGATACCGTCCAAAAAACTTGCCAAGCGCGATGGACGATAGGGATAGATGGTAAAGGAGAATCAAGAGGATCTATGCAATTAGCACGATTTGACGATTGATATAAAATTACGATTAAAATTTAACGCTAAAAGCACATTTTTACAAGTAAAATACTTAACAGCGATCTACGCACGAAAAGGCAAAACAATAACAAAATATTTTTCAAGTATGAGATAGGATGATAGAAACAGTGTTGCATAGTCACAATACATATACAACTATACACATATACATGCGGAAACAAAATCAACAATAATGATGAGCGAACACACTTCTTTAGAAAAAATATACCTCTCACACTTTATTCAAAATGGTTGCGAAAGGGTTACGAAAGGGTTATGTAAGGGTTATGTGGGAGAGGTGAGTTGGAGACTGAACAGAGACTGCAACATATTGACCCCCATTTCCTCTATCTTTAGCAGCACTTTTTTCTCGTTCTGCTGGGCTGCTCAACCGGGGGCCTTGAGCTGGTTCTCACTGCCTCGAACTGCAGCAAACTGACTCTAACTTGACTGACTCCAACTCACTGAACCTGTCTGTGGCCCCGTGTTATATAATTGTTTGACGTACACCTGCTTCTTGTGGGCGTCACATCTGCACCCAATTCAACCTGTCCACAGTCAAGGTTATACCCTGATATCTTCGACCGGATGCACCTGTTCTTTGATCGACGGCTGGGTCGGAGGTCAATATGTTACAACAGGATAAAGATCCATGACTCAGTTTCACGTTGCCGATCCTTAAGAGAGCTCTCATTCGACATGTCTGATTTCTGATAGATTCAACTGAATAAATTAATTTTCATTCATAAAAATAGAATAATTAATAAATATCATTTATTTGTTATTACAATCATTTATTATTGCCCTGTCGGCTGGGGTTGTACAATACACCGACTGCATCTCTGCAATATCCTGGATATGACACTAAACACTCTTATGTTGAGGTTCCAGTAATGCTGGAGCTCTGGGGAATAGGAATAACCCATTCATTGCCATCGCTCCAAGGTCCACTCTGTCCTGGAGTAGTAGCATCTGATAGGATCCTATCTATGGGTCAAATAGAACTAAACTGCGTAGTTATGCTAAACTAAAATAGAACTGTTTTTACATTTAACGAAATTATGTTAAACTGAATAGTTTGATATGGAACTGTTTTTGTTTGCTAAACTTATTTGTTTGAAATGGAACCGCTTTTGACATTGAAACTGTATTTTCGCCAAACTGAATTATTTGAAATAGAACTATTTTGACATTTAACAGTAAACAAAATCTTAACTTATACTTAACTGAATTGTTTGAATTAGTACTGTTTGACTAAACTGAATAGCTTGAAATAGAAATTTTTTTTACAATTAAACTGTGTACTTATGCCATAACCCCTCCCCCCAAAAAAACATCAGTTATTATTCAGTTGAATTTAACAAAAGTCAGACGAGTCGAATACCAGCTTACCTGAAGATCGGCAACATGAAACTCGTGAGTCTTTACCCTGTTTCTCTTTGCCTATTTTATGTTGGAAAAAAATGTTGTCAGGAAGGTGTGAAAAATTTATCAGACATACATGCATCTATTCTAGAATGGTGAGTAGCAAGTAGCTAATCACCTGTATTTATAGCGTAAAGAATTTGTCACGTGGCAAAATGTTTGCTCACGTGGTATTCACATGAAAAGATAATTTATGTTATAAATCGGAGGAGTCCCAACACAAGAAAACAAATAATGGAATTAATCATGTGGTAAATGAAACAAGAGAAATTTATTAATATGCCAACACTTAGAGATAAATTCGCTTTTTTTTTAGCAATTTATTATTTTCTGTATATTCCAAGATACATCATTTTTCTTCCTTGATACGCTTTCGCAATATCCCTTCCACACATACACATATATATAGTGCGTCAGAAATACCCCCCACATTTTAAACTGTCGTGTGTGGTACAAGTGAACTTAGGCAAGTGGTAATGGTAGTTCCGTCAAGCTAATATCTTACCATTTTTTGTCTGATATGATCATGGCTTTGAACGGTGCCCACATTTTTAAGACTGGTGAAAATGTAATCTCTACACAGAGAACTTTTCGGGCTCATTTTATGTTACGTTGGAATGATGCTGCTCCGGATAGAAAATCAATACTTCTAAGGTTCGAAATTTTTTGAAACAGTTTCATCGATTAAAAGAAAGGTACTTGTAAGACCTCAAAGCACAGGATCTCCAGAAAATGACGAGACTGAAAAACAGTTGTGTAATTTTTCAACCAGCTTATCCATTAAACATGCTTCTACTTAGGATTTTTCTGATTAAACCAAAAATAGTACCATTGCAACGTACCTAAGTTCCCTTGCACCACATACGTGACAGTTTAAAATGTGGGAGGTATTTAAATCGCACAATATATATATATATATATATATATATATATATATATATATATATATATATATATGTGTGTGTGTGTGTGTGTGTGTGTGTATGCTTTTTATATAAGAATAAAAATAAAAACTCACTTCTTTGGTGTCATTACAAATCTATCTCTGGTCGTGATGACCATCATCAGATATTAAACGAAAAAATATATATGCCCGTTTGATTTGGTTTCTTTGATTAATAGCATACCAACATTTGTGATTTACTTAATGCGAAAGCCATCCTTGAAGAAGAACACTAGAGGTACTATTTAACATAGAGCTAGGCGAGTAAGATGTTAATACCTTTCCCAAGAGTATTAGTCCGAAAGGGAACGTAATATATATATATATATATATATATATATATAAAGAGAGGGAGAAATATCTATAATCTTCAAATATTTTTTTTAATTCATTGTCTAATATCAGCCTTGTAGACTGTATAATCGTTTCAATATTTTTATCAAAAATAAATTGTATCATCAGGATGTTGACAATGAATGAATTTTTAACAACAAAAATGCCCGACTTTTCATTGCTACGTATATCCAGTAATTGCTACGTATATCCAGTAATTCATCATAACTTAACTCTGAGGGAAACTCACCACCATAACGAAGAAAGAGTTTTATCATCATAATGACCAGGCACAATCCAAATCTTGACCTGATATACTTGAACTTGTTTGAACATAGAATTACATACAAAAAGAAAAACAAAACATTTGTCAGTTAAAAAATTAAGTGTAATTTAACCTAATTCAACATTTTTGTCATATATTGATTGTCTCAAATTTCAAAATTATCTCTGAGACATAATGATTCGTAATTGATATCGAACTTCGAGTTTTCAATTGACGCGAAAAGTGTAGAGCTTGTCGTATAGTGGCTCGTACTATGGAGGTATAAAAGATGGCGTGTTTCTTAAGCACGAGTGCTTTGCAAAATCTCGGTTAGTAGCAAGACCAACTTCAGACGTAACACCCACAGCGCAAGACTAATAATATTCGTTGGACTGTACCACTTCAGTTAATAAATAATCAAGTCTTTATTTCACTGTGTATCTCTTCCTTACCACGATACAACAGAGATAAAGAGGTAAGTTTAGCGTTTCATATATATATATTCGAGGTACGTACGATAAGTTTCCAGACTTTCTTTCGTATGGGCACTTTTATTGATAGTACACATATGAAACTCTAGTCCCCTTCCAAGTAATCTCCTTCGGCTGCAATGCACTTGTTGCACCGTTTCAACAACTTCTGGAAGGCCCCATGGAAGTCCTCTTGTGCGGGTGTGTCTATGACCTTCGTCACAGCCTCTTTCATCTCTTCAATTGTCTCATAACGACAGCCTCTGAGCTTAGGGAATAACCAAAAGTCACAGGGAGCAAGGTCTAGACTATTGGGAGGATGAGAAACTGTCTCAATGCCCATCTTGGTCAAATAGTCAGTGACAAGGATGGAGTTGTGAACTGGTGTACTGTCCTGGTGGAAATGCCACTGACCCGATTTGAAGACTTCCGACGGAATCTCTTCCTGAAATCCCTTAAAACCTCAACATAGTAACCCTAACCCTAAGTCTTTGGCCAATCAACTCAGGTGTATTGACTTCCTTACTCCTTCCACACCTCTCATCATCCCTCACAGACTCCCTGCTTTCCTTGAACCTCTTATGCCACTCAAAATCTGATGCTCGATTCATGCAATATGGTCCGAAAGCAGTCTGAAGCCTTCTATACGTTTATGTGGCCTTTTTTCCAAATTTAAAACACAATTTTATTGCATATCGTTCTTCTAAAGTGTCAGATTGCATTTTTGAAATTCACCAGCTGTGACAATCAGGTTTAGTAGGGTGTATTCCAATTCCTGCAGTAGCTGTTCATTTGAAGCTGAAATCATATTGGTCAGTCATCTCATAAGATGTATTGCAATAAGATACTGAATTTTCAAGAGTCTACGACAATTTTAAATGCCCATACGAAAAAGGTCTGGAAACATATCATATGCACCTCGTATATAACAAAAATTAAATTGTTACCTTGTCCTCCTCGGGTCATCTGTTAATATTAGTTTCATGCATTTTTTTTTTAAACGAAAACGAAAACATTATCATCAAACAGTTTTTTTTTTCAAGGCAATCATAACTGAATTACAAAAAATCATAATAAATAACAAAAAAAGAACCCGCTAAAGGGGGTGCATTTGTTTTGTTTTATTTTGTTTTATTTTGTCTTTTGTTTTTTGTTTTTGTTTTTTGTTTTTATTTTTTCTTTTTGTTATTTTTTGTTGTATTTGGGGGGGGGGTCAGTATCCGAGAACTTTTTTGCTTGCTGACGTCCGAGAGCATTATTTTATTAAACATTCTCAAACGATTATTATTGTTTTTGGTTTTGGGGAGGGTTTTTTTTATATTTTTTTTATTTTGTTTTTGTTTGTTTTTTCGGTAATCGATTTTTTTCTCATTCGTTGAAAGAGAGAGTTTCTCTCTCTCTCTCTCTCTCTCTCTCTCTCTCTCTCTCTCCCTCTCTCTCTCTCTTTCAACGAATGAGAAAAAAATCGATTTTTGTTTCAGCATTTTTACATGCTTCATCATCATCAAATCGTGCTGCTAGCACAGATTTTCCTGAATCTCTTTCTCTCTCTCTCCCCACTCGTCCCTATCATCCATTGCTCCCGGTAAGTCTTCCAAACTACATCCTGAGTCCACATAAAGCTGTTGTTGATGAGTTCTTGCTAGTCGGCCAAAACTATCACGTCCCTGTGAAGAGGTCCATAGAAGAACGTCACTTTTGAGCTAGTCCTTGCGTAAAAAGAAAAAAAAAAACGAACGATTTCGATGATTTATTATGCTTAAAATCAATTTTTACCAGAAAAAAATGAATGTATATATCTATCTTTAGGTACACTAGATAGATAGATGTGCGGTGTGTGGATATCTTCCTTCTGCTTCTTGATAAAGAATCTTTGGAAGCGAAAATGGGATTTTTCGTCTTTTTCACGAAATGCGTCCCTGTAGAAATCAAAGGTTTTATTTCAGAGTCAAGATAGAAATTGGAAGCTGAGTACTAAAGAGTAATACTTTTAAGTAAGGAAAACTGATGAGGCGTGTGTCAAGGGGAATCGTTTTTCATGGCGTAGATGCATAAAAAAAATAAATAATAAATATATACAAAAGAGGAAGGGACTCATAACATCAATGTGACTTTCAAGGAGAAAGAAAGAAAGAAAAAACAATTGAGAAAAGACAAATGAGAAGAGAAAGATGAGGGAGAATAAAAACGAAGAAATATTCATCCATTTTTGCAGACAGAACTTTTTCTCATTCCATTAAGTTTCTGTTTTGTTTTTGTTTATTTTAATTTTCCCGCCTTTTCAGTCTTCCGCCATTTTAACCACAATGACCATTCATTCTTCCGATTTCCAACTTTAGACCTTTTCTCATTATCTTATCCTTCCCACCCGGATCTGTAAGAAAATGAAACGGTTATATTGATTACACCCGAGAAGAATAATGTACTGGAAATTTTTCACATTTCAGCGAGGATACAAAATCAAAGAAAAATAATTCTGGGATTTATCATTGTTTTTGCTTGTTTTGGTTTTGCTTTATTTTGTTAGTTTTATCATTTGTTTTGGGGGTGATTATTTTGTTGTTGTTGTTGTTGTTGTTGTTGTTGTTGTTGTTGTTGTTGTTGTTGTTTTGGAGTTTGTTTGTTTTTTAGAAAAGTACCAAAATATAAGAATGGGGAACAGAGAAAATTGAAAGTCTTCAGTTAAATATCTTTTCTTCAAAAACCCCAAGTAATATATTCCTTATTTCTCTATAATAATCAATAGATAGATAGATAAATAGATAGATATTATTTAAGAACTAAACACACGCCATCCCTCACAAACACACTCATATATATATATAAGTTATGTTCGCGTATACATCAAGTCAACGGCGCAAGGTGCCAGTCAGTTTCTAGTCTACGCGATTATCAGACAAAGACATAATATAGGAGAGAAACTGACAGTCACCAAACACGATTCTGTGTCTCAGCGCTATACTAACGTATATATATAACAAAATGAAAATAGATCTGACGTAATGTAAATACAAAAATACGAAAAACAAGGTATTCAGATTTTATGATCTTATTTATAGTTGAATTATGTACCAATGTTAAACATTTCGGTTCTTACATTAAACGATCATCAAAGCATTTGAATATGGGAGGCCGTATAAATTTCATTTTTTAAATGTAACAAAAAAGTTTTTAATATCCCATTTCTGTTAGTGGCCTTCTGTTTCAAAATTATGATTACACTGGTTTACAAAGAAATTGAGGCAAGCACAAAAATACCCGTTTTTACCCAATTTGAGGGTGCTGAATTCAAATTTGAAATCCGTTTTTACTCATCACCTCTAGTTTTTTAGATGTGCATAGTGTGCATTTTGTGCATATACGGTACATATACGTATATGAATTCAGGGTTAATTTTAATAAAAGGTGTATATGAATTCAGGGTTAATTTTAATATGGTGAGACTTATGGCTTATTTCTTAGTTATTATGCACTAAATGTAAGTGATAGCATTACATTATATATATATATATATATATATATATATATATATATATATATATATATATATATATAAGACGGATTTTGACAGTTAAGGCAGCAGGTCTCAATCCACACTCTGACAGTCATTGGAAGAGGTTGTCTCGCAGGCGGCGCAGGAGGTTGGTGTCCCTCAACTATCGTGTTACACATCTTTTGGGTTACTAAATATTAGTATTACATTTCCAAATGCACATTTAGTTTTACTTTGTTATATTTTCAGATTCTCCAATGGCTTCAAGCACGTCAAAATGTCGAGGATGCCTCAACAAGGCCAATTCTTTCTGCTACGTGTGTGGGGACTTCACAACAGTTCCATAGCGTCGAACCATCACTTCCCTCCTCAGAACCGCCTACTTTCACAATTTTGACTGTAAAATTGGTGTTCAGGACAAGTCTTGGACTCCACACATCTGTTATAAACCCTGCTACAATGGACTAACTGCATGGTTTAAAGGCAAGAAAGTGGCTTTCAACTTTGCAGTCCCGATGGTTTGGAGAGAGCCGCGAAACCACGCAGATGATTGTTATTTTTGTTTTACTAATATAACTGGTTTCAATGCATCTTCTTGGAAAAAGATCAAATATCACAACCTTCGATCTGCTATGAGACCCGTTCCCCATTCAGATGATCTTCCTGTACCCACACCTCCAATGAATAAGGGTTTTCTTTCCTCATCAGATGAAGAAATGACTTCAAGGGAGGATTCTGCCGAGTCAATATCTTTGGAATATATTGAGTCTACATATTCAGGAACAAGTGGCAATGAGCCACACTGGATCACGCAAGAAGACCTGAATGATCATGCTCCTGATTTGTATCTGTCAAAACAGCAATCAGAGCTCTTAACTTCTCGGTTTAAACAGTGGAACCTAGTCCAGGAAGACGTAAGGATCACCAGTTTCAGGAATCGGAACAAATAAGGTCATTGGTCTTCTTATGGGTATGCAAGCGGGCTTCACAAAGTACTGTTGTTTTCTCTGTCTCTGGGATAGTCGAGCTGTATCCCATCATTACAAGCAGAAAGACTCGGGCTCTAGAAGCACTTTTATTCCTAGCGAACACAGCCTCAAGGAGAATCCTCTGGTGGACATGAATAAGGTGCTTCTTCCTCCTTTTCACATCAAGCTTGGTTTGATGAAGAATTTCGTGAAGGCGTTGCACAAAAATGGTGCTGCCTTCCAACACTTGTCTACTGGTACACTCTGCCCCGGAGTGTGTTCCCAGGTCTTAGTGCTGCTAAGCTCAAATAAGGCATCTTTGTCGGACCTCAGATCGGAGAAGTGCTGAAGGATACTGATTTTGAGGAGCTTCTTAACCTAAAGGAACTGAGAGCATGGGAAGCATTCAAGTCAGTCTGTAGTGGCTTCCTTGGTAACACACGCGTACCAGATTACCAAGCCTGTATTGAGAAGTTGCTAAAGTCTTACGAGGATATGGGGTGCCTAATATCACTCAAGATTCATTTTCTCCATTCCCACCTCAACTTCTTCCCACCAAACCTTGGAGCAGTGAGTGATGAGCATGGAGAAGGATTCCACCAAGACATTACAAAGATGGAGAGCAACTATCAAGGTAAATGGAAACCCGGCATGATGGGAGACTTCTGCTGGATGTTCTTGCGTGACATCCCGGAGGCAAAATACACCAGATCTTCTAAGAAAATACACTTTTGACTGTCTATGGTACTATTAATTGTGTAATTGTGTCATCCAAGTATATTGATTCAATCAGTGTTCTTTATATATCCTGTTTTATCTGTTATAAGCTGCTGCAACTCTTGAAATATGCACATATATTCTCTGTTTATACTAAAACGAGACTATTTAAAAGCCAGAAATCTAGAGGTGGTAGAGTAAAACTATTTATAAATTTGAATTCAGCACACCCAAATTAACAAAAAACACCTTTCTTGCCTCAGACCAAAAATTTATTTTTGTAAACCAGTGTTATATATATATATATATATATATATATATATATATATATATATATATATATATATATACCTCTCTATTTTATCTATCTCTTTTTATCTTTTTTTTTTCTTTTCTTTTTCTTCATTGCCTTTATTTTTTCACTAGAAGTGCTGTAGAAAAAACATTGAAAATTAGTGCATAGATATATATATATATATAATCTATGAAATCAAACGATTTCATGTGAAGGATTTTGTAACATTCTAGCATTAATTTGACTGAATAAGAAGAGTTGAAAAAGCCGGATCTTTATTTGATAATGTTATAGTTGGAAATGATGCTAGACTCAGCAATCTGCCGGCGTTTTTTCGTTTTTGTTTTTTTTTTGGGGGGGGGTATGTATATAAACTAACATTTTGGAATCTTTAAAGTAAAAGTTGTGATTAGTTTCTAAATTATGTCATACCATTGTAAATCCCTTTTGTGTTTGTAAATTCGTTTTTGAATTTTACGTATTTGTATTACAATATAGACATTGGATAGCGTAAACGCCAGCCTCAGATTTAATTTATGTATTGTTATTCTTATCATTGATTATATTCTTGATTGCTTTTGGGGATTTAGTAACTGTTTTCATTATTGTTTATTCCAGATAGATCAAATCAAAAAAATAGAACCTACCATAGATTTTACGTACAAACTAGAAACAAAGAACACTTTAGCTTTTTTAGATATATTATCAATAGATTATGATTACAAATTTGAATTGAAGTCCAACATAAATCCACAAATAAAAAATTGCAATATGTATTTTTACTCACATCATAAGACCAAAATAAAAAGATAAATAACCATAGGGGTTTTACCTTGGCACTTTTAGGATTTACACCTACAAATTCTTTAAAGGAGAAATTTGAATATATATATATATATATATATATATATATATATATATATATATATATATATATATATATATATATATATATATAATGCTTTTTCGCACAACTTCAAGATCGTTAATCCCTTATACAACGTTCTAAAATGAAATCTCTCAAAATTCACAAATGTAAATGCTTTCCAAACATTTCCAATGGTAATTTTTTCAAATAATAATCTATTACATAGATATATCATTTCACCAAATGATTCAACTACGCATATCTTCGAAAAAATCTAAGCAACCTTAGTATGAAAACTCTTCTAAAACAATTAGGCACATAATTACTAAGAATCAGAATCATGTAAAATCCAAAGATGGCGAATGTTTTGTCCAGCGTATTGGGTGTGATAAAAACTATATGGTGAGACTTCAAGATCGATCAAAAAAACCTATCTATGAACACATCTGTGATTTTAGAAATGGTGACAATAGAAACACGTTAGTGAATCACAATTTAGAAACCAAACATCGTTTTACTTTTAAAGATTCTGAAATGTTAGTAAATAACACAGAAAGATTATTAAATCTAATATTATTTCTAATTATAGTACCATAAAACAAAGGCCCGATTTTTTCAATCAATCTCCTTATTTAGTTAAATCAATTCTAAATAGTTACAATAAAATTCCTTATTCAAATTAGTTTTAAAACTATTCTTAAATTATACATAATCTTAATAGTTTCGACATAATTTCAAGTCAAAATATTTTCTAAACTAGATTTTTTATTACTATCACGTTTTTAATTTTAAAATAAAAATAAAAGTGAAAATAAAAATAAAAGAAAAAGAGATTGATTGATAGACAACAATATTTTTAATACCTTTTGATAAAAACAACAGGCTTCCTTAGTTTCTTTTAATTTAATAGTATCTGATTTAAACATAAAAATACATGAACATGTAGCTTGAAAATATAAATATAAACTTTAACAAGTGTTGACAATAATCATCAGAAAATATGCAAATGTATTAATCCTCATGGAACAGATAGTATAGCTGAACAACAAATAAAGGCAATTTTCTGATTTTTACAAAGCTTTAAATAGATATTTTCTTTGGATGTTTATCGTAATTTCTCACACAAAGGATGACGTTCATTTTTCTTTCAACAATTTATTGTGAGAATCAGAACCAGCAGATGACTTAAATGATCGGATATTTCATCGACGTTTACAAATCTCTTGAGAAATTTCAAATTATTCCAGGCCCGGTCGGCTAGGGCAGTAGAATACACCGACTGCTTCACTACAGAGGAATAAGACCCGCCTAACGAATGTCCTGCATATGACACTAAACAATTGATGTTGAGGTTCCAGTAATGCTGGAGATTTGGGGAATGCGGAGTACCTCTTCATTGCTATCGCTCCCAGGTACACTCTGCGGAGCGATAGCATTTGATAAAGGTCTTATCTATTGGTTAAATAGAACTAAACTGTGGTTTCTTGAGTTTACTGTGTTTTTGCATTTAAACTGCGTACTTATGCTAAACTGAATTATCTGAAATAAAACTGTTTTGACATTAACTCTGTATATTACCCAGTCAACTAGGACTGCAGAATACACTGACTGCACCTCTGCAGAGGAGTAAGACCTCCCCAAACGAGTGTCCTGGATATGACACTAAACAATTGATGGTGAGGTTCCACTCTGGCCCGAAACGGTAGCACCAGATAGGGCCCTATGTATGGGTTAAATAGAACTAAACTGCATATTTATGCTAAACTGAATTGTTTGAATTAGAACTGTGTAACTAAACTGATTAGTTTGAAATAGAAATGTTTCTGACAATTAAACTGTGTACTTTCATTTAAGCTGCGTACTTATGCTAGACTGAATTGTTTGAAATGGAACTGTTTTTGACATTGAAACTGTACTTTCACTAAACTGAGTTGTTTAATATAGAACTGTTTTGACATTTAACTGTGTGTAAACAAAATCTATCCTTATACTAAACTGAATTCGCTGAATAAGAACTGTTTGAATAAACTGAATCGCTTGAAATAGAAATGTTTTTCACAATTAAACTGTGTACTTATGCTTAACTGAATTGTTTGAAATTGAACTGATTATTTGTATAAAAATAGATTTGGCATTAAATAACCAACAAATATGCCATTAAACCCAAACAACCAACAACCAACCATCAAATAATTCGAAATGAACAGCGTTTAACGATCTTTCTTTTCTTTCTTTCACAGAGAAAAAGTGATTATTTTTGCTAGATATTTACTGGCGATGAAAATTAGATTCATTACAAGAATTACAGCTGACGAAACTCAGGTTATTTATGTATGATATAAATAAATTGCTAATGATTTTAATAACAGAAAAGCGTCGTACGAGATACTCAATCAAAATAATGCTCAATATGTCTGGAAACTACGACCATTACAGGAAACAATAATCTTGTTGGGTAGAACAAGTATTCAACTAGAAAACATTATTATGAATTTCTGCCTGAGATGAATAACAAATTGTGCTCCGCGCTTGGGAGATAGTCACTCCGAAAATAACGCTTCCAATGAAAAACAAAAAAAATAATGCTTCCTGAAAAACACTAGATTATATGCGGCACTCAGAAGTGAGTCGCTCCAAAAATGATACCTCTTATTCATTTTTCTTTTTTCGCCTGGTTAATGGTAGAATATGAGCATACATAGTTAATGATTTGACTCCAAAGATGCACTGAAGATCGGAAGAAAGTGAATGTCAATGATCGGGAGATATAATTACAGAATAAAGATGATATATGAATGTATTCACCCAACCCCTCCAACCACAAGTAGTGTGTGGCACAAGATCAATTTTTAAGCGGAGGAAAAGTGGTCTGAATTCAGAATTTTCCTTCTTCTAAAGTAGTTGCCTAACCAACGCCAAAGAACACAACATTTCCAGCTATTTATCCGTTACTGAGAGAGGAGAGATAAATTCATTCATTTCCCATGGGCATTAGCGCAAAGTGAAACGTAGCCTCGTCCAGGACTTGAACTCGGGTTGCTGATTCTATTTTCTGCGAAGATAACCGTTATGCTAAGCGCTCTTCCCAGGGATGTTATATGTATAGCGTTCATATATTTAGAGATAAACTTTTCAGATATATCTAATTTATCTATTGTGTTTGAGCTGTTCCTGGCTTATAATTTTTTTTAATGGCAACGAAAAAAATTTCTTTTTTTCGCTTTAATTCCATCTTCTATTATCACCAATGAAAGAAGCATTAATTTCGGAGCATTCTTCATTGCTGCCAAAAATGAATACCTAACGGTTGTGATAGAGTGGGTTTTCAGCAAGAAGCAACAAAAACAGAATGATTGCTATTTCTAATGCTAAAAAATTGTTTAAACACTCCTTGCATTACTAATATTCTGCTTTTATCTCTTATCTTTTTTTTTTGCAGGTCGGGGGAGGGGGTCTATCAATCGTCTTCTGCTTCTGCCTTTATTTCTATTTTTCATTATTTTTTTTTATTTCTAGAGCATTCTTATTCTTTTTTTTTTTTTTCTTCTTTTACTTCAATGCTTTTGTTTTTACCAAGAAATGAAGTAAGTTGACAACGTATCACTATTTAACGTTTTTGTCCGACACGACATTAAATTAATAAAAATGTCAAATAAATTAAAGATGATCAAATTGTCCTACAAAAAGAGTTCGTATAATTGATATATTTCCAATCTGTGATTGTTGACAAATTAAAATGATTTGAGACAAGATTGAAAGACTGAGAGAAAGTAAAAGAAGAAAAAAATGATTCAGAACAACAACTTTAAAGACGACTAACATATTTTGGTTTTATTCAGAAGTACAATCAAACGAATTAAAAGATGTTGGATCTTTTTAAATTTTAGATCAAAGTTTATGGTTTCAAAATGACATGGAATCTGATAATTTCTAAAAAAGATATGAAAGAGAAACATTTTTTAAGCAATGCTGAAATACAATTCATCCTCATAAAATTTTGATTCATATCTTGATTTGTTTTTGTTTCCATATGAAAAGCTTTTACAAGTCTTATTACTGTAAGGACGAGTATTCGAAACATTGCAATTTTGGTTGTCAAAAATCAACACTATACCAATCGAACAATATCATATTTTCAGTTCATTTGACTAATTGATTGAGTGGTTAATTTTAACAGCATGTCAGATTCTCTTGGGCTATTTCATGCTTAGAGGTTATAGAATCGCGTTCATTGTACGTTCATATTTGTTATATATTGACCCTTGACCGAGCCGTCATCAAGATATATACCTGTGTAAATAAGCGGAAGAACAGCGGAAGGTGGTGGACGTTAGAAAATAATATAACCAGGTGCCCGGGCGGTTCGAGTCAGTTGGAGACAGGATGCCAAAGGGAGAACCAGCTGCAGATTGAGGGCTTTGGGCCCTTAGTGACCCCCGGTTGAGCCACCCAAGCCAAGATGAGAAAGAAGTACTGCTATGGTCGAGAGGATAAGTTGGGTCAATATAGCAGTCCGTCCTTGTCTTCACTCATTTCTCACACACAACAAACATCACCTTCTCGAAAATAAATTGTGAGAGATTTATATTTTTATAAAGAAGTGTATTCGTTCGTTAATGAAGTTCGTTCATTACCGGTTGTTTGTTTCCGCATGTATTTGTTTCTTTGTTCTTTGTTTTTTAATGGCATATCAACTCTTTTTAGGTTATTTAATGCCAAAGCTATTCTCCTAGAAGAATAGAAGTGGTAATATTTAACCCATAGCTGGGAGGATAAGGGGGTTCATACCTTTCCCAAGGGTATTTGCCCGAAAGTGAACGTAATAGCGCGACTGGAGTACGAACTCGCGTACTACGATTCTTCAGTCCATCGCTTTAACCATTACACCACGAGGACACCCCCGCATATATTTGTATATGTATACGTGCAGTTGTACGTGGCTATACAACATATTTACATTTTATATTTAGCGGTTTCCTAAGCGTTTCGAGAGGATTTTTTTGCACATGGTGCCATCGAATACGAATAATTTTAAATCCGATCAACAACTAGACGGGACCTTAAGAGGTATTATCACTCTTGGCCAGAGTTGACCTGGTATTTATAGCAATGAAGGGATACTTCACACTCCCCAGCTCTCCAGGATTCGAGCCTCACCATCAGATGCTGTTTAGTATCATACCCAGAACACACCTTTTGGGGTATACAGTCAACGTATTCTAAACCATGGCGCCAGGGATTATGGTGTTTTAAAACGTAAGCTGGAGAAGAACCTAACCACAGGCATGCGAAAATTTTCAGAAGGGCGAACTTCATCAAATGATACAATATACATAAGCTTATGAAACTTATATACATGAGTTTATGATATTTATAATATGCTTATAACCATAAAGATACAATATCCAATAAGATTCAAGACATACAGGGACTCTCGAAATACTTCCTATGAATTTTCAGGTGATTAAAAAACGAAAATACAGTAATTTCTTATGAATAAGCACTTTTCCCATAGTTATGGCCTAAAAACAAGAGGTGCGTCTTATGCATGAGAACTAAATATTACTTTTCTTAGGCCACCTGCGTCGCCATATTCGAGACTGCATGATTAGAAGTAAGTTATATCAACAATTCAAACTAATGAATGTGTATCAATTATCTATTTTATACCGCTACACAGAAATAGCTAATGGAATGCGTGTTTGTTTATAACTTATTTCTTTTAATGTGAACTTATTTTCTCCAAAATTTTGTTTCACTTTCCAGAAAACGTGGTCCTGCCTTTGCCCTAAAAACTATCGAGATTTTGTGTTTCTAAACATTATTCATACTACATGAATTCTTATTTGTCTATACAAAAAAAGGAAAAAAATTGTACAAAAGTTAAATTTAGTATGAATTTAGCCGCTGCAAATTTCAAAAGTTCAATGTATAATATATTCATAAGTTTTGGGGGGCTTTTTTTCTGGAATTAATAGCCGGAAGTTAGAGGTACGTGTTATAGACGAATGTGTGTTATACATTACTAATTAAGGGACTTTTGTTGGCCTAATGGTTAGAGTTTTCGCCAATGGCCCGGGAGACCTGGGTTCAATCCTAGGTCAAATCATACCAAAAACTCAAAAATAGTACTTGACGCTACCTTGCTTAACACTCAGCATTTTAAGGTAAGGATCAAGGGTAAAGTAGAGCAATCCAGGTAAAGGAGTAGCGCCCTACACCTTGGTGTAGTATCTATCGAAAAGGGAGCCTTCGGGTCACCCTCGACTACGTTAACTTTACTTACTGATACATCCTCAAATAATTTTTCCTTTCTTTTCTCTTTCCGTTTGTTCTGTTTCCTGATTCACTTTTTTTAAATTTTCCCTTGCTCTCATCTTTTGTCTTTCTTCCTCCTTCTTCCCCCCTCTCTCTCTCTCATCTATCTCTCTCTCTCTCTCTCTCTCTCTCTCTCTCTCTCTCTCTCTCTCTCTGTTATTTTCTAATTTTTCCCATTAATAGTGAGTAGGGTAGTTAAGTCAACAACCTTCGACCGCTACCGCTGCTGGTGCCATCCTTCCATCATAGTTATCATGTCACGTTCTACCAATGAGGACGAGATTTGCCGGTATTGACATGCATGACACTGAAGCTGAGTCAAAATCAAGAACAAGTGATACCTTTGTCTATTGACTTCTGACCGTACAAGCGCCGAAGACTTCTGTTTGTGACAACCAATAAAAAAGACTAACCCATTCATCCCCATCAAGAAATCTTTCTTTCTGTTTTATCTTCTATTAAAATCTACCGAACTTTCTAAGTCGCTTTTGGAAGAGGAGTCTCCGTGGCGTAATGGCTAAAGTATAGGACTGAGGCCTCAAAGTATATTTATCCATGCTTCCCACCAGACAGAATTTGACACAAGGTCTTTTTTATTGTGGAGATATTTAGGAAAGGGGGAGTTAACACACAAACTGAGACTCGCGCGCTGCTGGTCACTCCTGGACATTGGATGACTAGTTGCAATGGGAACTATGCTAGTCATTATGAAGTCTTCTGGCACGTATGCCAGGTGGCCTTGCTAGTCATAGATTCACTAGATTCGATGGTCAAGTGCAATGTAAATCTACGTTGGTCATTGTTTGCGACCTGACACGAATGCCAGGTGGCCGAGCTACAGCTTCGGTCCAAAGGACGTACCGTAGATATAAGAGAGTTCGAACTCCAGTCACGCTATTACGTTCACGTTCAGACTAATTCTCTCGGGAACGGTAGGAACCCTCTTATTCCTCCAGCTATAAGTTAAATAATATCACTGGTGTTCTACAAGGATGTTTTTCCCATTAAATAACCCACGAAGTTTGATATGCCAATAAGCAAAGAAACCGAAACCTAACCATATTTACCAACCCCTCCGCTCGGGCAGGATATGAAACAAGGTCAATTTTTAAGCGGAGTTTAACAGGTTTGAATTCAGAGTTTTCCTTCTCCAAGACTAATTGCCGCACCAAGGCTGAAGAACCTAGTCTGCCCTACTATTTACCCATAGCTGGAGGGAGAATTATCGGATTCATACCTTTCCCAAGGGTATTATTATCTACGAAGATAACCATTACACCACGGGCACCTCTGAAACTAAAACCTAACTCACTTAGCTATCCTTTTGATACTACTATCTATACACATGTACATGTATATATCAGCTACCTAAGCCCACAAATAACCGTACAGATACCCTCACTCCCTTATGAATGCACATACATATATGATACGCATACATATTCATACAGATGCTCGCAACTACACGCCAATGCCTTATTACGCTTAAATATGTTCCCCTAAGAGCAGAAGAACTTATAGTTTCACGCTCATTGACATCTACTACCTTATGACTGAGTCACAATCAAGAACAAATGACAAACTCAACAATTGATTCATAAATTTTAACGGCCTGTCGACCTGTCTAGGGTTATTTTATGCCGAGAGGTTAGGAAACTGTGTTCATTGTACTTCTTCGTATAGTTATTTCTTAAGAGGGTTTTTTTTGCAAATGATCCCATCAAATACGAATAAATTTTTAAACAAATCTATTTGATCCATGGGTTGAATCCGAATAGGTACTATCACTCAATCTCATAGTGGGCCTGGGAGTAATGACAGTGAAGAGGTACGCAACAATTTTCCAACAGATATATTTGACCCACAGAGGGAGATATTTCAAGATTTTCTCCATGAACTCTAAGTTGATTGAAAAACAAAAATACCTTTGATCCGCCCTTATCTATTGGGCTGCAAAAGACTAAAGCCAGCCATTAAGGCTCGAACTTAAGTTAGTCATTTAAAGGATGATTGCTCTTTATACATTGAACATGACAACAGCTCGTTATGGAGCGGATGTTTGTGCAAGGTTAATATTTCGTGTTTTTCTCACTTCGAAAAAATGGCGATATTCCAGTTTATTAGAAAGGGGAAAAACACAGGAAAAAAAAAAAGAAAAATTCAATTGACATCTACTGATTTAAATGTTCAATTGACTTGTCCAGTCATTCGATTTACCAAGATTTCTGTCTCTCCCGGCAAGTCATCGGTGATGAAATAATCATAGAACGTCTGGCTGACCACGGAAAAACATGGCCGATTTCATGGCTTTTCCGACTGCCTGCTTTTTATTTACATTTTTTAAATTTATTTTCGATGTGCACTTTGTTTGCTGGTAGGAAAATGTTAAAAATTGGTCTGCTTTGATGATTGGATGTTTGCTTCATTGATAGCTGCAATGAAAGGCAAATACGCACTTTTATTGATCTTGAGTAATTTGTTAGGGCGTACAAATTTATGAATGTATTGCTTTAGTAAACACACACGCATACCTACGCACATGCTTACACACGCATGATATATAATATAATACTTATAACATATATATATATGTATGTGTGTATATATATACATGTGTGTGTGTGTGTATGTGTTATAAGTATTATATATATATATATAATAGTTATAACACACACACATATATATACACACACATACATATATATATGTATATAAATTATAAGTATTATATTATATATCCTAGCAGTGTGTATGTTATAAGTATTATATATATATATATATATTTATATACTTGAATATGCGTATGCTCCAAAATATAGATATTTCAGATTGTAATAGATAGATTTAGATAGCCTTGATAGATAAATTGATATGAACAGAGGTAGATATCAACAAAGTGACAAAACTTTATTCATCTGTGATTTTTAAAGTGTAAAGTTAAACGTGACTCCGAAAAACATATTTGTTGAATATCTTTAATTACCAAATAGGAGTTGCGGCTAATTTTCGTAATATTTTGAAATGTAATCATATCATCTCCAGAACATTATGAATGAAATTGACTCTCATTATAGATCGTTTTTAATCCCTGATCTTCTGATCGGGATTAAAATCTGGTATCTGATCATCACGCTGAGTCATATACTTGTCTTTGAAGAAGACACGACACATAAAAAGTCTGGACCTTGTAATATTGAAATATAGCTGTGACAGTGTTACTGTGGCAATGCAACAACAACAGTGTAATAGTGGTGGTGTAGCTGTGGCAGTGTAGCTGTGACACTGTATCTATGTTGTGGCAATGTACTTATGGCAGTGTGGTTGTGTTGCATAGTATCTATGATTGTATTACTGCAGGCTGTTGTCACTCGAGTGCCGTAATTTGGAGACACCTGTTCTGTTTTTTTCAGTGACAGTTGCAAGGGTATACCAGGAATATGTGAGATCAAAGGTACTTGAAAACTGCCAGTACCCACGGGTACTGCAAGAACTGGTCCACCGACGATTGACAAAGATGGCAATCATCCAAAGAAGGGGAAAATTGCACCGAATTGCATTCCAAATAAACGCTGGTACCACTCAACTATTGTCAGTGCACTGTACAACTTATACAGCGTTTCATGGAGTTACTTTTAGCCTTGTCTTTGTTAAGGCGACTTGTGTTGCAGACAACAAAAGAGTTGATGGGATCAGTCCTATCATGGAGCGAATGTACTTCAAAAAGGAAAATACATAAAAAAAGCAGACATCAGTACCCTGGAATCACTAACACAATAGCTAAAGATATAGTATAGCTGCGGTAGCGTTGCTATGGCAGTGCACTTGTTGCAATGTAATTGTAGCCGTGTACCTGTAGCATAATCACTGCAGCAGCGTAACTGTAGCAGTGTAACTGTGGCAGTATAGCGGCAGTGAAGTTGAAAAAGTGTAACTATAGCAGTGTAGCTTTAATTAGGTAACTACGACAGTGTAGCTTTAGTTATGTAACTGTGACATTGAAGTTGCTGAACCGTAGCTGCGACAATATAGCTATATCAGTGTAATTGTGGTAGTGTAGCTGTGCCGATGAAGTTGTAGCTTTGCTGTGGCAGCATAGCCATAGAAGTGTAGCTGTAGTAACTGTGGCAATGTCACTAGGTTAGTGTAGCTATAGTAGTGTGGGATTATGTAGTTATGGTAGTGTGGCTGTGGTGATGAAGCTGTTGTTGTGTAACTGTGGCAATGTAGTGTTGTGGTAACGTAGCTGTGGCAACGTAACTGTGGCGCTGTTGTTTTGACAGTATTGTTGTGTAACTGTAGCAATGTAACTATGACAGTATAGCTGAAGCAGTGTAGATCTGACATTGTTACAGGCAGCCATGGGATTCGGACAACATTTAACATCGTTTGATAGTTGGGAAGTAGAAAGATTTAGCCAAAATATCTCTGAGACAGTAAATACTCAATTTTAGAGGTTCTAAACTTTTCAATACGTCTAATCGTATATTTTACAAGCGTTCTCGGACCCGAACGGCGGGACGCATGTTTTTGTTAGTTATATGATAAAGTGATAATGTCTACACCTCTAGACTCCTGTCTGGAAAAGTCATTTCTAATTCGACAAAATACTATAGAGCCAGATTCGACACTTTTTGAGCAGTAATGTTTGGTTAAACACAGAATTGTACAAATGCAGCACCTTCCATTCTCACAAGATGTGTTTCTTGTTATTTATACCGAAAATTCACCTCAAGATTTTGAAATGTATGTCCAGAAAAAACATTAAAAGAAACACAATAGAGCAACTTCACACAAACATGTCTTTCAAAAGTAATTCGATGAGTAGAAAACTCCCTGAACTAAATGTATTGAATACTAACAGAACTATTTTGAAGGAAATTAATGTTTCATTCATCTTTCATTTCTGTCATGGTAAATCCAGTACCAATCTGGGTATTCTTTTAATAACTCCATGTGTGTTTTAATGCTTGTTAATCGGACTGACTTTTTATCCGCTTATTCGATTTTTTCTTGTTTGCCAATCGAATAGTAACTGCAGGTATCTTTTTAAGGATTATTTACAAAATTCAAAATGAGATAGACATTTATTCTATGAAGGTATTTTTAAAGTAGATGAATGTACTGACTGTAACTGGATAAAGAATATTTAGTTATACTAAGGGGAAAAGTTCTGCTTATTTAGATTAAAAATCATCTTTCGATAATCTGAACTTTGCATGGACTCACAAACTATTGGTAGTCTCAGCTAACAAGCAAACCCAAACCTTGATTATATATATATATATATATATATATATATATATATATATATATATATATATATATATATATATATAAACAGGATTAAATAGATTTGTACAGAATTTATTTGATAGATAGATAGATAGATAGATAGATAGATAGATACTGAGTTCATTGTAATCTGAGTAAATATGACCAGCAATATATAAACGAACACACGGATGTGTGTATCTGTAGCTGAATAGATTGGTGCATATATTCATAAATACGTAGGTGTGCATACGCAAATACATGTCTCTTCAGTACCCAAGTTTCAATTTCTTAATCGACCTTGTTGAACAAATACTGCGTCCATTGTTTGTGTGAGCACATGCACGCGCCTACGTGCGAATTGTAGGGAATCTTCTATTTGTCTTTTCGGTCGGTTTGTTATTGAAGTGAAACTTTCTAAGCATCTTATTGAAAACATCCCAATCTACCACCGCAGCAAATGTCACAGCAAATGTATATTCCTCTAGCCAGTGTCTTGTAACTGAATGCTCAAGTACTGTCTGTCTCTAGGTCTAGTCAATGACGTCAAAGAAGAAGGAAATCTGAATTTAGATCCGTACAAATAATACTTATCATAATAATATCAGATCTTCATTTTTATGAAGCATTGTCAATAATTATCACTAATTTGGACTTTTCTTTCATCTTTAAATCTTAATTATCTTCTATTACAACTTTTATTGTTATTTTTTTATGGCTACTTTTTATTCTTGCTTTTATTGCTAGTTTTATTGTTTTGCCCAGTCAGCTGGGGGGGGGGCTGTAAAATATACAGACTGCACCTCTGAATGTCCTGGATATGACACTAAACACTCTGATGGTGAGGTTCCATTGATGCAGGGGCTTTGGGGAATGCAGAGCACCCTTTCATTGCCACTGTTCCCAAGACCACTCTGACCCGGCATGCTAGCACCTGATAGGGCCCTATCTATGGGTTAAATAAAACTAATGGCATACTTATGCTAAACTGAATTGTTTTACTAAAATGAATAGCTTGAAATAGAAATGTTTTTGACAATTAAACCGTACTTACATTTAAACTGCGTGCTTATGCTAAACTGAATTATTTGAAATAGAATTATTTTTTGACATAGAAACTGTACTTACACTAAACCGATTTGTTTAATATAGAACTATTTTGACATTTAACTGTGAGTAAAGAAAATCTGTATTTATACTAAACTGAATTAGCTGAATAAGAACTGTTTGACTAAACTGAATAGCTTGAAATAGAAATGTTTTTCACAATTAAACTGTACTTGCATTTAAACTGCGTACTTATCCTAAACTGAATTGTTTGAAATAGAACTATTTGTATAAAAATGGATTTGGCGTTAAATAACCTACAAAGGTTGATATGCCATAAAACCCAAACAACCAAACCAAACCATACTTTTATTGTTACTTTTAATTGTCACTTATTAGTTTAACTCCCTCTGGTAGTCAGTTGACTCTTGAATCGGGGAAAGAGTTGACGCTGTCCAGATTGCGGAATATCTGGTGGTCAGTAAGGACACTGAGAAAGATGTTCGAGATTTGAAGAAACTTGTTGTCACTTAATTCTCAGCAATGATCACCAGACAGCTCTTATGAGCATGTAAACAGTACAGCCACTAGCAAGAGAAATATCAATAGAAACAACTTAAGGGCAAACAGAAAAACAACAATAAAAAATCGAGAAAACAAATGTGGAGATAAACAACTGTATGTATACGTCAAGCAACAAACTAAGCAAATTGCATACGATATGATGTGGACGTGGCCGCGCAGGGGACATCTCAAAAGAGAAAAATAACACAAAATAATGCCAGAAGAACTAATTGCATCAAAGCAAAAACGGATAATACGCAGAAAAATGGTAAGTGAATCATTCAGATTATCGGAAGCCGATTTTTTTATCTAAGTAGGCAAAACTTTCCCCCTCAGCATAATCAAATATTCCTTATCTACTAGCAGTCAGTAGATTCGTTTATTTTTAAAATACTTTCATAGAATAAATGTCTATCTCATGCTAAATTATATAGATAATCCTTTAAAAGATACGTGCAGTTACTATTCGATTAATGAACAAGAAAGAAATCGGAATGATATGGCAATTCTGCAAGCTGCCACAAATGGAATACTATACAAGGCGGGAGTGATTTGGCACAAGGAATTGTACAAAAGACCATACTAACAAATGGAATACATGCAAATGAGAACCCCTCCTAAAAATGAGACGGATAAAATTCTCTAGGACTGACATACAAAGTTGGCGACTATAGTCGAGGATGACCCGAAGGCTCCCATTTCAATAGCTACGACACCAAGGTGTAGGGGAGGTGCTACTCCTTTCCCTGAATTGCTCCACTTTACCCTTGATCCGTGCCTTATAATGCTGATTGTTAAGCAAGGCGGAATCAAGAACCATTTTTTGAGTCTTTGGTATGACTCGACCTGAGAATGGTCTCCAGGACCATTGGCGAACACTCTACTCATTAGGTCAATTGTTCATGGACCTAGCA
This sequence comes from Sepioteuthis lessoniana, assembly GCA_963585895.1. NCBI lineage: Eukaryota > Metazoa > Mollusca > Cephalopoda > Myopsida > Loliginidae > Sepioteuthis > Sepioteuthis lessoniana. The sequence continues at coordinate 61,405,964 of OY757916.1, read as the reverse complement.
AGTAGAGTGTTTGCCAATGGTCCAGGAGACCGGGATTCAATCCCAAGTCGGGTCATACCAAAGATTTTAAAAACGGCACTGAAAACCTCTTTGCTTAACACTCAGCATTATATGGCACGGATCAAGAGTAAAGTGGAGCAATCCAGGGAAAGGAATAGCACTGTCCCCTACACTTTGATGTAGTAACTATTGAAAAGGGAGCCTTCGGGTCACTCTCGACTGAAGATTGCCAACTTTACTTTTATGAGATTCAAACGGATCACTTAATCCCGGCCCGAAGACCAGACTAAGTATTAATTAACAAAAAGAAAACAACTTGTCAACTTGCCAAATGCCTGGAAAAGAGAGAGAGAGTGAACTGGAGATCAGAAGAAGAATTGAATACATACAGACCACAGTACAGCTAAAATCAGCTAGAGTACTTAGAAGGGTCCTGGAGACCTGATGATGCTCTCTGTCACTCAGACTTCAGTAAAAAAATAGATAAAAATAAAAATAAAACACATCAATTAAAACTAGTGTGAAAAACTTGCAAGGAGTAAATTAATCACCAGATCCTTAAAACTTTTCAACGGCAGTACATTGAGAATAGCGAACAATTCTCGAATATTCTGAATGCGACGTATTCAAAAAATGTAAGCAGTTAATAACGGAAAGGTCTGGAAAGGCTTACCTACCTCCTCTTCAAATAAATCTTTCTCAAATTCACGTTTAGTCGAGATAACCTATCGTTTACGATGTTTGAATCTTGGTCCGTCCAACAAGCTGTGGATGAGATTCGAGGAGGTTATTTCCGCACCGTCAGCCAATAAGACACTGTCCATTCCAGTGTTTTATATTGACGTATTGGTTGACCGGCAAATGTCAATCTCCAGGCAACTGGCAAGTATTTCCGTTACATTCAGTTATGTCAGTTACGTGACCTAACCAGAGTCAAAGGAGTGAAGGTTATCTTGAAGAAACACCCTGTAATTACTGTCTGTTAGTAGTAGTAGTAGTAGTAGTAGTAGTAATGATTGATTTTAACGGCATGCCAACCCGTCTAGGGTTATTTTATGCCTAGAGTTTAGAAAACTGCTTTCATTGTACATTCCTATTTACATTTTTATGCTGTTCTTTTTTAAGAGTTTTTTTTTTTTGCCTACACTTATATAGTATCAAGTACTCTTATCTAATATAGATACTTTGTACACAGTTGTATAGTTTCAAGTATTCTAATCTAATACTAATAATTATATGGTTTTAAGTACTTATTTTTATTTGATAATAGTGATTTGCTTTCACACATTTATATGGTTTCAAGTAGCTAATAATAATGATACTTAGTAAACAATTATAACTTCAAGTAACTATACGTAATACAAATGATTTAAACTTATATGGCATCGAATATTCCTATCTAATTTTAATAACTTTTAAATAGAGTAATGACTGTGATGAGATACTTCACACTCGTCCAGATCTTCAGAACTGGAGCCCCACCACCAGATGTGATTTAGTGTCATATCCAGAACACTCCTCTTGATAGTTTCTTACTCTTCTACAGGGGATCATCATAATCATCATCATCATGTTGTGCCGCTAGCACGGATATCCCTGGCCCTCTCTCACCACTTCTCCCTATCATTCATCGCCTCTGGCAGTTCTTCAGGGCTACATCCAGTATCCTCACATAGCTGCTGTATATATGTTCGAGCTGGTCGTCCTGCTTTTGCTTGGCCATATGCGGGGGTCCATAGGGGTACATCACTTATGAGCTCGTCCTTGCTTCTTCAGCTGTGTCCTGCATGTCTGGTTCGTCTAACTTGGATAGTTTTCGTGATGGGGGGCAGGTGGCCGTATAGTTGGTGCCTTGTGGGGTGTTGCCGCCAGGACTTGTACAATATTGCTCGCAACATTCTTGTGTAATTGCCGTCTATCTTCTTCTCCAGCCGTTTAGTTAGCGTCCAAGTTGTGCATCCATATAGCAGTATCGACACGACCGTTGCCTTGAAGAAACTGCGTTTCATTTTATCGGTCAGGTACGCCCTGCTGACTGTGCGTTCTTGATTTTGTTTATTAAAATTAAAAATAAAACTTTTACTATAAACTAGTTTAAAGCTATGGAAAAATAACGATTACTTTTGCGTATTTTATGATATAAGAAAAAAAAGTTGATCTGAGCAATGGTTTCTTGATATAAAAGAATATTTGATATCTAAATGTAAATATTTACCTAATTCCTCCATCAGGAGCAGGATTCGACGCAAAATCAGTTTTTTTAAGCAGATTTGAATTCAGAGTTTTCCTTCTCCTAGACCGGTTACCATACCCTGTCTGCCCTACTATTTTCCTATAGCTAGAGGGAGAATACTTCCCAAGGGTACTAACTCTATGCGAAATGCAAGCAGCTACGTCCAGAATTTAAACTCGGGTCACCGTATCCATTTTCTGCGACGATAACCTTTAGGCCATCTAAATGTGATATGATTTAATGTGTCTGTGGGTACAGAACCTGATAACAGTGTTTGACTCTGATATCAAACATCTGCGAAGGTGGTGATTGACGTCTGAGGGGTTAAAAGTTTTGAGCCAGCGTGTGATTTGAATAAAGCAGGATTTAGGTCAAAATCTTCAAGTGGTTTTGTTAATGGGTGGGCGAAGTTGTAAAAAGTTTCTAATCCCTGTGAAATGACGGTTAGCAACCCACAGAAAAGGCAGGCCTGGTCTAATTAAAACAGCAAGTAATAATTGTGGGTAGTTTGATAATAAAGCGTTAGTTTTACTTTCTTTGTTTAATGACATATCAAACTTCGTGGGTTATTTAATGCTAAAGCCTCCGTTATAGAAGAACCATTGTGATACTGTTTAACCCATAGCAGGAGGGATAAAGGGATTTATACCTTTTCCTCGGGTATAAGTCCGAAAGTGAACGTAATAGCTCGATTTGAGTTTGAACTCACTTACTAGGATGTCACTGTCCAGTACGTTAACCACAACGCTACGCACACTCCACTAACAAAGCGTGTTTGTCAGCTTCTTTCCTCATCAGGGAGAATGTGACAATCTCTTGATACACTCGAAAATATTACAGTAATCATTTTATTATTTTGCAATTGTAAATTAAAAGTATTATTTTAATTGATATTTGAACACTATTATTTTCATTAATGAGATTTATTGAAAAACTAGAAGGGCTACTCGGCGATGCTCGGGTGGAGGGAGAGCCATCCCATATATAACAGTAAATGTATTTACCAAGTAATCATGATGTTGAAGCTCCAGTTCTGATAAATGTGAAGTCACCTCTTCATTACCAGGGTGAGTCCCATTGATGTAGGGGCTATCTGGCTGAACAAGGACATTGTAGTAAACGAGTTCGAACTCCAGTCACGTAATTATGTTCCCTTTAGATACTAATACCTTTGGGAAAGGTTCGAGCCCCTTGATCCGCAACTATGGGTTAAATAAAACTATTACTGTTCATCGACACGGATGGCTTTTGCATTAAATATCCCTCAAATATTAATATGCCATTAAAAAAGAAATCAAACGAACCTGCATTGCCATTACTCCTTGGTCTAACAGATAATACCACCTGTTAGAATCTCATCCATGGGTCAAATAGACTTGTTTGAGAAAATGTTTAAAATGATTTTGAATTACATTTACTCTTAAAACATTGATATTATGATTAAGTATGAAGTGTTCACGTGTTTAAAATGATTGAACTTTATTAATTCATTGGTTCTTAAAACATTTAGTTATATTGCAATAGTTAATTTGAAGACTTTTAGCAAATGATAATGATGTTAATTCACAAGAAGAAAATAACTTGTCATCTAGTGGATTTTGCCATTTCAGCGAACCACAGAGTGAAAATTAAAAAAAAGTAAAAAGATAAACAAATACTTAAATCTTGCTAGAGAGCTAAAAAAAAAAAAAAAAAAAAAAAAAGCTGTAGAACATAGACCAGGAAAATAGACTGGGAGAAACGGAGATCAGAGGAAGAAGTGAAACCAATTCATATCCTAGTCTTTTTCTTTGTGCCTTCATAATGATTTTTCAAATCGGGATATCCTAATTTAGAATTCTAACGCAACACATTTTCAACCTATCAATTGTCAGTACTTTCGCGCATCGACAAAACCTGAAATAACTACATGGCCACTCTCTCTCTCTCTCTCTCTCTCTCTCTCTCTCTCTCATATTGCATCAATTTATGTGCGAGTATAATTGTATAAACACTAAACAAAATTTGTTTCGTATCTTCCTAATCTCTCACTTCATTCATTGACACATTCTTCTTCTTCTTCTTCTTCTTCTTCTTCTTCTTCTTCTTCCTCTTCACTCTCTCTCTCTCTCTCTCTCTCTCTCTCCCTAAAAGAGACAACGAGAGTGAGAGAAAGGAGAGAGAGGAGAAAAAGATAAGGGAGGTGTGTAATCTATCTCTATATTTTCCCTTTCTTAATACACTTCCTTGCGAATGTAATGTGAGGAATTCAGTCATTTAACGTTATTTCCAATTTTCTGCAATGTCTTGGACAAATTGTCCAGATGCGAAATTAATATGATTCCCCGCTCAACCATTCCCAAGGAGTGTCAGATCTTTTCTTTCTTCGTTTTTCTCTACCCCAGACGCATGCCGCCGTCAGTCGATCGACCATGGGCGTACACCTCTCCAACCCCTCATTTTAATTCTTCTTTTACCGACAAAATAAAGAGGTTCTCGTTCCCCACTTTTTTTTCTTTCACTTCATAATCTACGTTTCTTCTTCTTCTTCTTCTTCTTCTTCTTCTTCTTCTTCTTCTTCTTTCTATGGTTTATTTTTGGTTTCTCCCTCTTTATCTCGTTAAGCGTCTTTCGATTATTTTTCGACTGTCTTCCATTTTCTTTCTGGGGATTATTTTTTCTGGCATTTTTCCTCCTCCTCCTCTTCCTCCTCCTCCTCTGCCTTCTTCTTCATTCAAATTATTTTTCTTCACATTTGCGAACATTCTTTTCTTCTTTCTAACTTTTTCTGCACGTTTACAGACCTTCTTTTTCTTCTACATTCCTATCTGTTTCTTCTTTTCTTTCTTTTATCTTCCTGTTAATTCCAGTTCGTATTTTGTCTTTCTTTTTTTCTTTCTTTTTTCTTTCTTTCTCTCTTTCCCTTTTCAGTTCCATTTCTATTTTCTTTTTCTCAAATATTCTAATTTTCTCGCTTTCTCTTTTGCTTCTTCTCTCGCTTTCACTCTAAATTCCAGTTTATTTTCGACTCCTTTAGATTTTTCTTTCTCTTTGCTTCATTATCTTTCTCATAAATTCCTTCTCTTTCCTTAGCTTCTTCATCTCCACCGTCTGACATCTCCTCTTCATTCTCCTTTTTTGATCTTTAATGTTACGTATATTTTTCTTGCACCTTTCTCTCATCTTTCACCCATTCTCCATCATTTTTTTCATTTGCTACTTTTTCTTTTTATTTCTTATATTATTATTATTATTATTATTATTATTATTATTTTGAAGTAAATAACACGCGCCCCTAAACAAAGTGATATTTTCATTCGTTGTCTCTTACCAAGTCATAAAGTACAGGAACTGGCCACACCAGAAAGTTCTCCACAAGAACGGCCAACTCCGCTTCGATGTTCTACAGGAAGAGAAAAATCAGGAGTCCCAGCGGGTGTGTGGAAAGGGCTGCTGTGGATAGGGAAAAGGATTATGATATAAATTGTTCGGAGAGACGTCAAATAACCTCCATAGACCTGCAATATGTATGTCTTTATACATTGATACCATTATATACATTTCTTCTCAATTAATCTTATTTTTCTTTCTCTGTTCCTCACTCTCTCACTCACTCACTCTCTCTCTCTCTCTCACACACACACACACACACACTCACTCTCATTCTCTCACTCTCTTTCTGTCTCACTCTAAACGCACACACATACACACATGTATTTAGGAAGGTGCCCGTGACGTATTGTCTATCGTCGTCGGTAATGGACACGGTGACACGAGTTCAAATCCTGAACGGGGCTGATTCCATTTCACATAGTACTAATACACTTGTGAAGGGGTCTGAATGCAATTATTCTCCATCCAGCAATGGGTTAATCGTAGGGCAGACTGGGTTATTTAGCTCTGATAAGGCAAACAGTCTAGGAGAAAGAAGACTCTGAATTCAAAACCTGTTAAACTCAACAGAAAAAAATTGACTTTATATCACATCCTGCCCGTACGGAGGGGTTGGTAAATGCACACACACACACACACACACACACATATATATATATATATATATATATATATATATATATATATATATATATATATATATCAGAATGAAAGAGTTTTTTTTAAAAACGTACTTCAAAAAAGTGCACAAAAGTGCACAAAAGCACAGGCCGAAATAAAAGAATAAAACCTAAAGTAAACGTTATTCCCTTAACCTTTTTTGGCTGCCCAATAACTAGAATTTTCATGCAATCTTTTTGAAGGAGTAAGAGAAAAATTACAATCTTCAGATGAAAGCAAAGTGGAATCCCCGTCACGCAATGGCTAAAGTGCTAGACAACGATATCACTGTAAACGAGTTCCAATATCAGTCACTCAATTACAATCACTTTCCGACTAATACCCATAATTGAAGGTGCTCGCGGTCTAATGGTTATCGTCATAGGAAATGGATGCGGCAATCCGAGTTCAAATCCTGGACGAGGCTGATTGCATTTCACACTGCACTAATAGCCTTGGGAAAGATATGAATCCAAGTATTCTCCCTCCAGCAATTAGCAGACTGAACTTTTTAACCTTGGTATGGCAACTGGTCTATGAGAAGGAAAACTTTGAGTTCGAACCTGTTAAACTCCGTTTAAAAACTGACCCTGTGTCACATCCTGTACGTGCAGAGAGGTTGGTAAATACGTACCTTTGGGATTGGTATAGAGCTCCTTTATCCCCACTTACTATATCTTAATTAGTATCACTGCTGTTCTTCTATAATGATGGCTTTGGCATTAAATAACCCATGAAAGTTGATATACCATTAAATACAAAGAATCAAAGAAAGAAATAATATGAGAGTAACCTCTCTCTCTCTCTTTCTTTCTCTCTCTCTCATTTCTGATGATCGCGTAAGCGAGGAACTGACAGTCACCAAGCGCCATTAACTATGTCTACACTATCACAACTTATCATCATCATCATTATCAATTCGTGCTCTCCATTCATACTTCTCATCCATCGCTCCTGGAAGGTCCTCCAAACTACATCCAGTGTCCGAACAGAATTGATGCAACTAACTCCTTACTGGTTTTACTAGCACGTCCATGTATTGGAGTCAATAAAAGAAAGTCTCTTGTGGGTTCGTACTTGCTTCTCCAGTAGTTCCCTGCATATCTTGTTCGTCTTACTTCGGCTTGTTTGTGAGATGGGAGGTAAGTAGCCGTACAGTAGTTGTTTTGTGGGGTGTTTTTTCCAGAATTTGTTCAAAATAGCTCGTAGCATTTTTGTGAAGTTACCATCTACCTTTGTCTCCACGCATTTTGTCAGTGCCTCTGTGGTGCATCCAAATTAGTAGTCCATGCCTTCACTAGAAGTATGTTGACATTACTTTTAGTAAATGAGATATTGCTACCGATGTATGTGAACTTGTCAACTAGTTTTAGAGGACTGATGCCTTATCGTTTAAAATACATGAACTCAGTTTTATTTGTGTTCACGTAGATGTCATTGCCTCCTGCTACTTTCTCCATGTTATACAGTAGGGATTCGCATTGAACAGGTGTATTTGCAAGAAGTGGTAGATCATCTGCATTGTCTGCGTTGGTTAGAGTTTCTAAACTAAAAAGACGCTGACTGTTTCATAACATAGATAGATAGATACCCACATGAGCCAGACAATAAATTTTCTTCGGAAAAGGCATTATTGATAATTCTACTATTTTGAGCTACCATATTTCTTCTATTTTCAATGAGACCAGTGTTTCTTCGTCTTCTTTAATTCCTCTCTTCACGAATCAGTAAGAACATGACACCGACCTTTTTCGGCTAACCTTCTATCGGCTTTTCTGATCTTTCATTTTGCATTCTTTGAGACTATTGTTTTCTTTCGCTATAGAGCCTGACTTCAGTTTCTTATCATATTTACCCAAACCATCCGCTCGGGCAGGATATGACACAAGGTCAATTTTTAAAGCGGAGTTTAACAGGTTTGAATTCATAGTTTTCCTTCTCCTAGACTAGTTGCCTCACCAAGGCGGAAGAACCTAGTCTGCCCTACTATTTACCCATTGCTGGGGGGAGAATAATTGGATTCATACCTTTCCCAAGGGTATTAGTGCTACGTGAAATGTCATCAGTCTCGTCCAGGATTTGAACTCGTGTCGCCGTGTCCACATCCTGCGACGATAACTATTACTTCAGTTTCTTATAGGGATTCATTCTTCCTCCCTTGATCACTTCTCAAACTTTCTGTTTCAAGCCTTGTTTCAGTTTCTTATTGTTTTCTTGTAGCAGGTCTTCTGTCCAAATTAAATCTAGCATTGAATTATTTTCCTATCGTCTTCTTTCTGCTGTTCAAAGATTAGCAATTTCTCTGCATCCGTTTTATTTGTATTTTTCTGTTGCATAAAAAGAGAAAGGACTAAATTGCGTCTTGCTATTTATCGTTCCTTTGCCTGGCCTTTCTTGTTCTCGCCAATCGACGTCTTCTTTTATTACATAATATTATCAAAGTTACCATTAAAAAAAAGTGACCAATTAAAAAAATCTTCAAATGTAAACTAAACTTTTAAAAAGAAAGAATGTTCATATCTGCTCCCATTACAAAAACAATTAAAATGTTCTGCTAAAAAAAAAAGAGGCAGAAAAAAAAAAAATAGTGAAGAAGAGAAAAGCATCGAAAGAAAAATCAAACCTCAATGAATAACAGCTCAGTTGGCTGGGGCTGTAAAATACACCGGTGGCATCTCAGCAGAGGGGCAAGAACCCACCTAAGAGTGTACTGGATATTGTTGGGTATCACCCACCTTTTCGGCATAATGAGCCAGTTCCATCTGCTATATATATAGCAGAAGCTTATAATAGCAGTAAGTTCGGTAGTGTCTGGACCCGGTCCAAATCATTTTGGTGACAGATTGATTTCGGGCTGGACCTCTCTAGAAGCTGGGTAGCACTTTGGCCGGCCGAGTTGTCGGGGCGCGAATCTGGACGAGTGTGTCTCGGTGCCTGGAGATTTCCTTCGGCTTCAGGGGGCCTTCCCCCCAGGCTTTCACTCCCTTAGGGGAGGTTGGGTTAATCGCCTGGCGCCTGCGGCGCCCCTAATAAGGGTAATGCCGACGAGGCCATAGGCATTTTGGGGAAATGCCGGGCGCGTGTGGGCTACGGTCGTGCGCCCGGACCCACCAAAAAAAAGGTCTTGTGCCACACTTCCCCGTTAAGTGGGGCGCGCAACAAATACCCCGGTAGTGTCTGGTAAAGTCTTGAAGGTGAATAGCCGCTCCTTATAACAGAAACCAATACTATTGTTGAACTGTATTCTTATTCTAGCCACTAATCCTATGTTCTTATTACTAACAGCCTCTCTCTTGTAAATTCTTGTTCCTGTAAATATAACTCTTTTTCCTCGTATCGCGTGGTTTGTCTTTTTATTACTACTACCTGCGTTCATTAACCAGAACGCAACAGATATGACACTAAACAATCTGATAGTGAGGCTCCAATAATGCTGGAACTTTGGGGAATGCGGATTATCCTTTCTTTGCCATCGCTCCCATGTCCACTCTGGTCTGGAATGGTAGCACCTGAAAGGTACCAATCTACGGGTCAAATAGAACTGATTGTCATTTAAACAGTGAGCAAACAAATGGCTTATGCTAAATTGAATTGTTAGAAATAGAACAGTGTGTGAACAAATGACTGATATTTAATTGAATTGTTAGTGATACATAGCAATACTTGGAATCCTTAAATTGTGCGGATAAAGGAGTAAAGTTGAATGGAATTATTAATGTTAAAAAGCAATACTTGAAACTCTTTAACTGGGCGCCAAAATTGAATTATTGGTATTACATAACAATACTTGGAAACATTTGACAGTGTGGAAAGGAATTAACAATATTGAATAGAATAATTAATGTGAAATAGCAATACTTATAACCACTTCACGGCGTGCAAACAAATGATTAATATTGAATAGAGTTATAAGTGTTAAACAGCAATAATTGAAACCATTTAACTATGTAGAAACAATAGCAATACTAGTGTGAAAACAAATTAGTTTAACTGATTTCAAAATGAAATTACTGACAAACTAATCTCTTACATCTCATGTATATCTATTTAAACGCGTGCAAACAAATGACTGATGTTACATTGTTACTATTACATAGCAATACTTGAAACCAATTAACTGTGTGAAAAAAAATTAGCTCAGTCACGTTTAAAAATGTTATCAGAAAATGTGTTTACAAATCATATATATTTAATATGTATGTATAAACAGGATTTTGCATTTAATTACCAACAATGCTTGATATGCCATAAAACTAAACCAAGCCACTCAATGAATAAATTAGATACTTTACTTACAAAAATTAAGAATTCTATGAAAAGAATACGTAAATAATACAATAAGTCGGAGCTTCTGATAAAATTCAAGCTAAATTTAAAAAGAAATAAATCTTATTTACTTTGGTTACAAAAGTAGTTGTAGTAGTAGTAGTCATAGTATTTTAGGTTTTATCCTGCTCACGTGGTTAGTATTTGAGCACTTTTTTGGAAGTGCCAGTGGTGTAATGGTTATCGTCGCTGGAAATGGACACGACGACACGAGTTCAAATCCTGGATGAGGCTGATTGCATTTCACATTGTACTAATAGCCTTGGGAAAGATATGAATCCTAGTATTCTCCCTCCAGCTATGGGCAAATAGTTGGGCTGACTGAGCTCTTTAACCTTGGCATGGCAACCGGTCTAGGAGTAGGAAAATTCTGCTCTGCTTAAAAAAATTGCCTTACGTCACATGCTCCTCGCACGGAAGGTTTTGTATACATATATATATATATATATATATATATATATATATGTATATATATATATGTGTGTGTGTGTGTGTGTGTTTGTGTAAGTGTGTGTGTGTAAAATCATCTCACATACAAAACACACGCAGATATGAATATATATCATGATGATGTCACATACGAACCTACATATGAATACTCATATATATATGATTCAAGCCCCCCCCAACACACACACACACACACACAAAACACAGAGGTGAGAGAGAGATGAAAAGTGAAATACACCCATAAATGGAAAAGGAAGATGCTTTAACCATTACACCACGAGGACACCCCCGTACCATCCTGAGTAAATTCAAACCTATGTTTAGGACGTTAAGGAAGCACCCTTATCGAAATGGTTATCGTCATAGGAAATGGAACCGGCTACTCGAGTTCAAACCCTGAACAAGGCTGTTCACGTTTCACTTCACACCAATCCCTTTAGAAAAGATTTGAACCCCTCTTTTCTTCCACAAGCTATTGGTAAATAGTAGGGCAAACTAGGGACTTTGATCTTGGCTTGGCAACTGCTGATGGAGAGGTCAGGTAAATAAGATTTGAACCCCTCTTTTCTTCCACAAGCTATTGGTAAATAGTAGGGAAAGCTAGGAACTTTGACCTTGGCTTGGCAACTGCTGATGGAGAGGTCAGGTAAATATATATAATACAATAAAAAAACAATTTTAAATGAAATTGTCATTTACAAAGCTTTAACTTACAATTGGAGGAGTACTCTTTACGAAATGACTAGCGTGGTGGACTGCGATATCGTAGTAGGTGAGTTTGAATTCTACTCGGGTTATTACGTTCACTTTCGCACTAATACCGTTGGAAAAGGCATGAACAACCTCTATCCCCACAGGTATGGGTTAAATAGTATAGTTGTTCTTCTACAAGGATGGCCTTGACATTAAATAACCCACGAAAGTTGATATGTCATCAAACAAAGGAACCAAACCAAAGCTTATTTACAATGGTCCATAAACCAAGCTGGCCAACATTAAGACACTCTCTCATTAAGTTTGGTTTTGTCAGACACAGAGGCTTCTGGCTGAATTCTAAACAGCTGTACTCCACTTAGAAATTGACTTTGTGCCGCATTCTGTTCATATCGAAGGGGTTAGATAAATACATATTTAGGGTGTTGCAATTATATTTTCTGCCAGTATACATACATACATACAAATATATATATATATATATATATATATATATATATAAGATGATATTTATTTTATTTTATTTTTTTAAATCTTTATATCAGTATCTATATCAATCGATTTAGATAGATAGATAGATAGATAGATAGATAGATCTGCGTCTAGTTATTTCTAGCTACCAATGTTTTATACAAATTAGATATCCACATATATTAAAATGGTTTTCTTGCTATTCATTTCTTTATGTTTTTTCGGAATTTTTTTTTTTCTATTTCTATTTTCTCTTTCGCTTTTCCAGCGACATAAATTCCGAGAGGCGAAACTGATCCGCTTCCGATCAGATTTCTTCAACTGGATACGAACAGATAATTGTACGTTTTTGTCTGCCTGTCTTTTAAGGTTCGCCATTCGATCAGATCAACGTCCAACCATCCACCACCACCTCACAACCGGAATAGATGAGAACTTCTGCTCCTCCTCCCCCTTCTTCATCTTCTGAAACTTATCTTCACTGCGCATGCCCATAAGAGCGCACTCACACTCGACCAATCATATCATGATGCTGATTATTCAAATGAACCTTATTAAAACTATTACACGCCTTTCTCCCTTTTCTTTTCCGACCCCAGATACAGAAAAGGACAGGGGCAAATGGAAATTTTTCATTGCTTTGTTTTAGTTTGTTTTGGGGTTTTATTTGTTTTTTATAGTTTGTTTTTTCTTTTATTTATTTATAAATCAGTTTTATTGCTTTATCTTCGTTTATCTATTTATTTTTTGTCTCTTACGTTTTTTGTTTTTTGTTTTTTTTTCGTCCTATTTTACTTTGTTTCGTTTTCCTTTTTTGTATTAATTTTTTAATTCATATTTTATTCTTATTTACTCGTTCATTTATTTATTTATTTATTCATTCATTCATTGGTAACTTTATCGTTCCTGGAATTTTCCACCATTTTGTAACATCATAAACAAAAAAAAAGCGCAATAATTAGGATATGTTTCCAAGGTCAAATCAGGCCAGGTCAGATCGGATATTACTGAGCTCATTTTAGTGTTAGGGTCCAAAATTGATATCGAGGGCTCAGATTGATATTGGACGGTTCTAAATGGCCCCGGTTCAGAACTTGAAAAAAAAAATGGATGCTGTTATCTGACTCAGAATAATCACAAATCTTTAACAACAATCTGCTTTCATCATCTCATTTGTTTTGGCGGCTAATCAATGTTTGATGTCATTTACTGCTTCTTAGATAAACGCTGAAACTTGACTCTTTTCTTACTATTGCTATAATTATCATAATATGTCTCATATATTCAGGTATCATCATTATGGTCATCATCGTCATCCTCTACTATGATCATCAGCATCAATATAGTTTCTCCCAGAACAGCAATACTTCAAAGATTTCCTTCAGTATTTCTTTTTTCACGTTGAATTGATGCATTAGAACTTCATTTAGAGAAACAGTGAAGAGAGAAATAGAATTCTTTTTGATTTATAATAATAATAATAAGCAAATTGACACAGAAGGAGTACAAGGCTAGACACGACTGGGTGGGCAAGGTGATCCACTGGGAAATGTGCAAGAAATTTAAATTTGACCATACCAACAAATGATATATGCACAACCCAGCACCTGTCCTAGAAAATGACACACACAAACTCCTATGGGACTTTGATATACAAACGGATCACCTAATCTCGGCCAGAAGACCAGATCTTATAATAATAATAAAAAAAAAAGAAAACCTGCAAAATTGTCGACTTTGCTGTCCCGGCTGACCACAGAATAAAACTGAAAGAATGTGAAAAGAGAGATAAGTACCTCGACCTTGCTAGAGAATTGAAAAAAACTATGGAACATGAAGGTGACAATTATTCCACTTGTGATTGGTGCTTTTGGCACGGTAACTAAAGGATTATTAAAGGGCCTGGAAGATTTGGAAGTTGGCGGCCGAGTGGAGACCATCCAAACAACAGCATTATTGAAAACGGCCAGAATACTGAGAAGAGTCCTGGAGACTTGAGGAGACTTGCTGTCACTCAATCTCCAGAGAAAGACCATCAGCTTACGCTGATGTCAAAAACTCTAATAATGATAATAAAACACCAGTCAACGAAATCTCGCAAGGAGTAAATAATACTATAGTTAGACGACTGAAAAATACACAAAAATCCCTGGTAATATTAAGACACATGAAGTCTAAAAGATAATCCGCCTCACCATTGCCAGTTTATCAAGGAGGACGCTCTGCATCAAATAGATCCATCACACCACCATGGTACCCCTAATCCCAAAAGATAGACTCAGACATTAAGGAAAACTTGGCCCCGTAAAGCTGGGTGATAGACGATCTCAAAATGTACAAGATATCCGGCGCAGTCATAAAGTTTACCGAAAATACCATGCAAAACTAGAGAGTCGAACTGACAGCAAGAGGAAAAGGCTTAACTGAGATGAAAATCCAGAAAGGGGTCTTCCAGGAAGATGCGCTATCACCATTACTATATGTAATTGTGCTGATGCCACTCAATCACATACTTAAGAAATGTACAGGTGAATACAAGCTTCATAAATCGCAGGAAAAAAATCCTCCTCCTCATGTACATGGACGACATCAAACTGTTTGCCAAAAATGAAAAAGAATTGAAAACCCTAATACAGGCAGAGAGGATATACAGATATAGGGATGGAATTTAGCATAGAAAATGTGCTCTGCTAATTATGAAAAGCGGAAAACGGCAAATGACGGAAGGAATAGAACTACCAAATCAAGAAAAATCAAAACGCTCGGAGAAAAGAAAACTTAGAAATACTTGAGAATATTAGAAGCGGAGACCATCAAACATGCTGATGAAATAAAAAGTTTTTAAAAAGAATACCTCGGGAGAACGAGAAAATTACTAGAAATCAAACTACATAGAAATCTCATCAAAGGGATAAATACCTGGTCTGGCTCCCTCGTAAGATACTCGGAATTCATCTTAAAGTGGACGAGAGAAAAAATTCAACAAATGAACCAGAGAACAAGAAAACTTATGACCACGTATAAGGCCTTACATCCCAGAGATGACGTAGATAGGCTGCACGTGTCAAGAAAAGAAGGAAGAAAGAGGACTCGCCAGCACTGAAGATAGCGTCAATACATCAATACAACGACTAGACGATTACATAAAAGCGCAGAGGAATGCTGATTACAGTCACCAGAAACAATACTGACAACACCAGCATCAACAGAACAAAAATAACCAGAAAACAAAAATGGGAAGAAAAACAACTGTATGGACATTTCAAGCGACAAACGAGCGAAATCTATCACGAGAAAACTTGGGCATGGCTAAGTAAGGGAAACCTTAAGAGAAAAACTGAGGTTCTTCTGATAACAGCACAAAATAACGCCATAAGGAATAACTATGTCATAGCAAGAATAGACAAGACGTAAAAAAATAGCAGATGTAGATTATGTGGTGACAGAGACGAAACGATCAACCTCATAATAAGCAAATGTAACAAATTAGCGCAAAGAAAGTATAAAACTAAACGTGACTGGGTTGGGAAGGCGATGCACTGGGAATTGTGCAAGAAGTTTAAATTTAACCATACAAACAAATAATGTATGTACAACCCGGAATCCGTCCTGGAAAGTGAAACACACAAAATTCTTTGGGATTTTGAGATACAAAGAAATCACCTAATATTGGCCAGACAACCAGACCTAGTGATAGTCAACAAAAAAAAAGAAAACCTGCCAAATAGTGTAGTTTGCCGTTCCAGCTGAACACACGGTAAAACTGAAGGAAAGTAAAAAGAGAGATAAGTACTTAGACTTTGCAAGGGAACTGAAAAAACTATGGAACATGAAGGTGACTATATAATTAGTGCGCTCGATGCGGTCACCAAATGACAGTAACAGAGACTTGAGGGCTTAGAATAAAGAGGACGAGTAGAGACTATCCAAACTACAGCTGAGATCAGCCAGAATACCAAGAAAAGTTCTGGAGACTTGAAGAGACTTGCTGTCTCTCGGACTCCAGGGAAAACCATCAGCTAACGCTGATGTAAAGAGCTCTCAAATGAGTAAATAATAATGATAATAATAAAGGTGACAGAGATTAAACAATTATCATATGATAAGTGAATTAGACAAACTAGTTCAAAAGAACTACAAGACTAGGTATGACTAGGTGGGAAAGTTGATCTACTGGAAATTGTGAAAGAGATTAAAATTTGGCAGATAAATGTTATATGTACAAGCTATAATCTGTCCTAGAAATTGGGGCGCATGAAAATTCTCTGTGACTTTGAGATAGAAACGAATTTCTAAATCCTGGCCAGAAGACCGGACCATGTAGTAATTAACAAGAAGAAAAGAACTTTTCCTTTGGTGGATTTTGCTGTTTCTGCTGACCCCGAAAATGTGAAAATGTGAAAAAGTGAAATAAAACAAAAGTAGGCAAATACCTTGACCTTGCCAGAGAACTGAACAAGCTGGGAAAACATGAACGTGTTGGTGATACCAAGTGTAGTTGGTACCCTTGGAACGGTCTCCAAACGCCTGGGAAAGAGACGGAGGGAACCAGAGATCAGAGAAAGAATCGAGACTATCCAGACTACAGCACTGTTGAAATCAGCAAGAATAGTTAGAAGAATTCTGGAGATCTGATGAGACTTGCTGTCACTCTGACTTCAGTGGAAAGCCACCAGTTAAAACTGTTGCGGAAAACTCGCAAAGAGTGTAATAATAATAATAATAATACCTGGACATAGTTACGAAAGGGAAACCTTAAGAGAGAAACTGAATCTCTTCTTATAGCAGCACAAAACAATGCCATACGAACCAATGATATTAAATCGAAATTTGATAATACTCTACAGAATAGCACGAATGGGTGGGAAAGGTGATCCACTGGGAATTGTGCAAGAAATTGAAATTTGATCATACTACCAAACCAGAAACAGTCCAAGAGAAAGAGACGAATAAAATGCTCGGAAGTTTTAAGATACAAACAGATCGCCTAATTCCAGCCAGAAGACTAGAAAACCTAGTGATAATTAACAAAAAAATATAGAAGTTGCCATATAGTGGACATTGCTGTTCCAGCGGACCACAGAATGAAAATTAAAGAAAGCGAAAAGAAAGATAAGTATTTTGAACTTGTTAGCGAACTAAGAAAGTTGTGGAATATGAGAGTGGCAGTAATACCACTTATAATTGGAACGGTCTTCAAAGGCTTGGAAAGGGAATTAGAAGAGTTGGAAATCAGAAAACGAATCTAGAATATCCAGACTATTGCATTTTTAAGATTGGCCAGGATATTCAGAAGAGTTCTGGAGACCCGAGGAGACTTGCGGTCTCTTAAACTTCATGGAAATACCACCTACTAACGCTGGTATGAAGAACTCACAAAGAGTCAAATAATAACAATAATAATAATAATAAGAAGAAGAAGAAGAAGAAGAAGAAGAAGAAGAAGAAGAAGAAGAAGATTGTGGTGCGAAAGGTGAAGGCGCAGATGATCCCAGATGAGTCAAGAAATTTCGCTCGGGTTTTGCACTACAAATATTTGATTGCATTGCACTTTCATCCATGCAGCTTTCAAATCACACACGAAGTGAAACAACGCATAACTTGTCAGCGCATCAACTACCATAATACTACTAACCACAGCAAATGTCTTGAACTTCTTCGGTTACGTGATATACGCACCGCAAACTAACACATAACAAAATACTGCAAAACTTTTGTCCCATCTTAATAACTACAATATTTAACAATATTCATTAAAAAGATGGGTTTTTTTAATTCATAACTTTATAGGCCAGGTATTCTGATGTTTTTCGCATCGCTGGCCATAAAGTACTTCCATTCTGTTCTTGATATTGCTCGTCTTCACTTAATCTTGCTTTTCTTGACCCGAATTCCATCTTTCTATCGTCTGGGAAATATCCCGAGAGGACGTTTCCGATCTCACGGATACTACTCGACTACTGCACGAGGCCACCAGTTATCTGTAAACCTTGTGACATGTTCGACCCAGAAGAACTTCCGCTTTCCGTACTCAGCGATCATGTCCTTCACTCCACCCCGTTCCCGAATTAACTCACTTCGGATGAGCTCACGCAATAATGTTACCCGGAAAGACCTTTCCATAGCTTTCGGTGTCGTATCCAGTCTGTTCTTCCTTCCTCGTGGTAGCTAGGCAAAACAGTACGATTGAAGGGTAGGGTCTAGCTTTGCCTTGATCACATCTTTTATCATGGTAAGTTACTTCCGCACTGATCTTATTCTTCGCGAGATTTTCGCATCCATGCCTCGGCACATATTCGCCATCCGTCCAATGAACCTGTACTATCACCTCCTCGAGTTCATCGCTTCCTCCCACTATACGACCCTGAAGTACATCTTGGAACGCATGAATTTAGTTTTTATATGACTTCATTCGACAGCCAAACTTCGATTGTTCATTAAAGTCAGAATCGTCAGTAACTGATTCGTGGTTTCAGCGACGAGCACGATATCCTCTACGAATCGGAAATTCTAAAGATTTGCTATTAAATAAAAAGAAATTCTAAAGATATACTATTAAAACAACAAGTACGTATAACAAGAGCAATAAACATGACGCTAAAAATCGGTTTGATTTGTTTTCTTTGTTTCATGGTATATCAACCTTCGAGATTTATTTAATGCCAAAGCTATCCTTGTAGAAGAACAGAAGTGATGATATTTAACCCATAGCTGGGCGGCTAAGAGGTTTCATACCTTTCTCGAGGGTATTAGTCCGAAAGGGAACGTAATAGAGCGACTGGATTTTGAACTCACTACAAAACCGCAGTCCAGCACTTTAGTCATTATGCCACAGGGTCTCCCACCGTCTTTATGTACAGTAGCCGAAACTTTGGGTTAAGTATGACATAGATATTGGGATATGGATAACAAGTAGATTGGTTGATTTTAACGACATGTCAACACGTCTGGAGTTATTCAATGCATAGAAGTTAGGGGATTGCGTCCATTGTACATTTTTGTTTGGTTTGGTTTCTTTGTTTAATGGCACATTTTTGTACATTTTTGCGTCATTTCTCAAGTTTTTGCATACGTTTATATGATATCAAGTATTCCTATCAAATACGAATAGTTCCTAAACAGTTATATATGACCCATAGGTTGGACCCTAACAGGTAATACCACTCCAGGTTAAAATGGACCTATGATGGGATACTCCACATTTCCCAGATCTTCAGACTGGAACCTCACCACCAGATTCAGTTTCATATCATACTTAGGATGCCCCTTTTTTTAGAGAGGTCTTACCCCTCTACAAGGGATACAGTCAGTGTATTCTAGGCCCCTACGACAGGTCAATAAAGATGATAAAGACATCGTGATAAATATAACAAAAACACGAGAAATAGTCCAAAAGAGTCAATTTATAATAGCAGCAATTACTCATCACAAAATTAAGACAAAAAGCATTGATTTTAATTGTTTGTTTGTTTGTTTGTTTGTCACACAGTAATGCTGTGAACTTTTTGTCCAGCAAGCGTCTCATCTAACTGGTGAGTCTTCTCCTGAATGAGTACAATATCACTAAAAAAAAGTTAGTTTTTTTTTCAAAATCTCACTCGCATATCGACCCAGTTGTTGCCAAACTTGTCCTCGTGCTCTTAGGCGTACACTTTCCCGTTATTGGGTTTCTCGAATATCTTAATGCTTGTCTGTCACATAAAACTGCAACAGGGTTTGTATGTATCCCTCTAACAGCGACCTTTTACTTGAGACAAGAAAGGTCAGCATCACTCTCAGCAAATTAGGGGCTGAATTGAAGGAAAGGTGCCAAGATTATGTGGCCAGACGATTATCGAATGCCACAATAAAGAGTGTGAAATAGCAACAGCCTTAATAATGGTGATAACAGAAGCTTAAAGGACTAGACCAGTGGTTATCGTCAAGGATAAAAAAAATACTCGTTCGTACGCTAAATAAGAGGCACAGAATGTTTATTATACAAAGTGAAACAGAAGTAAATGGAAAGTCAATAATATTAAGTATACATTAACAGTTCATTATTGTCTTTTTTAATAAGCGTTTGATTATGGTCTTATTGGCTGTCCGATTATTTTTGCCTCAACCTGTATAATTATACGAGATAGAGGAAATCAACCTCTAAAACAGGATATGTATATCTATGATATATGTATACATTATTTGCATCTACTCATACATGCATGCATACATATATACATATTTGGAAGGCTAATCCCCGTGACGTAGTAGCTAACTAACTGAACCGCGACATTGTAGTAAGTGAGTTCGAATTCCAGTTGCGTTATTGAAGTCACTTTCGGAGTAATACCTTTGGGAAAAATACGAACTCCGTTATCCCCTTCCCAGCTCTAAGTCAAATAATATTACCTATGTTCTTCTTCAAGGATCAATTTGGCCTTAAATAACTCACGAAGGTTGATATGCTATTAAACAAAGAAACTAAACCATGTATTTGGAGGTACATGAAGTAATGATGTTCGTCATAGGATATGGAATCTGTGAAACAACGATCCTGTATACGATTTACTCCTCACTAATGCCCATGAGAAAGGCAAGAATCCATCTTTTCTCTCTTCAGCCACGGGTGGGGCGTGGTTTAATGGTAAAAGTGCTGGACTATAGAATCGTAGTAAGCGAGTTTGTACTCTAGTCACGCAATTACGTTCACTTTCGGACAAATACCCATGGGAAGGGTCGCAATCCTTCTCCTGGGGGGAGGGATAGGTGTGTGTGTATATATATACTGAGAGAGATAGAAATAGTCGTATATAGACAGTGGTTAAAAATGTTTTTAAAATCCCTTCTTAAAGTATCAAAACGGAAAAGCTTTTTACAATTTCTGATTTTTTTTCTTCTTGAAAATACTCTCTGCAATCACCACCATCGCCACCAAAACTTGAGGGGAGGGAGTAATAGTCATTGTATAAGTGCTTAGAAAAACAATACAAAAATATGTATGTATATATGAGTCCTTAGTTTGACGCAGGTGAATTTTTATTGGAAATTTTCACTGTATAATATGTGATGTATATGATCCGTATATAAGTTCTAAGTCAAAGTACTATCAAGTAAGAAGTTCATGTTAAGGATATTCGTAGTGTAAAATACTGTTCTTCCCTATAAAATTATAACTATGGACTTATGTTGTATTTTGGCCATCGACCCGGCCAAAAATGCCATTCCAAGGTGATGCACCGGAAGGAAGTGACACATTCTAATGGCAGTTATGAGAGGAAATCGCGTGGGCGGAAATTGGCTGATGAAATGGGACAAGTAAAAAAAAAATTCCCATGGTACACTCATAGACTGATGCACCGGAAGAGAGTAACCTGTGAACTGCATGACAGTTATTTCCGCTTGATGACGATCAAACGCCATTCCAAAGATCGAGTAGGCGATTGAGTGGGCGTAAACTATTATATAACTCAGTCGAGACAAGGAGTTGCAGTTGGATATTAGACGAGTTAGAAGACAAGATGTGGTAGAGAAAGCCCGGCGGATGGGGCCCTTGGAGCCCTGATGAGTTGGGGTCCAGAGAAGTTGGTGATAAGATGTAGTAAAGAAAGCCATCATCCAGCAGAGAGCTGAGCCCCTGGGCCTCCGGTTGAGCATCTGGAGAACGAGCAAGACACAACGCTGACGGCCATAAGAGTGGGGGTCAAGATATTGAAGTTTCTGTTCGGTCCCCAACTCGCTCTTACACGCAAACCTTGAATAACCTTTTCGAACCCTTGCAATAAAGTGAGAGGTACATATATTTATAAAGAAGTCTTCCTGCGACTGTATTTCATTGCGTCAGTATGTATCCTGCATGAACATACATATGAGAATATAACACTTATCAATGAGCTGATTTTTCCTATGTATATGTGTCTGTGTGTCTCTGTGCGTGTGTGTGTGTGTTCATACATACATTTATATATATTTTAATGTCCACTAGGAGAGTACTTCTCCAATAGAATAATCACTTACATTGGCTTGCCCAGTCAGCTGGGGCTGTAGAATACACCGACTGCACCTCTGCAGAGAGGAAAAAACCCCTCTCCAATGAGTATCCTGAATATGACACTAAACAATCTTGCTGGAACTTAGGGGAATGTGGAGTATCCCTGCATTACCATCACTCCCAGGTCCACTCTGGCTTGGAGCGGTAGCACCTGACAAGGCCCTATATATGGGTCAAATAAAACTAAACAGCGTACTTATGCTAAACTGAATTGCTTGAAATAAAACTGTTTTGGACATTGAAACAGTACTTACACTGAGTTGATTTGTTTGAAATAGAACTGTTTTGACATTTAACTGTGTGTAAACAAAAACTATACTTATACTCAACTAAATTGTTTGAATTAGAACTGTTTGACTAAACTGAATAGCTTTTTGAGAATCAAACTGTGTACTTATGCCAAACTGAATTGTTTGAAATAGAACTGTTAATTTGAATAAAAATGGATTTGGCATTAAATAACCTACAAAGGTTGTCATGCCATAAAAAAACAAACAAATAAACAAACTTAGAAAAGCTTGACTATAACAACCCTGACGAGACGCTTAATGCTCCACTTATCCAGTACTAGTTCCATCTCTCAGTACCGTAAAACACATTCGTGTCCCTCTTCTAAATACCGAAAATTTCTAAGTGAAAACACTTCCACATTTGATAATTAATTTTTATTTATTGCGGACTTTTCCCCCTCATCTTGGTAGTTTTTGTGTTGTTTCTTCTTTCACTACGTTTCGGCCACATTTCACCTCTGGGCTTCTTCAGGTGATTTTACCGCGACCTCGGATAGGAAGGCTGAGTCTTGTAACCGTATCCCCAGTGGTGCGATAGACAACAACTATGGAAGGCAGTAATTACTGGGGATACGGTTACAAGACTCAGCATTCCTATCCGAGGTCGCGGTAAAATCACCTGAAGAAGGCCAGAGGTGAAATGTGGCCGAAACGTAGTAAAAGAAGAAACAACACAAAAACTACCAAGATGAGGGGGAAAAGTCCACAATAAATAAGGCGCCTCTGGTGGTGTAATGGTTAGCAAGCTCGACTAGCAAACCTACCCGAGTGAGTTCGAGTCTCATTGGGTGCCCCTTTCATATGGCCTTGTGCCACATCTAAGCAAAAAGCTTAGTAAATTTCCAAAAGTCCACAATAAATAAAAATTAATTCTCAGATTAAAAGCCTCATCTCAAAATGATTCCAATTAAAGACAAGTACTTCCACATTTACAAAGAAAAAAACAAAGAAAAACAACAAATTCTTGATGCTGTCTGTATAAAGATTAATAAACCTTCCTTAAATAAGATCAATTTCGAATATAGCAACCACGTTCTGAATTGCCTTTAATATTTTTCCCGCCAATTCTTCCACTTACCCTCAGTAAAGTTCTCTTTCGTAAATTCCGCTTCCACTTGTTCTTCCTCCAACTTTTTAAACAAATGCATACAATTCGTCATTGTGTCTGCCATTTCAAATGTTCGTTCCTCTGAAAATAACTGCAGATGGAGCCGAATGTACTTGGGAAAAATATGGCGCCTTTTTTTATTCATTCCATCGAAATGTAAAATGACCAATACGAAGACGTGAACGGATCCCTAATAAAACAAGCATAATTGGAGTGTCTGGCTTATTCAATCAAATATGTTTCAAAGAGAAAATGCTGAATATATATATATATATATATATGTGGGGGGGGGTGAATTTGTGTGTGTGTGTGTGTGTGTGTGTGTGTGTGTGTGTGTGTGTGTGTGTGTGTGTGTGTATAGATAGAACACTAAATGAGAAAAGTTTTTGCATGAAAAGTGTTCTTGATGCTATTATAACAGAACTGTTATAAAGCAATAACATATTTCAGCTTTATTCATAATTATGGGAGGAAATCAAATAATTTTCACGCTAACTATATATATATATATATATATATATTAGAACTATGGACACAATAAGTCCGTTATTTAAGTTTCATGTGCTTTCATCGAAGAAAATTGTGGAAAAACATAAAACTTACTTAAGTAACGGACTTAGTGTTTATATATATATATATATATATATATATATATATATATATATATGTAGTTGATTCCCTCCCATAATTATGAATAAAACTGTAATACCTCAACTTTTTAAGGAAATTTTATGAGGGTTTATTTTTGTTGTTTTTCTTTTCACAAAGGAAATAATGGATTTGAAAGAATATGCTGTTATGTCCACAGAAAAATTCTATTTTAATGTCAAACAATAATACAAAAAGCATCAAACAAACATTTAACACAGGAAAAAATTATTGCCCTTCCTACTTCAATAAACAATTGTGTAACCTTTATTTTCGATTATTACCCTTTATCGTTTTTGATAGTTCTTTACAAGACCACTGCACACACTGGCAGCGCCCCAGGGCCTGTTCTGGACTTCGGTCCGGAGCGTGACCCTGGAAAAGGAACAATGGCAGACTTGGGGCCTTTAATTAGGCACCTAGTTTCGACTAGGCTACCTTCGGGTGGGCGAGCTGCATTTTTGTCTCCTTTGTCCCCCATGCACGGCACTAGACCAAGCGTCTAGTTTAAGCCGTTAACTGGCATACGTGCCCGGACCCACATTTGGGTTCGTGAAACTGCTTGCCTCATCAGGCTCACATTGCACTAAGTGAGCCGATGAGCAGCACAGACCAGCAGGGTTCGAGTCTCGGCTCGTTCCCGACCTCCCCTCCCCTTTATCCCCACTTTAATCGGCCTTCGGGCTTTTGACCTTGTGTCAAGTCGTGTCTGGTGGGAGGCAGCGACAAATACTTGGCAGTTATTTGTCTCAATTCGTTCTTGGCAATAGCTCCCTGTTCCTACAAATTTGAAGGATTTCTATATTCTATTTTTTTCTTAAAATAGGCCCATAAATTTCGTGCCATGTTTTTCGGATGTCAAGTGATGGCAACATATCCCAAATAAAATCATTCTGGAGAAATCTAAATTACCTGGCATGTACGATATACAAATTTCTAACGCGCCTATTTCTTTCTATGGAGCTTACATAATCACTAGGATGTCTGCTTTCTTTCTCTCTCTGTCTTTCTCTCTCTTACACACACACACACACACACACACACACACACACATACACACTATCTAACCTAAAATGGGTTGGCTACTTAAACAGACCTGAAGACTGCAAACGGCCAAAACAGATCCTGTATTCTCAACTAAGAGAAGAATCACATAAAACTGGTAGACCAAACTCGGACGCCCTAAAACAACTTTCATGCACTTTGTTTTATATCATTTTTAAGAATACCCAAATACTGCTCTTTATCAATGATATCATGTACTGTCACTAGTTCTCCTAATCCAGAAGCAGTGAAACATCCCCGAAGTATGATATTCCCGCCACCGAGTTTCATCGTAGGAAGGTTATTCTGAGGGGGTGAATTTCATTCGATTTCCTTCATACATACCGTTTGAGAACATACATACATATATATATATATATATATATATATATATGTGTGTGTGTGTGTGTGTGTGTGTGTGTGTGTGTGTGTGTGTGTGTGTGTGTGTGTGTGTGTGACGTTTAAGGACTTTTAATTCTTGATAGAAATGCTACCGGGAGTTTGTGACAAAATAATTCTTGTTTGGTCACCTCTGACAATAAAACAGAGTTCCAATATCCTCTCCTATGTTTGAATTGGCTTCTAGCATAAGCTAATCTACTTTTTGGGGCCCGAGCTTTAAACTTTTCTTGGATAACAAGTTCGAACACCCACTCAATGAAGAAATCTAATGATTGTCTTCATCAATGCATTCAATTCTGCTTTATTTACAATGATCTTTTGCGTTAAGCGAAGAATCTCCGAGCTATCTCTAATAATTTTTCCATTCTCTCAGAAATTAACTGTTTTATGCCAGTCCTAAACTTATTATCAATACAATGAATTTTGTTATATTTCTTGATAAAGCTCCAAATCATCTATCTAAGAATATTAAAACAATTGGAAAGTGCTATATATCAATCATCTTGCTTGAATGCATTAACAACGTTCATTCGAAGCTTCTTATCATACTCAACTGTCTTCAGACAGAACAAATGAGTTATCATAGTATGTGACGCTCACAATGTCTTCTTCATAGATTTCCAGAATGAAATGCAATTCGTTCAATACTATTTGATTTTCAAATGGTGCTTATCTTTAATGTCAAATTAAGAAAGAAAATTACAATTGCCATAGAGCAGTATCATTTTATGATTTTCATAATTGGTGGGGATGAAGAATTTTGAACTGTACCATTATTTTTATCCATAACTACGAATGTAGTAGCTCAAATCTTCTAAAAATAGGAAGTATACGAAACTAAATACGTAATAAACTATGTATTTTAAATTCAATAAGCACAATTGCAAATATTTACTTATTCTTTGAAAATATGCAAATATTCAATAGAGGTGATTAATTCTGATACTTAATATATATATATATATATATATATATATATATATATATATATATATATATATATATATATATATAAGAACACTCTACTCATTATATATATATATATATGTGTGTGTGTGTGTGTGTTCAATTCAATCCCAGGTCAAGTAACACCAAATACACAAAAAATGGTATTTGATGCCGCCTTGCCTTGCACTCAGAATTATAAGGTGAGGGTCAAGGGTAAAGTGGAGCAATCCTGGGAATAGGGTAGTGCCCTCCCCTAAACCTCCGTGGAGTAGTTATTGAAAAGGCACCCTTCGGGTCACCCTCGACTAAGGTCGCCAACAGCTTTACTTTATATATATATATATATATATATATATATATATATATATATATATATATATATATATATATATATATAGTCTAAGTTTTGAGGTAACCATGGTTCTGCAAAAAAGTCTATACGTTTTATCGGTTTTCAAATAGGATTTTCCGTGCTGATAATGTAAGAAGTAAAAACTGATTTTTTTATCCTGGAAAAATTTAGCCACCAGTCAACTGAGGAATCTGAACGCTCAAAGTCACGAAACTTTTACTTCTGACTGATTAAAGCAAAGGATTTGAATAAAGTATTTTTCTTAGCAGATGGATATTTTGGTTGCCAACGTGGTTCTACATTAAGGATGGAAGAATACTAAGCAACATTCTTCAACAAGCATTAGACGTCCTTTAACCTTACACACACACACACACACGCACGCACGCACGCACACACACACCACACACACACACACACACACACACATATATATATATATAATGGTATTTTTATGCAAAATATCACACTGGAAGCACTCGTTTCCGTCAAATCACCAATGTTAAACTTACACACATACATACACACACACACACACACACACACACATATATATATATATATATATATATATATAGAACGGTATTTTTATGCAAAATATCACACAAGAAACACTCATTTCCGTCAAATCACCAATGTTAAGCTATGATAAGCCTGTTTAGTTCTAAATAGGGAACCACTAAGGAAAACAGATACTGTAAGCAACCTATGACGTGTAAACCGAACGAAATAAACCTTAGTATATGATAACAAGTGTCCTGGAAACTTAGCTAAAGGTATAATTCATTTTTCATTAAATTTTTAGCATCATATACTCGTATGCATATATGTAATAAGAATCCAGGATTTTGCATTTTGAATATTTTCATCAACTTATCTACAATTATGTGTTTGGATGGGTTTGATAAAAAGCAGAAAGATAAGTCGTGTATAATCAGAGATATGCAATAATTCTTTTTGAATACATGTAGATTCGATTTTGGGTGTAAAATATTTGATACTTAGAGCTCATTTTCGTCAAATCGAAGTCACCTCTGGTGGTGTAATGGTTAGCAAGCTCGACTAGCAAACCTACATGACTGAGTTCGAGTCTCATTAGGTGACCAATTCATATGGCCTTGTGCTGCAAAAAGCATAGTAAATTAACATTTTCGTCAACTCCAAAATCGTATTTTATTTATTTCTTCACCAACTGTTAGAGAACTAAATTGTTCTACCGTATTCCTCGTTTGTAAATACAAAGTGAATTTGACACATGTAGTATTTAGTTTTGAATACTTCATTTTTCTACACAGTTTTTCTACCCTAAAATCCATCTATCAGAATCATGTTAACTTTCGTTTTGGCATGGGAAGCTATCCGAATCAGTGGAAATATCTTTCTGTTCATTTACTCGTCAGAAAGAACTAATTTGACATTTGATTGATTTTAATTGTATGCCAACTTGTCTAGAGTTATATTATGCGAAGGTGTAAAGGAATCGTGTTCATCGTACGTTTATAATTACATCTTTTGTATAGTTGTTTCTTCAGAGGTTTATTTTGCACACGATCCTTACGAATATGAAGAATTTGAAAACTGATCTATTTAAATCACATATAAGGCACTAACAGGTACTGCCACTTCGAATAAGAGTGGGTCTGGGAATAATGCCAGTGAAGGGGTACTCCACACTCCACAGATCTCCAGTGCTGGAGGTTCACCATCGGATGCAGTTTAGTGACATACTCAGGGTACCCATTGGGGGAGGGGTCTTAAACCTCTGCAGAGGATACAATCACTGTATGTATTCTCGGCCCAGACGACAGGGTGTTAATCACACTTGAATGTTTTTTTTCTTTAAAGAATCAAAGAAATAGGTGTCTATAGGGTGGGTTTTGAATTCAATATACGGATACCAACTTTCAGAGATAAAATATTTCCTTCTGAATCATTTAGTGTCAATAATGATTGTCGGAAGAATTTGGTCTTTGAGACCAGGACGTGTTTTGTATTATATCATGCCAATGAAATATCACTTCGGCCTCGCCAGAACAATTATTGTTTTCACCGCCTTCATCACCATTTACGTATTATCAAGAATCACTCATCTGTTTTTCTATCAGACTAAAAAGACCCAGAACAAAGAAATTTCTAGCAAGATATCTCATGAGCGAATTCAGTAGCCTTAGAAGTTACTGTTAGATACTCGCGAGCGATTAAGGAACGAAAGAATTTCTCGCGTGGCTTTTCATCAACCTCCCAAGGAAAAATAAGAAGACAAAAAATCTAACGATATATCACGCAGGCTCTTCCCCTTTTTCTGACTGTTATGATTTTTGACAGACTAACTTTATCATTAATTTGACTTCATATTTTATCTATTTTTATTTTTAGATGAAGCATTTCAAATTATTTTCTATCATCTTAACGTTTAGTTGCTCTTTTTCGTCGTAAAACACTCGGGTCATCAATCTGCGACCAGGAACTGTCCTGATTAGAAATAAAATGAATTAGTGTTCAGTGAGATTAAAACCCACATTTCCTTTGCCTTGGGAAGATCTGGCAAAAATCATCCGCTGCACCATGAAGTACCTTGGCTTTTACTGCAAGCAGCACAGACCTCAGTTGATTATAGTACCTGCTATTGCTTAAACGATCACTCATCTAAGTATTAAACAGGCTCATCGTTGCTTAACTAAGGTAATCTAGTGGGAACCGGTGCTTTCAACGTGATTTAACCGTAAAAAATCATTGCCTTGTAAAAGGTCAAATCAAACCTTTTAACACATGCTTTACTCCATTCCCGACCCTTTTTTTTCTCTCGGCGCCATATTTGTTTTTGCGTTCTTTTTTATTTTTTTTTTTTGGGATAGAAGAATTTGTAGCATCTCTTTTTTTTGGGGGGGGTGAAGTATTGGTAATAATCAATTCTGATTTTTTTTCTACTTTCTAGTTTCTTTGTTTTACTAGCATATCAACCTTCATGTAACTTTTTTCTTACATTATAATTGTTGGTTACTTCCACCACCTCAATCTCGAGCCATCAATCTACAACAACGAGGAACAACACAGATCGGAACTAATAAAAGGTAAAGCATTGACTCTCTCTCTCTCTCTCTCTCTCTCTCTCTCTCTCTCTCTCTCTGTGTGTGTGTGTGTGTGTGTGTGTGTGTGCTTTTTCATTTCAAACTGCTGTTTAGTCTTATCAGAAATTTAAATATTTTTCATTTTTAAGAATTGTTCAGATTCTTTTAAATCAAGTTTATTAAATTTTGCTTAGTTTGGCACAAGGATAAACGTATGGACATAATGGTCCACTAGCCTAGCTTGTTAAACATCACACTATGAGAGGACACTTCATATTATTAGCAAACTAAACTAGCTGGCCATTTTTATTGAATTTGATTCTCACTGGGTGTCCAACACTTCAGGCCTTTAGGTAAATTAAGTTAGAATTAGACAATTGCAACTTGGGTATCTCGTATAGTCAAATGGTTAGCGATATAGAGTTCGATTCTCGTTGTGTGTCTCATGCTATCGGCCTTGAGCTAAACTAAGGTAAGCTTAGTAAATAACAGACATTACATCACGAAATATGATATAATTTACTAAGCACAGCTTACTTCCCGACAAGGCCAAAAATACCCAGAGAGAACCGAACCCACTAACAATGGTCTGCTAGCCTAGATCGTTAAACTTCTTCAGGTGTATGTTGCATTCGTTAATCCGTGTACTTTTTTTACCATTTCGATAGAAACACAGATTTTTAAAATTCCAACACTAAAGTCGCCTGGTTATGCGAATAAAATATCGGACAAGTCGCCAGCAAGAGATAACTATATGTAACACAAAGCAATATAACATCTGCTAATATATATATACATATGGAAGTCCTTAATGGTTAAATATTGCCCTCTTAGCAGTGGTTTCCATATGGAGTTTAATTTCACACTCGGATGCATTTCCTTTTATTTAAGTTAAATTCCAATAAACAGCTCTAAAGAAGAACGTTTATATTTATCTGATAACATAGCAAATACTTACGAGTAACCAATCACTTCCGCATTGCGTAAATTACTGATTCAGCAGTATTTTACTCAAAATATATGCAAGTTTCTGCCCCCATAAATAAAGACATTTTTTTCTGTACAGATGGAAAAGAATTAAAATCTTTTCCTTGCAAAGAAGCCCCTCGTCGTGATGTACTGGTTTACAAGCTTGTCTAGCTGTTAAATTATCGGTGTGTTCGATTCTTACGTGAGGCCTCACACTGCTAACCTTGTACCAAACTCACTTAAGCGAAGCAAATGTCTACTTTCCTTGTAAGGATACATATATGATCAAATGACTGTGGAAAAATA
This sequence comes from Sepioteuthis lessoniana, assembly GCA_963585895.1. NCBI lineage: Eukaryota > Metazoa > Mollusca > Cephalopoda > Myopsida > Loliginidae > Sepioteuthis > Sepioteuthis lessoniana. The sequence goes on along the minus strand of OY757916.1, from coordinate 61,374,576 downwards.
ATTTACGTTTTCTGGTGTTGTTTTTTGTTGCTTGATAAACTGCAATCTTTCATTAATGTTTTATTCCTTTCTTGATTCAAGTATTTGTTGACTTCGTCTCTCAACCTTAACAAAAAGTAAAAAGTAACTCTTATGTACACCAGTCATTCTTTCTTTAGACAACACCTTCTCCATTGCACTTACTAGGAAGTATCTGGATATTTTCTGGTATCTGTGAAGAATTTTCTGAAACACTTCATACTAAAAATCAAGAGTTCGACATTCGTTAACATGTGGGAATAGACATGTATATTTATACGGTTCAACATATGTGCGTAAAATGGCTGCGTAGCTTAAAATAACTTTAGGAGAAGTAAAACTCGAAACTCAAAAACCAGGGACCGGAGTCCCAAAAACTGTTTTCAACTTCATTCTGGCAGTCCGTGTAACAATGCTGATACCAAGCCGAATCGGAATTACCATTCCTTTAGAAAACATCGGTGGTGGTGAAACTTGCTGCTTAGACAACTTTTGGTCTCCCATACAACGTTGTTTCGTTTGGGTTGGGTTGGATTGGGTTTGGGTTGGGCTGGGTTGGGCTGGTTCGATTGGTTCTGCGGCGTTTTGATTATTATTAGATTATTTAGATTATTAATTTAGATTATTAATTTAGATGATTATTATCAGTTTATTATTATTAGATTATTTGATTAATTCAGATTATTATTGAGATTATTTAGCTTATCGAAGTCACTTAACTTTTAGTTTTTCTTTTTTTTTCTTTTCATTTGTTTTATGTTTTGTTTCTTGTTTTGTTTTTGCTTTTAGTTTTTGTTGTGTTATTTTAATTGTTGTTTTTGTTTCTGCTAACAATTATATGGTTTCAAGTATGTATTTACACACCTCTTCGCCAAGGGCAAGATCCCACTCAGTTTCCTTCTTGATTGATTACCTTACCAAGGCCTGAAAAGCCAAATCTGTCCTATTAATCCATTTCTTCTCCCTCCATAGCAGGAAGGAGAAGAAATGGATTCCAGCCTTTCACAAGGGCATTAGCAGGAAGTGAGATACAAACAGCTTCGTCTAGGATTTGAACTCGGATTGTCGATTCCATTTTCTATTATGATAACGGGAGGTCTCACACTGCTAACCTTGTACCAAACTCACTTAAGCGAAGCAAATGACTACTTTCCTTGTATAGGATATATGTATGATCAAATGACTGTGGAAAAATAATTTACGTTTTCTGATGTTGTTTTTTGTTGCTTGATAAACTGCAATCTTTCATTAATGTTTTATTCCTTTCTTGATTCAAGTATTTGTAGACTTCGTCACTCAACCTTAACAAAAAGTAACTCTTATGTACACCAGTCATTCTTTCTTTAGACAACACCTTCTCCATTGCACTTACTAGTGTTTCAAGTAATGAATAATAATCATTTCAATAGTTCAAGTTCTTAATACACATAATATGTGCACAATTGTAGGGTTTCAAATATTCCAACCAAATACTAATAACCAAATACTAATAGACGCGTCTATTTGACCCAAACATGGGACCCTATTAAGTACTACTCTTAGCAACGAAGGGATACTCTACACAACTAGAACCTGACAACAGGAGCCTTACCACCTAATGCAGTTCAGTAGTATACACAGGACACTCTTTTGTGAGGAATTCTTACCTCTTCTGAAAGGAATGTCATTTGCATATTCTTGGATGCAGTCTAGTAGATTTATAAGAGCAATATACCATGCAAGTTCCTGAATATCGTTGATGAATATAACAATGTAAATATGGAAAGAAATCAGATTATGGGATTAAAAAAATTGTATGACGTATAAAGTCAAACCGGTTAAAATGCTGTTCTTTAAAATAATAGATATTGTCGCCCACAAACAGATATACTTTTGTTGTATCACAACTCTTCAGTGTAGATAGACACGCGAGATGCTTGAAGCTGTGATCGAAACCCGGTTGACTTTTACACCAGCCGGAAAAATGCTTTTGTAATTTAATATATATATAGAAATATAGGAATATATATATATATATATATATATATATATATATATATATATATATATATATATATTATTCCATGGTACTGTCCGACATGTAATATATATATATATATATATATATATATATATATATATATACCTTATTGATATTAAGCACTATTTAACAATACTGCAACATTTGGTCCTCCATTAACTCACCAAGTGAGCTAGTAAGAACCATAAACCTCTTTTTATATATATATATATATATAAGAGGTTTATGTATATATAATATATATATTACATAAATGTAAGTAAGTAAAGTTGGCGACCATAGTCGAGGGTGACCTGAAAGCTCCCTTTTCGATAGCTACAGCGCCGAGATGGATGGAAGAGTGCTACTCCATTCCCTAGATTGCTCCATTACTCTTGATACGTACTTCATAATGCTAAGTATTAAGCAAGAAGGCATCAAGTACCATCTTTTGAGTCTTTAATATGATTCGACCTTCGGATTGAACTCCGATCTCCCGGACTATTGACGAACACTTGACCCTTTTGGCCAATGGCCCGGTTTAGTTTGCTATATATATAAGTAAAGTGTGAGTAATCTTACACACACACATACATATAGACACTAGAAATTCCTTTCTAGTTTCAAGTTGAATCAATTTCTAATAACGGACTTCTAGTGTCCATTATTATAACATTTCTGAGATTTCATAACTGCATTGAGCACTATTTTATGCAACATGTCCTATATATATATATATATATATATATAATGATACTTTTAACGAAATACAGATAGATTGTCTACCACAAATAAGTGTAGGAAACTTTTGCTTTGCCGATATAGATGTAGTTGATCAAGGTTCCAATGTTATCACGTGATCATGACGATCGTTGCGACGAGGTGACTAAGCGAAGGATCAAAACTGTGACTGGCCGATTAAGAGAATCAACAGAAATGGCTTAAATTATATCCCATCTCCTGACAGTTCGGGGCCCGGAAGGCAAAGCAAATGACAAACTAAGTCATATTGTCATGGATCTATCGAAACACGTGCGCAGTGAGTATTTTCGCTGGGGCTTCACCGTGTGAGTTGATGGTCACTGATTCGTCTGGTGTGTTTGCAGTTCGATTAACGCGGCTAAGAGAGACTTAATCTTAACCCTACCAAAATCCTTCTTTCCTATGTTTTATTTGTCATTTGGATGAAGAACAAAGAAAGGTGCGTGACGTACGGTCAAATCATGCTGAAAGCACTGGTTCCCGTCAGATCAACGAAGTTAAGCAATAAAGAACCTGTTCAGTATTTAACTGGGTGACGACATAAGTAGAAAAGCGGACTGACTGGGCCTTCGATTAAATACGATAATTGGATTTTTAACCAATATCACGCTAATATCACTCCAATATAGATATGCAAATTGTTCGTAAGATATTTGTTTCAAAAGCCCCATATGTGGTCGGGGCTTAAAATACACTGATTGCATCTCCTAAAGAAGGGTAAGATCCGCGTTCCCAAAAGAGGTATTCTGGGTATAACGGCTAAACTGTGTCTGATGGTGAAACTCCATTTCTAGGGATCTGAGTTGTGTGAAGCACCCTTCATTGCCCTTACTTCTAGGTTCACTCCAATTCGAAGTGGTTGTACCTGCTAGAACCCCACCTATAAATTAAATAGATCTGTTCACAAAATATTTGTTTTAGATAGGAATACTTGATACCATATAACTATCATCATCATCATCATCATCATCATGTCGTGCCGCCAGCACGGATATCCCTGACCCTCTCTCGCCACTTCTCCCTATCATTCATCGCTTCCGGTAAGAATAATTAATTGAAGCTACAATTCTTTACTTAGGATTTATCATTAGTTAATTGAAACCAGTTAACTGTGTGCAAATAAATGATTATCATTGAATGGAAATGGTTGCTTGAAATTATATATCTGTCTATGTTATGGAATAGCCGAGGGATTTCGGTTCATGCCTTTGAGTTTAGTTAGGCTGAGAACCTTTCAGCTCAGCACATGGGTTAGTTAGGTGCAACATTGAGGCAGGTGTTAACGCTGGCGCGCACAGGCGGATGGAGGTATCACTCAGATGTCATAATAGTCCGAGACGAAACGCGGTGACAGGGTGCGGGTGACGTCACGCACCGGAAGCGCGCGGAGGTTTGTGTGATAATTTGAAAAGAGAGTTGGGTACTAGACGCAAAACGAGAAGGATCGACTTTTGGAGCTCGCAGGCGCGAGGCGAACGTGCGCCCTATGGGGGCCGCTCGAGTTGGGGGCCAAATGAATAAGACAGCATAGAAGATTGTGTCTCTCCTCCTTGTGTCGAAACCTTTAACTCAAAGTTGATAAAAAGATTTCGTACCTGAACAAGAAGTTGTTACGTGTTTTCGAATTCCGGGATTCCTATGTTCTATCGTTATGAATATTTGATGTCCATTTCACCTATTTCGCACATGGCCATATTCGTGTATATGGATATGTAAAATATTAGTATCTGATAGGAAGTCTTGAAACCATACAACTGTGTGCAAATTATAAGAATTAGATAGGAATTCTTGGTTTGGTTTGGTTTGGTTTGGTTTTATAGCATATCAACCACTGAAATTATTTAATGCCAAATCCATTTTTATACATGTAAATAGTTATATTTAAAACAATTCAGTTTAGCATAAGTACGCAGTTTAAATGTCAAAAGAGTTCTATTTCAAACAATTTGGTTTAGCATAAGAAAACAGTTTAGTTCTATTCGACCCATTGATAGGACCATATCGGGTGCTACCACTACGGGCCAGAGTGAACCTGGGAGTAGTGGCAATACAGAGATACTCCGCATTCCCCAAAGCTCCAACATTAATAGAGCCTCACCACCAGATTGTTTAGTATTATATCTAGGACACTCACTGGAAGAGTCTTACCCCTGTGTAGAGATGCAATCAGTGTATTCTGCTCGCCAATCCGACTAGGCCAAATGGATACTTGACATCACTTAACCTTTTTCAAAAACTCATAAGAAAGAACTACACAAAAAATGTAAATATAAATGTACAATGAGTGTGATTGCAAAATCTCTGTGAATGAAATAATCCTAGATGGGTTGAAATGCCGTCAAAATCAATTAATCATAAATGAATGAATATACAGTTAACCTTTTATCTACCCGGATGTCAAACTTATCCTTCAATCAGGCATGAAAGTTTGAATACTCTACTCTGCATCCTTCTCATGCTAGGTCCGTTTTGATTTCTTTATTTAACGGCATATCAATCTTCGTGGGTTATTTAATGCCAAAGCCATCCTTGTAGAAGAGCAATAGGGGTACTATTCAACGCTTAGCTGGTGGTGATAAGGTTTTTTTCATCTTTTCCAGGGGCATTTGCATGCTAGGAGATTATAAAGAATATTATAGTTCAAATTATAAATATGGTAATTCTACGGACAAGTACAAAAGATTTCTTTGAGACATATTTTTCATTAATGGATGATAGCGAATATACTCTTTACTAAGAGATGGTGCGATCAACACAAATCGAAAGTAATGAACTTCTTCGAAGATTTGACCAGACATCTTGTATTCACAAGAGTCTGACATGAACAGCAGCTAACTGATTAGGCTATGGAATCCAACAGCCAACATCATTCAATTTTAATTATTGTGCAAAGTTCGTTCCTAACCGACTTCCACTCTTTGTCACATTGTTTACTTAAACTTGATAGTTGTAGTAGTGGTGGTGGTGTAGTTGTAATAGTAGTAGTAGTAGTAGTTGTAGACTTAGGAGCTCAATACATTTTGCTGACGTAATAATCGTAGAATGCAACAACTTTGCGATAAAAAGCAGCAAAAATAAGATGAAAAGAAAAACGGTCAAAATTAGTGACTGCACTTAATTTAAGTGATTTTTTAAACTAGATAGATAGATAGATAGATAGATAGATAGATAGATAGATAGATAGATAGATATGAATAGAGATAGAGAGAGACATACATATATATGACGGTCGTTCAAAAAGTTCTAAGCTACATTGAGAAAGAAGAGCCAGAAGTGAACATTTTCTTGTGGCAAACACATATTACCTATACTTATAAAACAAGAAAAACTAATTCAGAGTTTACTACTTTATAAGAAAACAGTAATAAGTTGTCACAACAAACATGTTCAGCTATGGCTCTTCTTTCCAAGTGAAGTTTAGAACGTTTTGAATGATCTCCTTACATACATATGAATAGAGACCGAAAGAAAGATAGATAGACCAATGAGTATATTGTTAAGAATGTATTAATCATTAAGTCTGTTTTCTCTTTTCTACTGATAGTTTTTTTTTATCACTTTTTATGTATACTATCACGTATACACACGTATACAGAAACTAGAAGGTATATTTTATTTCTGCATGCACACACTCATACACACATATATATATATGTGTGTGTGTGTGTGTGTGTGTGCATGTGAGAGGGTGCACGTGAAAAAAGTTATCAAAGAGGGAAATATATATGCACACACACATATATTTATCGCGATGTCGTAACAAGAGTAAGGGATGCCGTTTTTGTTTTGTTTTGTGACAGCATTTCTTTTCGTTAAACTTATCTTCCTGTTTGCAGACATTTCGTTCCATTTCATTTGCCGGCGCTGCTAATGTTCAAAGATTCATACGGCAAACTTAAATGCTGGCATATATGGTAATAAGATTAACGAAACGAAATGCCAATACATGAAATTATTCTTTCTAACCAGAGTTCCCACCCATAGTGAAATGCTAACAGCCTAATCCAGGGTTTGAACTCGGGTCACCATGTCGATTTCCTACGGCGATACCCATTACACCACGAATGCCAATACCAATATCATAAAAAATTGCCGCAACATTTTTTTTTTCAAGATATAATTTCAAGTTTCAATCGTACAAAAAATTGCCTGGTTTCCGTTTAAAACGTCTGTAAACAAATATCTCCTCACAATGATAAAACTTGATTGAGGCTATATGAATATTGTTGTAAACTGGGATATACTAAATAATTTTAACTACCAAATGGTATTTGAAAATTAATTTTTATTTATTGCGGACTTTTTGTCCTCATCAAGTAAACCTCTGGCCGGCTTGGGTAGGATTTGAAACCGCTATCTTCTGACAATGCTCACCTGGAACCGTAGAGAGGTTTACTTGGTCAAAAACGTGGTGCGATAGACAACAACTATGGAAGGCAGTAATTACTGGGGATACGGTTACAAGACTCAGCATTCCTATCCGAGGTCGCGGTAAATCACCTGAAGAAGGCCAGAGGTGAAATTTGGCCGAAACGTAGTAAAAGAAGAAACAACACATAAAACTACCAAGATGAGGGGGAAAAGTCCGCAATAAATAAAAATTAATTCTCAGATTAAGAAGCTTCATCTCAAAATGATTCCAATTAAAAGACAAAGTACAAATGGTATTTGTTTGTCTCCCCGCCAAGACAATGTATAGCATAAAGCATTTTGAAAGTGGGAACTGGACACGAGCCGAAGCTCAAATCAAAGGCGGGCACATAAATACCTTGACCCCGTCGGCATTTCCTAAAAAAGAGGTGTCTTAGGAGCCATGCAATAAACTTAACCCTGCCGAAGAAGGTGAAATCCTAGGGGACGAAGGAATTTTGCGGCGAATACAATGATGCTAACTAACGTCCACAAAATAATATTCAGCTCCAAATTCTCGACCTATTTTAACCAGCTGCTATTTATAAGAACTATAAGGAAGAGACTTATTAGCATAAAAATGCATACAACAAATATATAAACGCCGTTACCATACATTTGTGTGTTTCATTTGTGGGGGGGGGTCTTCGTGGCGTTGTACTGGACTGCAGCCTGAAGCAAGCGAGTTCGAACTCCAGTCGGGCCACTACTATTCACTTTCGGACTAATACTTTTGGGAAAAGTATGAATCACCTTATCTTTCTAGCTGTGGGTTACATAGTATCACAGCTATTCTACAAGGATAGCTTTGGCATTAAATAACCTATGAAGGTTGATATACCATAAAGCAAAGAAACCAGAAACCTAATCAGTTAGTGTTTATGTTTTTAGTTTTATCATAGTCATCACAAAACAAATCATTCTTAATTTCTGATTTCGTGTCTATTTACTCGCACGCGTGTCTGTACTTTTTCAAAGGCAACAAAAAAAGCCTAAGCATTAACGTTCATTGCAAATCCCACCTCTTCATTGAAATTTAATAAAATTAAAATAACTTTTTATCTTTCTTATGAAAAGCAAAAACTGTTGCTTATATATATGAAATTTAAACAATGATATTACAAACAAATAACTCAAAACAGTTATTTATCAAAACCGGCTTTTTTAAAATCACAATTCAAATTAGATTCGTCATATGTTAATAATCACTATTTGGAGAGAGTCTCCATGGCGTAATCTCTAAAGTGATACCCTTATCATCATCATCATCATATCGTGCTGGCAGCACGGATATCCCTGACCCTCTCTCGCCACTCCTCCCTATCGTTCATCGCCCTAGGCAGGTCTTCAGGACAACAACCTGTATCCTCACATAGCTGCTGAATGTACATTCGTGCTGGTCGTCCTGCTTTTGCGCGGCCGTGTGTGGGGATCCATAAGAGTACATCTCTTATGAGTTCATCTCTGCTTCTCCAGCAATGTCCTGCATGTCTGGTTCGCCTAACTTGAATAGTTTTCGTGATAGGGGGCAGGTGGCCGTGGTTGATATGAAAAAAAAATCAATTTGTTAATATATATATATATATATATATATATATATATATATATATATATATATATATATATATATATATTACACGTTGCACGATGATCAGGCGTATTGATTTACCAAAATGTATGTATTTGCTCAAACCCTTCACCACAAGCGGAATGTTAATCTTTTAGCGAATTACAGCTGGTTTGAATTTAGAATTTTCCTTTTTCTACACTGGTTGTCTTACCAATGCTTAAAGAACCTACTTTGCCCTACTATTTACCCATAGTTTGGTAAAAAGAGAAGAATTTATGATTTTCTCAAGTTATCAGCGCGAAATGAAACACAGTCAGCTTCTTCAAGGAATTGAACTCAAATCGTTGATTCTGTTCCCTATGACAATAACCATTACACTAAGCGCGCCTTCCCTTAAGGGGATGTAGATTGTCATGATGTGAACATGAATGCAGAAATATGTACAAAAATCCGCGTTTATCCACAAAGATTAGTACATCTCTTATATATATATATATATATTGAGAGAGTGAGAGAGGGAGCGGGGGAGAGAGAGGGAGGAAGAGAGAGAGAGAGAAAGAGAGGGAATCTTTTAGCACATTACAATCAACATTTAATTTTTTTCGAGATAGCTTTTGGTCATCACCCGGCCATAAGCTGGTATTTTTTCAGTACAAACTGGATCACCTGAGTGAAAGACCCGAAAAGAATTACAATATGGCCGGGAGTATCTTCCAAATACGCGGTGCCTTCAATAAGTTTCCAGACTTTTTTTACAGGCATTTAAAATTGTCATAGACTTTTGAGAATTCAGTATGTTATTGTTATACATCTAATGAGAAGACTGACCAATTTTTATGATTTCAGGTTCAAATGAACAGCTACAGCAGCAATTGGAATATACCCTACTAAAGCCTGATTGTCACAGCTGGTGAATTTCAAAAATGCAATCTGGACAGGAGGAAAAACGATGTGCAATAAACTGTTTTAAACTTGGAAAAAATGCCACAGAAACGTATGGAGTGCTTCAGACTGCTTTTCGACCATCTGGCACGAATCGAGCATCAGTTTTTAAGTGGCATAAGAGATTCAACGAAGGCAGGGAGTCTGTAAGGGATGATGCGAGGTGTTGGAGGAGTAAGGAAGTCAGTACACCACAGTTGATTGGCCAAAGGGTTAGGGTTAGGGTTACAATGTTGAGGTTTTAAGGGATTTCAGGAAGAGATTCCGTCGGAAGAGGCCAGCACTCTTCAAATCGAGTCAGTGGCATTTCCACCGGGACAATACACCAGTCCACAACTCCATCCTTGTCACAGACTATTTGACCAAGATGGGCATCGAGACAGTTCCTCAGCCTCCCTATAGTCGAGACCTTGCTCCCTGTGACTTTTGGTTATTCCCTAAGCTCAGAGGCTGTCGTTATGAGACAATTGAGGAGATGAAAGAGGCTGTGAAGAAGGTCATAGACACGCTCACACAAGAGGGTTTCCATGGGGCCTTCCAGAAGTTGTTGGAACGGTACAAGTACATTGCAGCCGGAGGAGATTACTTCGAAGGGGACTAGAGTTTCATGTGTGTACTATCAATAAAAGTGCCCATACGAAAAAAGTCTGGAAACTTATTTAATGATCTTCATATATTTCTTAATAGAATTTTCGGGTCTTCTGTAATGTAAATCCAAATGCGTTTTATATTCCAAGATTTTCTTGCACCATCCCCTTGTAACACTTGGAATTCTTCAGAATGTAATATTTTCTGAAAATCGTGGAAATGTGAAACGTTTCGTTGCAGTATATTGTTTTTATTTCTGTTATACTGCCTATGTATACTCTATCGCAGATATAGTGGACCGCAACCTTTGAACAGCAAAACAATTGGCAACAAGAAAACGTAACAAAAGCCTTTAATATTCATATTGTTTAAAAACGAGTTTTCATCGTTCTTATTAAAATCAAGTGTTTTAATTTATTTCAACTGATCACTTTACTTTTGATTAGTAGCTCTTTCTCTGTCATCACTTAGAATTAAGATAGATTGACGGATTGCTAGATAAGAACATAGATAATCCGGAATAAACGTTGGTGAGGTGATTTAGTTTATCTTTGACATTTCCCGTGTTCTAACTTGGATAATATCTACTGAACTAACAACATATTTTGGCCATTATTACAGTTGCTACTGACTGTCTCCTTGTTTTGTCTACGATGTCCTTTTTTTCAATCAAGTGATCTTACACCTGTCACATGATATGTTCCCCACCAATCACGCCCAACTTCCTGGCATAGGAACACCGCCTACTTTACAGATTTTCAGGTGCACCCTCGATGACATTTGCACTTCCTTTGGCTCTGTACCCTGGGACACCGAGATCACCAAAAAGGTCATGAAATCTTGAAACTGCACTTAGAGATCTGTCACATTTGATATCGATCAATTAACAATGACTTTAATTCGTAAAAATGGAATTTATTCAGTAATGTCATATCACCACCATATAATTTACCTGCATTACATATAAACAAACACATGACTATAAAGTACTCTTATTTTGACCGGGACATTGGCCCAGCGGTTAGAGTGTTCGCCAATGGCCCGGGAGACCTGGGTTCAATCCCAGGTCGAGTCATACCAAAGACTTTTAAAATGGTACTTGATACCACCTTGCTTAACACTCAGCATTATAAGGTACGGTTCAAGGGTAAAGTGGAGCAATCCTGGGAATGGAGTAGCGCCCTCCCCTACACCTTGGTGTAGTAGCTATCGAAAAGGGAGCCTTCGGGTCATCCTCGACTATGGTCGCTAACTTTACTTTTTATTTGGAGGTGCCCGTGGTGTAATGGTTATCGTTGCAGGAAATGGACACGGCGATACGAGTTCAGATCTTGAACGAGACTGATTGCATTTCACATAGCACTAATACCCTTGGGAAAGGTATGAATCCAATTATTCTCTCCCTCCAGCTATGGGTAAATAGTAGGACAGACTAGGTTCTTCAGCCTTGGTGAGGCAACTAGTCTAGGAGAAGGAAAACTCTGAATTCAAACCTGTTAAACTCTGCTAAAAAATTGACCTTATGTCATATCCTGCCCGAGCGGAGGGGTTGGTAGATATGATATGATAAAGTACTCTGCGGTCCAACTATATTTGTTACCTGTCGTATGAGGGTAGAATACGTTGACTCTCCCCAGCAAAAGTGTAAGACACCTCCCCCAAAAAAATAGGGTGTCTTTGGTATGACATTAAACAGCATATGATTATGAGGCTCCACTCCTGAAGATCTGAGGAGTTTTGAGAACCCCTTCCTGGTCATTACTCCTAGGTTCACACGAACCAGGTGTGGTAGTACCTATTAGGATCCCATCAATGAGTCTAATAGAACTATTTAATCATAGGGATTATTAATAATGTTAAATAGAATTATCAGTGTTAAATAGCAATACTTAAAGTTATCTAACAAATGATTCATATTAAATTGATAAATAGAATTACTTTTAGATAACAATTATTCGATGGGGCCGTGTGCAAAAAAAATCTCTTTAAAAAAAAACAACTACACAAAAGATGTAAATATAAATGTACAAAGAACACTAACTGCTAAGTATAGAATAACCCCAGACTGGTGAACATAAATAAAAAAGAAATAATCTTTGTTAAAGACAACTTTTGCTAATCTCTTTGTATTTCTGTCATACTTGTACCCCAGTGGACTAGGGTTGTAGAATACACCAACAACATCTCTGCGGAGAGTAAAACTTCACTCACAACGAGTGTCCTGATATGACACTAAACCATCTAATGGTGAGACTGCAGTTCTGGATCTTTTAGGAATTTGGAGTACCCTTTCATTGCCATTACTCTCAGGTTAATGCTAACCAGGTGTGGTAGTATCTATTAGGGTCCTATCTATGGGTCAAATAGAACTATTCAATCATACGAATTATAACTAATATGGAATAAAATTATCTGTGTTTAATAGCAATACTTGAAACTATCTAATAAATGATTCATATTAAATTAAATAGCAATACTTAATAAATACCTGAAACCATTAAACTGTGTGCAAGTAGAACAATTATTGTTAGAGAACAACATTTGAAACCATTTACCTGTGTGCAAACAAAGAGTGAAACCCTTTTACTATATGCAAACAATAAATATCAATATCAATATCTACATATGTGTGTGTGTGTGTGTGTGTGTGTGTGTGTGTGTGTGTGTGTGTGTGTGTGTGTGTGTGTGTGGTATTTGCAATTAAATAACCAACAACCAAATTACTTAAACTAACCTAACCTGTCAGGCTTGATACTAGCTCCGTCATTTTCGTATAGGTTTATTTAGGGTACGTTGTTTAACAGTTGTATGAAATCAAATCTCAAGGAGATGCGACCAAAAAACCCAACTCCCACTTTTAAAAAAATGTGATATAAATTAATTGTTCTTTGCTAATACTTTCAGCATAAACCATTTTTACTCGCCCTCCCCGCCATTTGTACTCTCCAAAATGGACACTTCTCTACACTTACAAGACGCCGGTGATGCACCTGGTCAATTTAATATGTATTGAATCGAAAGAAAGCTTATTCAGTACTTATAAATCAAACAGAAATAAGCAAGTAGTCTTTTACACATACAACTCAAAAACCTTAAGTACACACATAGATAGATAGATATGGAAGTAAATAAGGTAATTAAATCCGATAGTATGAAGAAAAGTAAAAAAAAAAAAAAAAATGATCCAAAATTGGATGAATTTATCATGAAAGTCCAAGTTAAACGTTTCGGTTGAAATAACCTTCTTCAGAACATAAAATGCATGAAAAGTGTTGTTATACATCAATCGCTATTCTAACAACCTTCTAAAAACAGACAATTCTTCATGTCTATTTTACCATTTCTTCACATATACTTAGATTTTTGTACGCCTTGTCTGAAATCAAACTAGCTTTACTGCTCTTAAAAATTGACCTTATGTCACATCCTGCCTGGACGAAGGCTTTAGGTTAATGCATACAAGTACTCAGCTGACAAGAATTGCTATGGTTCTGCCTGACCTGCCAAAAATATGCTGTTCATTCATCGGTCTCCTCGGTATCAAGGAGGGTTATAACTGAAAAGAATGCCGTCGTCGAAATTGATAAACAACCTCAGAGGAGTAAGCATGTATCCTCGTCGTCATCTGTTATGTTTCAATGAGTTGTGTTGTGATTAGAAAAAGAAAAGGAAAATAATTTTTTTAAAAATAAATTCAAACAGTGCAGAAATTCTCTGGAGTCCCTAACAGAAAGTAGGGGCAGTACATGCCCAGAAAAAGGATCGTCCCCGTGTAAAAGAGAAATTCTACTTCACTTCAGTCTCCACCGTTACACCGAACGAACCCTCTTTCACATGGCTGCTAGCAGGGAACACATGCCTGATTAGGTTTTATAGTATGATACCTAGCAAGCAAGCTGACACCGCCGAAACAAAAATTATTTTTAAAAAAACACCCACTACACACGACGACACTGAATTTGGACATATCAACCACCTAAAATGACTAGTACATTTCAACGCCTTGTTTGAAGACTCAACGGTTCTCTTATAGCCCAAGAATATATTCCTCGCAAAAGAGTAGCTGTATGAAACTAATAAAGTTGAAATCTAAAAGGTATCTTTGTCTCTTTTCTTCCTTCCTTCAGAAATTCTTTTGCAGCCTTCAGACACAGAAGTACCTAATGAATTGGATGGGGTAGAGAAGAAAACAAATAGAGTCAGATATTAAAAAAACAAAACCAACTACTACCGACCAAACAAACAATAACACTAACAAACCTTCCGAGCCCCATAGTCGTATAGTGTTTGATTGATCCGAAATAATCCCTGGTAGTTAAATGATGTTTGTACTATGGGCTTCTCGTTCGTTGTTGCATTGTATATGAAGCTGTCCAGTTCGTAACTTATCGGCTTTTTGTTTTTCTGGGGTTACCTGAAATAAAGGCACAGAATAAAAGAAATATGAGAATGCTAACTTGTATTAACGAAGTCCAATCTTTATTATCTCAATTTACTAAACATTTTGTTAGTCAGAGACAAAAAAAGAACCAGTTTCAAGAAACCAGCAAACATACCGTGGGGTGGATAGAAATGAAAATATGGAATTTCCCTCTTGTTGACTCCGAAAATAAAAATTTACCGAAGCGGAATAATCATGTTAATTTAGTTTATTCTATTATATTTTCGTATTTACTTATTTGTTTTAGTTTTATTTTTGTATTTTATTGTTTGTTTTATCAGCCTTAGCGAGCTTTCGAATACACTAACTGTATACGCTGCAGGAATATGCCACAAAAATAATAGGGTGCCTGGGCATGACACTAAACTGCATCTGATCGTGAGGCTCTAGTTCTGGGATCTGTAGAGTGTCAAGAATATCTTCATTGGTAAAACTCCACCATGGGTATCCTAGGTATGACACTAAACTGCATCTGATCGTGAGGCTCTAGTTCTGGAGATCTGTGGAGTGTCAAGTATATCTTCCTTGCTATGGCTTCCTGTCCACTCTTATCCAGAGTGGTAACACCTGTTAGGGTCTCATCTGTGGGTTCAAAGATCTATTGGCAAATTATTAGTTTTCAATAAGATTGAGTACAAAAATTCTTGAGAAAAAATACACAAAAAATATAAATATGAACGTACAATAAACATGATTCTCTATTAATTGAAATCATACACTTGTGAGCAAATTATCCATATTACATAGAAATACTTTACAAATATAATTACTAATGGTAAATAGTATTATTGAAACCGTGTGCAAGCAAATGAATAATATTAAATAGAATTATTTGTGTTAGAAATATTTGAAACCTTTGAACAGCGAGCAAACAAATGATTAATATTAGTAGAATTATTAGTAGTATATAGGAATATTTGAAACCATTTAACTCTGTATGAACAAATTAGTTCTTACTTGTTTTAAAATACGGTTTGCTTCAAATTATTCGCTTAAAAATCATATATATATATATATATATATATATATATATATATATATATATATAAACTTGTTTCGGCTTCATAGTTTGAAACGAGCAGCCGCAGGCATAGGCCTCTATGTCAATGCACACAAAACGGAATATATGTGCCATAATCAAACGGGTGACATCTCCACTCTAGACGGAACCCCTCTTAAACTAGTAGACAAATTCACTTACCTAGGAAGCAGCGTCGCATCAACCGAAAAGGACATCGACACGAGGTTAACGAAAGCATGGACAGCTATCAATAGGCTATCGATTATATGGAAATCAGACCTAACCGATAAAATGAAACGCAGTTTCTTCCAGGCAGCGGTCGCATCGATACTGCTATATGGATGCACTACATGGACTCTAACAAAACGGCAGGAGAAGAAGCTAGACGGCAATTACACAAGAATGCTGCGAGCAATCTTGAACAAGTCCTGGCGGCAACACCCCACAAGACACCAACTGTACGGCCACCTGCCCCCTATCACGAAAACTATTCAAGTTAGACGAACCAGACATGCAGGACACTGCTGGAGAAGCAGGGACGAACTCATAAGTGATGTACTCTTATGGACCCCCGCACATGGCCGTGCAAAAGCAGGACGACCAGCACGAACATACATTCAGCAACTTTGTGAGGATACGGGATATTGTCCAGAAGACCTGCCTGAGGTGATGAACGATAGGGAAAAGACAGTCGTAGAAAGACACTACAGTTATAATTTTACGAGCAGATCCAATCTTCTCAAAGGAAAACCAATATTGATATTGTGGAAGGAAAATATCGAAGTGGGCTGCGAAAGAAAGCTTGAAAAATATCAGGAGCTAGTTGAACAATGCAAATCCAACAAATGGCAGACAGCATGTGATCCGGTAGAAGTTGGTTGCCGGGGTTTTGCAGGAAGATCTTTATGCAGAATTCTGAGTCGACTAGGTATGACAGGAGAAAAAAAAAGAGACAGGCCATCAGAGAGATTTCAAAATCGGCTGAAAAAGCGTTGAGATGGTTATGGATTAAAAGATCAGATCCATGGAGCGCAACAGAGACTAACGAGCGTTGAAAGGATTTGGAAGAGAGAGGAAATGAAGTGGGGGAGAGGGAATATAGAGAGAGAGAGAGAGAACAAAGAAAAGACTTACTGTTCCCAAAGTATATATATATGTATATAATTGAATGTAATTATCTGTACAAAGATTCTCATAGAAAAAAAAAGAACAGCAAGGGGAAGAAAAAAATTCCTATTACTTGCAATATCAATATTGGTTTTCCTTTGAGAAGATTGGATCTATGCACCCTGCCGAGATTGTCCTACCATCTTGCCTCTTCTTTCTTCCTCAACGCTTGCGCGAACCTCTTCCTGGATTAGATTCCGTCTCTGCTTCCTCTTGGCTTTGTGAATTTGGATACTCAGGATGTAGCCCAGGCCAGTTCAACCTATTGCCACCGTCCTCATGAGAGCCTTCTGCTTTAATCGCTCCTCGGCATTCAATGCTTGCTGCTGCAATTTTTGGATCTTTTGAATACCTATACATTATTGCTTCTCTCTTTTGTGAGACTACAAATTCCTCCACCAAGCCTTTAAAGGTAAATTGCAGTGCATTTGATGTGCCATATAATGCAGCACTACTCAAGCTTCTAGGAAGCTTAGCCATGTTCGGAGGTTGCTGTTAATTTTCCTTTCCATGGCTTCCACTATTGTTATTGGGGAGTCATAAACAAATGAGAATACCGCATGCTGATATACGTACGCTTTGAATCGGCTCGAGAGACCAGATTTGTCCACTCTGGCCAGCCATAACTCCAGGTCGCCTTCCGTGACTCGGACAGCATTGATGTCTCTCAATGTACTTTCCCAGGCTCTTTAAGGGATACTCCGACAAAGTGGGTATCGTTGTTCCCGATAGTGGAAAACGGAAGTTATCCGCCGTTCTCCCTTTCTTCATAACGAACGATCTCGATTTAGCAGGCTTGAACTTCATCCTCGCCCACGCTATCAGTTTTTCAAGGCTGCGTAGGATCCACCTGCTCCCCATAACCGATGTTGTTGTAACAGTCAGGTCGTCCATATAGGCTCTGATCGGAGGCTGGCGCACTTCCGTCTTCATCATGGGTCCTCGACACTCGATTTCAGCCGATTTCACAATCATTTATGGCCAGGGTGAAGAGGGTAGCTGAAAGCGTACAGCCAGTAATGATACCCCTCTCGAGTCTATGCCAGTCGGAAATTATAATCCTGGAGGAGATTCTCATCTGAAAGTTATCATAATAGCCCAAGATTAATTTGCTGATTTTGCCAGGTACATGATGTTTCTTTAGGGCTTCCTCTACCAATTTATGCAGGATTAAACCGTATGCGTTCGCGAGGTCCAACCACAAATGGCGAAGTCACCCCTACTTTCTCTGACTTCCATCAGTATCTGGGTAACGACTCCAGTATGTTTGAGACATCCCGGAAAACCTGGAATCCCGCTCTTCTGTACTGAAGTGTCAACGTAATTATTCTTCAACATAAACTTGCTCAGTCGCCGCGATAAAATGCTGAAAAATATTTTACTTTCAGTACTCAACAAAAAATACTCCTAAATTGATCTATCTCTCTGGAGTTTTCTTCTTTGGGGATCCACACGCCCTCCCCAAATCTCTACTGGTCTACCATCTTGCCTCTTCTTTCTTCCTCAACGCTTGCGCGAACCTCTTCCTGGATTAGATTCCGTCTCTGCTTCCTCTTGGCTTTGTGAATTTGGATACTCGGGATGTAGCCCAGGCCAGTTCAACCTATTGCCACCGTCCTCATGAGAGCCTTCTGCTTTAATCGCTCCTCGGTATTCGATGCTCGCTGCTGCAACTTTTGGATCTTTTGAATACCTATACATTATTGCTTCTCTCTTTTGTGAGACTACAAATTCCTCCCCCTTTGCCATATCATCTTTAGAATCTTCCAAAGAAGCTGGAGGAGACTTGGGCAGCGTTTATAAACGCCGTATGGAACTCTGCCAAGGAATAGACCAGAGGCTGACCTAGCTGCCTTCACTACTTCTCTCACTTCCTTACAACTTGGTTCATCTAAGTCAAATTCAGTCGCTGGCTGGTTCGGCCTAATGACGGCTTCCAGATGGCCTAGTTCCTTGTCCCTCCTTGGGTCATTCAAAGTATCTCTGAGATAGGTGTTCATAACTTCCCCTGGGCATTTTATCTGGCCACTTCACTTATCGCTGAGTAGTTTCTTAGTGAAGCCGAAGGGATCTGAGAGGAACGATGTTCTCTTTCTCGCTCTTTCTTCGCGACATCCTACGCCACCCAGCTTTCCGAGTGGATCTTAGTTTCGTCCTCAAGATCTTTCTGAGCTCTGTTAATGTTTGGCGTTCTCCCTCATTTGTACTTTTTCTTGAGTGCCCTTAATTTACGCCTTAGGTCCTGTATCTTCTTTCCGCAACGGTTCTTATGGTAGGTTTTTTTTCTTTTTCACCATCATGTAAGCCAAATCTTTCCTTAGCATAACTAACGATAATTGTTGATAGTATGTTTAACCGTCTGTCAGCGTTGCCTTTTGATGTAGTCCGGTTAATTTCGCTTACGTCTTCGTCGAACTGAT
Organism: Sepioteuthis lessoniana; assembly: GCA_963585895.1. Taxonomy (NCBI): domain Eukaryota; kingdom Metazoa; phylum Mollusca; class Cephalopoda; order Myopsida; family Loliginidae; genus Sepioteuthis; species Sepioteuthis lessoniana. The sequence goes on along the minus strand of OY757916.1, from coordinate 61,355,238 downwards.
GCTACCCACTTTTGCATTTTGCTGAAGGCCACTTGATCTGCTTATAGTCTACTCTGCATGGGGTTGTTTGATCTATCGTGTGGAGGCACAGGACACTGTGGTGGGAGTCCTGGCAGAACACATCCTTCGTCTCAACAGAGAGTGCGTAGCGTATGACCTCTCTAATCCATTTATTTCATCTTGGCCTGATGTATTCTAAGGCCACGCAGATTTTTACATTCTTTTCTGCAGTCACAAATCATTTTCGTAATCATTTGATTAAAAAAAGGGGGTCGGTATCATGATATCCGTCCTATCAGAAAAATCATGCGCCCCCCTCTTGGGATTCCCTGATGGTGTATTTTGTTTCGTGTCGTCGTAGCATGCCTAGGATAATTTATAAAAGATCTACTAAATAAAACCCTTCTACGAATAATTAAGCTACCTGGCGTTGCTCAGAAAAAGGATAAGGCTCAAGAATATTTATGAATGTTTCTTTAACAAGATTTACCAGATCCCTAAGAATCGAGTGTCTATAGAAATATGAATATGAAATAAACACACACACTAAAGATAGTTTTAAACAGAAAGAAAAATTCTTGTTTGTTTCTGAGAATCTCTTTATATACAATAATTTTTGTTCGTGGCATCGAGGATAACGAGCTGGACTGTGACCTCGTAGTAGCTAGTTCTAACTCCAGTCGTACAATGGCGTCCTCTTTCCGAATATTACACTGGGGAAAGGTATTAAACCCCTTTGTCCCCCACCCAGTGATGGGTTGAATAGTACCACTGCCGTTCTTCTACAAGGATGGCTTTGATGTTAAATAACCCATGAAGTTTGATATGCCATTAAAACAAATAAGCCTAGTCTTGTTCTTTTATATTTCGTAGATATTTAATCATATTCTTTTCATTACCCACTCAGAAATATCTAACAGGAAGTCACATCTATCTCTTCATATATCAAATGTCAAAATACATTTGCACTTATACAAAGTCTCTAATTGCTTCTATTTGGATCGGGAATTTAATACTTTGTCATCTGATGACCTCCAGTGACCTAAAATGACTTCCAATGACTTTGCATATATTGAAATCCGAAGTTAAATCAGTATTCCTACAAAAAGTCCCCCAAAACGGATCCTTGAGACTTCCTGATTAGCTGCTATCGTTAACACTGTAATATAGATGTGAATATGGATATGAATATGGGCTGGAAAGGCATTTGCCAAGAAAGGAATTGCCTTTTTAAAAATATTGACATTTTAAGGATTGAAACGTTGAGAAACTGTGCCAAGAGTGTTTAACTACCGGATGATTATGAGGAGTAAGGTGTACTTTTCAAGGCTTTTGGTTGAACCGAGAACTTTTCAGTATCCTTAGTATATTTACGCTTTTGACCATTTATTCTGCCTTGTTCCTCATGGCTTGTACATTCACAAGAACTCATAGATGCAAAAATATAAATAATAAAAATATCTGGTAATATGTATTTTCTAAGCTTAACTAATTTTGATTGGTTGGTTAATTGGGGTTTTATGGCATATCAACCCTTATAGGTTATTTAATGCCAAATCTTGTTTATACATATATATTTTCAACATATAATTTGTAAGCGGATAGTGTTATATAATGGCCGAGGGATTTCGGTTCATGCCTTTGAGTTTAATTAGGCTGAGAACCTTTCGGCTCAGCACATGGGTTAGTTAGGTGCAACATTGAGGCAGGTGTTAACGTGGGTGCACGCGGGTGGATGGAAGTGTCACTCAGATGTCATAATAGTCCGAGACGAAACGCGGTGACAGGGTGCGGGTGACGTCACGCATCGGAAGCGCGCGGAGGTTTTGTGAGAATCTGAAGAAAATAAAGGAGTTGAGATTAGACACTGGACGAAGACGGTCGACTTTTGGAGTTCGCAGACGCGAGGCGAACGTGCGCCCTACGGGGGCCGCACGTGATGGGGGCCAAATGAATAAGACAGCATAGAAGATTGTGTCTCTCCTCCTTGTGTCGAAACCTTTAACTCAAAGTTAATAAAAAGGTTTCGTACCTGAACTAGAAGTCGTTTCGTGTTTTCAAATTTCGAGATTCCTATGTTCTATCGTAATGAACATTATCTGTCTATTTCCCAAATAGCTGTATCTACCTATGGTACAATAGTTTGTAGGTAACATTTTAAATAAGCCAGAGTTCATTTTTTGCACACAGTTAAATGGTTTTAAGTATTGCTATCAAACACTGTTAATTCTATTTGCTATTAAATCACACAGTAAAATGGCTTCAAGTATCTCTATGTAACACGAATAACTCTATCTAGCATTACTCAATGGTTTGAACACGGTTAAATGGTATCAAGTATTGCTATGTAACACAAACAATTCGATTTAACGCCAGTCATTTGTTTACACACAGCTAAAGTTAAACAGTTCTATTTTACCCATAGATGGGACCTAAACAGCTTCTACCACCCAGGGCCAGAGTGGACCCACAGGTAATAACAGTGGAGGAGTACTCCACAATTCTCAAAGCTCCAGGACTTAAACCTCACCATCAGATGCAGTTTGGAGGTGTCCGTGGTGTAGTCGTTATCGCCGTAGGAAATGAACACGGCGATACGAGTTCAAATCCTGGACGATACTGATTGCATTTCACATAGCACTAATACCCTCGGGAAAGATATGAATCCAATTATTCTCCCTCCAGCTATGGGTAAATAGTAGGACAGACTAGGTTCTTCAGCCTTGGTTAGGCAACTAGTCTAGGAGAAGGAAAACTCTGAATTCAAACCTGTTAAACTCCGCTTAAAAATTGACCTTGTGTCATATCCTGCCCGAGCGGAGGGGTTGGTAAATAGTATCAGATGCAGTTTAGTATCTTACTCAGGATACTAGTTCTATTTGACCCATAGATGGGACCCTAATAGTTACTATCAGTCCAGGTCAAAATAGACCTGGGAGTAATGACAATTAAAGGGTACTCCACATTCCCCAAACCTCTATGACCAGTGCCTCACTATCAAATGTAGCTTAGTGTCATACCCAAGACACTCAGCAGAGGATACAGTTGGTGTATTCTAAACTCGAACGAGAAACAGGGTAAGATACTTAATAACCCTGGCCTTAAAAGTCCAATATTGTAGCTAGGAGGAAAACATTTCTTAGAGAGATTGATCTGCGACAAAGATATTCTAGGAAAGAATCAGTTGAAATGGAAGATGCGTTTAGTGTGAGGGCGATTCCTAAAGTACGAATGCTGCTAACTAGAGACAGCAAAACGCCTTCTCATTGGAAATACCAACGCAATGGTTTTCGTCAGTTGCCTTAACGTTATGAAACTTTACGAGTGTGAATCGAGCTCCCAAATCAAAAGATTAAGCGATCGGGGGCCAGACAATTTCATACTGATTAAATCGACCCGCTGAATCATTTGTCTTCCGCTGAACTAGGAAGTGCATATTCGTGCGTACTCCATTATCCAAGTTGCCCAGTAGCTCAAGTCAACGAAATGAAAGTAAAAGCAGTCACGGAAATCATTCGCCATTTCTGCCAATCACATCGCTCAGTTGACATTTGGGTATATCAAAGTAACCGTCTTTTTTGACAAATGAAACATTTAAGATAAAACAAATGCTTGACATGATTTAATTGGTAAGAACGTTTATTCTTCCACTGGTACATTTATATATTAACGAATGATCAGACGTCTGAATGTTTCTAGAGTGAGTGTTGGAGTATTTATTAGTTGGTGGCCGGGGGGTGGGGTCTAACCAGACTAATAAATACTTCACCACTCACTCTAAAAAGTGAAGGTTCTGTTTAAGTGACCACTTATCTGTATACGTTTGACAACGTTGTTTTTTTTTTCGGGGGGGGGGCGTGTTTCTAGATTTTTTTTGTTGTTGTTTTGTTTTGTTTTTTTCCTTTTTTTAGGTTTTTTGTTTTGTTAGTTTGTTTGTTTTTCTTGTTTGTTTGGTCGGATTATTGTCGGACTAAAATGCATATTTTTATTTTTGATATTTTTTGTTTGCTTCCTTCTTTCTTCTTTTGTTTGTTTGTTTGTTTCTTTCTTTCTTTCTTTTAGAGGAGTCAACATCAAACACTTGTTTGTACATTCTTCACAGGATTTTCTCAATCATAATTATTCGTGGATTAATTATAAATCATGCGACTGAGATTAACGTTTGAGAAGATTGATGTCTTGTCGGGTACATTTTTTTACATTTTTCCAGTAATGTTACGTGGTTGCGTACGAAAAGCGTGAAGTTCGATGTGTAATTAAGTATAGTTTAAGGAAACGACTTAAGAGAGGGCAAAATCTCTACTGCTTTTATCATCCGTTATTAAATGACTTGGAACAGGATGTACGGCGTTTGAACTCGTAATCCGTATCACTGAAAGGTAGAGTAGAATTGTATCTTTCTAAGATAGAAATAGTTTTTTAAAATTCAGAATTATAAATCAAATGTAGTACACTGACTTAGAAATTCATTTAAAAAATCAGAAATATTTCTACATTTTACATTTGAGTATTAACCTTTATAGATTTAGTCATTCTAGGTACTGGCTGCTCTCTCTCTCTCTCTCTCTCTCTCACACACACACACGCACGCACGCACGCACACACACACACACACACACACACACACATATATATATATATATATATATATATATATATATATATATATATCAGGTGACTGAAAAGTAACTCCCAATTTTAAGATACTTATAATTTCATTTCTTGTAAAAATTATAGCTAAGAAATAAATTATAAAAACCTTAAAATAGTGAGTTATTTTTCAATCACCTTATATATATATATATATATATATATATATATATATATATATATATATATATATATATATTGTAATAAATAATTTGGATAGTATATCCGGCAATGTGGTTGGGAAATAGTTTTTAGACACATATATAGAGTATCTACCAATGAAAATAACGAAAATAAGCAGTTTTAAAAGTTATTCAAAAATGATTAAGATATCATGGTTTTGGAGATCTCATTTAAAGGCCCTCACAAAGCCAGAATGCTGTATAAGGCCATTTTATAGTGGGGAATCATGCATTATTCAAGACTCATTCGTGACCAGATCAAAAATCAAAAATCCTGATCTCCTCAGTATTCCCCATATTGGGGCTCCCAAGGCGTCAAGCCACGAACTCAGCCAGATATTGCCTGGGAGTACGGCCCCCTGAGACCAAGCGAATGCAACGAACCACACGATACCACCCACTCGGAACACGCTCGTAAGGATGGCATATGGCGTCCATCTGAAACCGGAAGCCCGCCGCGAACAATCGCTGTTAAGGGTTTCGATAGTCTCTTTTCTCTTCCAGTTAATATAACCTGAAACAATGTATCACAGCAGGTGTTCCTACTGTAGATGAAGATAATGGGTGTTTAGTAAGAAATTTATATAGACCAAGAGTCTAGGAGTTTTCATATCGAGCAACCGTAAATTCAAGTATTGTTATGCAAAACTGCATAAGAATGCCTCGTTGGCCTGAATGAGTAGAGTGTTTGCTAATGGCCCGGGAGACTAGGTCGAGTCATACCAAAGACTCAAAAAATGGTACTTGATACCTCCTTGATTAACGCTTGGCATTATAAGGTACGTATCAAGAGTAAGAGTTGAGCAATTCAGGGAAAGGAGTATCACCCTCCCCTACACCTCGGTGTAGTAGCTATTGAAAAGGGAGCCTTTGGGTCGCCCTCAACTACGGTCGCCAACTTCAGCATAAGAAAAGTTTGAACCCCCTTTTCTCCCTAGCTATAGGTTAAATAGTATCACTGCTGTTCTACAACGATGGCGTTGGTATTAAATAACCCATAAAGGTTATTAAACAAGGCAACCAAACCAAACCTTACTTCCACCAAACTGTACCCAACAGGTCTTGCTCGGATGTTTACTTAAATGATTTGCGAGGTAGAAGATAAATAGCCCAACAGCTGCTGTTTTATAGTGTTCTGCTTCCAGGATTTGTTCAAAACAGTACACAGCATTCTTGTCTAGTTCCCCTCTAGCTTTTTCTCTGGGGGTCTCGGTAATATCTAAGTGCTGCAACCATGCAATAGTAGTGACATGGCTACAGCTTGGAAGAAATCCCGTTTAATTTTATTAGAGAAATCACATATAAACCAGTCAATAGTAGTCCACGCTTTACCTATGCGTATGTTAACATTGCTTTCAGTAGATGAGATATTACTACCGAAGTATATGATCCGGTTTACAAATTTCAAAGGCTTGCCATTTTATGAGACGATGGCCCCATCCTGATTAAAACACATGAGCTCTATTTTATAGACCAATGCCTTGTGATGCCTGCTTAAGCAGCACACACACACACACACACATACACATATCGTTGTAGGAAATGGACACGACGACCCGAGTTCAATTCCTGGACGAGGCTGATTGCATTTCACATAGCACTAATAACATGGGAAATGAATGAATCCAATTATTTCCCTCCAGCTGTGTTTATATAGTAGGGCAGACAGTTTCTTTGCCATTGACTAGGCAACCAGTCAAGGAGAAGGAAAATCTGAATTCAAACCCCGCTTAAAAACTGACGTTGTATCACATCTCGCCCGCGCGGAGGGGTTGATAAACATGTATATATAAATTTTAGGAGTAGTTAATTCCCCTTGACAATTTTTAGGGTTAATTAAAGGCACCTAAGAACACATTAGCTGAGGGAATTAGTATATGTATTAGAAGTAGACAAAAACTATATGAGGATAATCATTTATTCTATATGCTTAGATTATCCTGAAGATTCCAACTGCTATGCAAAATCAAATTAAGATGGGTCGATTTGCATGAACACCCTGTTCTGGTTTCTTAATGTTTCTAACACTTTATTGTTTTTACCCCCTTTGCTCTCGCTAGAGAATTTAGAATTTATGTTGGTTTTTCCTTTTTTTTTTCCATGCACATATAGACTGTAATTCATATTTGGTGTTTTTACAACCTCAAGTTAAACATGTATGGTCATCTGATGAAACGGTAAGTATAATGATATTCTCCGCCGAAATAAAATTATAATGACAATTTAACCAGATATATATATATATATTGAGGATTGTATAGCATTGGGGTAACAGCTTGGTTAATGTAAGAAAAATGTACGGAATATTTCGCTTGTTGCCTCAAAAAATCGTTTTATTGTCAAACGAGTAGTTTTTATTCAATTAAGTAATTAGTGCATTTCTTTTTTCCGGATTATTCTGAAACCTTTTTCTGTAAACTTATTGTAACGGAATTAAAAGAAGCTTGTTATTCTACTTAACATCCTTTCAGTCACTGCTAACACCAACAGCGAAAGATTTTGATGACGTAACAATAAATAATTGCTTTTGATTGGCTAAAGTTATACCACCAGACTGTTGCTCTCTCTCTCTCTCTCTCTCTCTCTCTCTCTCTCTCTCTCTCTCTCTCTCTCTCCCATCTCTATCTCTCTCTCTATATATATATATATATATATATATGCTTTTTTACTTCTTTCTTTCATCCTTCCTTCTTTTTTAAACAGACCATTCGTTACTTCATCCAACGTTTCACAAAGAACACAGAGACAACTCCGATACACGCCATAGATTTATGACAATGGGAGCTCAGGGAGGTGGGTCGAAACCTGATAGTGACATTAGGGAGATGACCTGGGTCCCCGTAAAGCGAACGCCCCATTCCCTTGCCCAAATTACTTAGCCTCGTGTTTGTACGTTTGCATGATACGTCACACTTCCTACCGGACGGCTACTTACGGTGACGGGTCGTAAACAGGGCATAGTCAGTTGATTAGATCCACTCTGTCAGAGTCGAGTTGTGTCCAATGTAACATAACGACTAGAAAAATAAGTAGATGGTTTTATCTGCACGCAGTTTGTCTCATCCCCCCCCTCTCTCTCTCTCTCTCTCTCTCTCTCTCTCTCTCTCTCTCTCTAACTCTAATTCTGTCCTTGTCTGTACCTCTCACTTCTCTCCTTGGCACTTTCCTAGCCATGAAATCTATCCGATGCGCACAATCAGTGCGCAAAAGACGACATGACCATTTCCGGTCTGGGCGTATACGGGCATATATCAATCGGCTGGTTCTTGTATAGTCGTTAGTGGTAAATTTGTTCTCTTTGCTGGCTGATATCTTCATATCTGATGGTGGTGGATTTACTTCGTTTTTTTTTTTGTTTTTTTCGTTTTTTTTTTTTTCTTTTTACTTTCAGCTTTATCGGTTCTTGAGAATTTTCTCGTGGGGAAAAGATTGCAATCTTGTCACTCCTGTCGTCGGTCTCCATTTAGTTGATGCTCAAAGAAGATGAAAAGACAAAATGAATTGTCGAAAACGGTTATGGATGATGGACAATGTCAGAGATGAAGGAAGAACATAAAAACAAATCAATCACGCCAATGGTGCAGGATTTCTCTCTTTTTTTCTTAATATACTATATCCTTCAGATATATATATATATATATATATATATATACGAGGATCATTAAATAAGTTTGCAGACTTTTTTCGTATGGGCATTTTTATTGATAGTACACACATGAAACTCTAGTCCCCTTCGAAGTAATTACCTCCAGCTGCAATGCACTTGTACTGTTTCAACAACTTCTGGAAGGCCCCATGGAAGTCCTCTTGTGTGAGCGTATCAATGACCTTCGTCACAGCCTCTTTCATCTCCTCAATTGTCTCATAACGACAGCCTCTGATCTTAGGGAATAACCAAAAGTCACAGGGAGCAAGGTCTCGACTATAGGGAAGCTGAGGAACTGTGTTGATGCCCATCTTGGTCAAATAGTTTGTGACAAGAATGGAGTTGTGGACTGGTGCATTGTCTTGGTGAAAATGCCACTGACCCGATTTAAAGTGTGCTGGCCTCTTCCGACGGAATCTCTTCCTGAACTCCCTTAAAACCTCAACATAGTAACCCTAACCCTTTAAATCAAACTAAGCTTAACCCACTGAATTTCTAATGTGGGGAGTGGATGAAGGCTGCAATGCCCCAAGCCTTTCTATATTATACATAAATAAGCTTTACGTATCCAAATTACTTGTGATCGTTAGAGAGAAGAACCCATTGTTATAACTTGAGCATTATCTTTTGCTTAAGTGAAAACATTATTTGGGGTCTCTTGAAAAAGAAATCCCTGATCTATGCCAGTCTTCCACTTGATCTCGCTAAACGCCTAAGATTTGTACAGCTATCTGTTTTAAAAAAAGATTTTTTTTTCTTCTTTCGTTCATTTCTCTCTTTCTTTTCCCGTCAGTCCTTAACTTCTTCTGAGATAAGAGAGTGATATCTTCACACCTGATTAGGTTCAAAGTATCACTTCCAACCATTTCTACTAGGAACTAGTGTAGCAGTTGTACCTATAGAAATCTAGTTAAAATAAAAAAAATAAGATATTTAACTATAAATGTAAATGCCCGCCATGGGACTGCAGTCACACCGCGTCTTGGATGGGACTGCAGCTCCATTATGGTAGAATTTCTAGCCCGACGTTTCAGAGTTTTTCTCTTCAAGACTTGTTGCCTTCGCAAGGTTATAAAACCTAATCTACCCTACTATTTTATCCACAGCTAGAAGAAGAGGTTTCATGAGTTTACCTAGGTATAAGCTCAAAAGCGAAACGCTTGTATGTAATAACCCAACCCCTCCAGCATTATTTGGTTTTCGTTACTTATGTTTATCTTATCTGATCTTGTGGTTTTAGTCTCCTTGCCCTCGTCTATAAGCAAAATGTGGCAGGGAATGGAGGAAGTATTCTTAATGTAATGGTTATCTGGAATCGGCGACCAAAGTTCAAATGCTAGATGAGGCTTTTTGCGTTTCAATTCGTGCTAATGTCCTCTAGGAATTGCAAGGATTCATCTGTTCTCCTCCAGCTATGGGTAAATAAGGCAGTCTAGGTTATTAAAAATTAGTAAGGCAATCAGTCTAGGAGAAGGAAAACTCTGAATTCAAACCAGTAGTGCTTTACTTTAAAATGTCATTCTGTCACAGCCTGCTCTAGGCGTAAGGGTTCGGTAACTACATACTTGTCATTACTTACAAAACTGAATGTATTTATTGCTAGTTATCATAATTGGAAATTAATCAATACTATATCACAACTATAACGATTATCAATGAATTGACTTGTTGAAGCAGCTATTATCACGTCCGTTCTTTTGACCATACTGCAAATATTGAGCGAGCGAAGATGAGCCGTTAAGACAACATTATATAACTGAACCGAAGATAAGTTCTCCGCCATATTGTAAGAAGTATTTCAACCCCTGATCACTCAGTTATCTCTCATTTTTCATTTTATGTTAGTCCTTAGTGCTTTCCTTGACCAGGTTATGGTTGGATAACTGTACGCGAATTCTTTCTAATTCTCAATGTCGAATCCTCAAATTGCGAATATTTTTCGATTAATAATGTTCACTTGAATGGATGTCATTTTACTTGCCATTAAAAATGTAACTTGCAAAATTTCTTTAAAGTGCGCTTCTGGTCGCTACAGAGCCATCGTAGTCTTCCTTTAGATCCCTCTAAACTGGACTGAAAATGAACTAACTGCGTCCTCTGAGCAGAATTAAGAACCCTACCACAAAAAATGTTCTCTCCCCAGTTATAGGTAAATAATTAGGGCAGACAGTATCTTTAACCTCGGTATGGCAACTGATCTAGGAAGAAAATTCTTAATTCAAAACCTGTAAAACTCCACTAAAAAATCAACCTTGTGTCACTTCCTGCTCGTAGAGGGAAGGTCGCTAAACACACACGCACACACACACACACACACATATATATATATATATATATATATATATACACACATCACCTGGGAAGTCTGTTTTATCAAGTAAGCTACCATATTGATTTTACGGTCTTTTTTATTTATAGTTAGTATTTCACCTTCTGTATTGACACGGAATTTTACAAAATGAGATCACATAATCAATAGTCATAACAGTACATACAAATCGATATTGACTGGTGATCATAAAAGAGATCTACAAAGCTTTTCCTATTCTGACAAAATTCTTTTTCATACTGGCCAAGTCGGCTGGGACCGTAAAATATATCGACTGCATCTCTGCAGAGGGGTAAGACCCCCCAATGAGTGTCCTGAATATGACACAAAACAATCTGACGGTGAGGCTCCAGTAATGCTGGAGCTTTGGGAAATGCTGAGTACCTCTTCATAGCCATTGCTCCAAGGTCCACTCTGACCCAGAGTGGTAGAACTGAACAGGGTCCTCTGTATGGGTCAAATTGAACTATCTGACATTAAAACAAACAAATGACTCATGCTAAACTGAAGTGCTTGAAATAGTACTGTTTGATCATTTAACTGTGCCTAAACGAATGACTAATGTTTGATTGAATTGTTAGTGATACATAGCAATACTTGAACACATTTAACTGTGTGCAAACGAAGGATTAAAAGTGTTGTATAGTGGCTCGTACCACGTGACTTCCGGTATCGAGGAAGTATAAAAGACGCCGTGTCTCTTAAGCAAGGGAGGCAGAAGCAAGAAGCAGAAGCAGAAAGAGAAGCAGAGAGACAGTTCTGAAAGGACGTCGGTCAGTAGTAAGACCAACTTCGGACGTAACACCAACAGCGCGAGACTTATAACACTAGTTGGACTGTACCACTTGAGTTAATAGATATTTAACTCTATTTCACTGTGTATCTTTTCCTTACCACGATACAATAAATAGTTTATAGAATTATTCGTATTTGATAGAAATAAGTGAAACCATTTAACTGAGTGAAAAAAATGAGCTCAGGCTCGTTTGAAAAAGTTATCAACAAAAGGTATTTAGAAATTATATATTTGATATATATGTGTAAAAAGAATTTGACATTAAATAACCTACGGTGGTTGATATGCCCTTAAGACAAACCAAACCAAACTTTTTTATACAGAACTATTTCCTCTCCATTTGACAGTTTTTATATTTATTTTCTTATGTATGCTTCAAGCTCATCCAAAAATAATACGCTTTTTGTTTTTTGTTTTTTAGTTTTGTTTTTTATTCTGTGTGTGTTTTAATATATTCATAAAATCGGTTGATTTTACACTTAGTTAAATGCTTCCAAGTATTGCAATATATCACTAACAATTCACTTACCATCAGTCATTAGTTTACTCATTATTAAATGATCAAACAGTTCTATTTCTAACATTTCAACTTAGCGTGTCATTTGTTTACACACAATTTAAATGACAAACAGCTTTATTTGATTTTAATGGCATGTCAACCTGTCTTTGGTATGTTCTATGCCTAGAAGTTAGGGAATTACGTTCATTGTGCGTTAATATTTTTATTTTTGTGTAGTTGTTTCTCAAATTTTACCCAGTTTAAACAAAATTATGCCATCTCAACATTAGTTAGTTGTTGTTGGCGACCTTAGTCGACGGTGACCCGAGGGCTCCCTTTTCAATAGCTTAGGGGAGGGTGCTACTCCATTCCCTAGATGGCTCAACTTTACCCTTGATACTCACCTTATAACGCTGAGTGTTAAGCAAGACAGCATCAAGTACCATTTTTTGAGTCTTTGGTATGACTCGACCTGGGATTGAACCCCGGTCTCCCGAACCATTGGCCAACATTCTACTCATTAGACTAATGGTTCGTTTAAATTAAATAGTAAACTCATGAAATTGTATATAACTTCACATACCTCAGTAGTAACATCTCATCTAAAGAAAATGATGTCGAAATACTCATAGGAAAGACGTGGACAGCTATTGACAGGTTATCGATCATATGTAAGTCTGATCTCTCTGAAAAAAATAAAATGGGTATTCTTCTGATCTGTAACCGTGTCAGTACTATTGCATTGTTGCACCATTTGGACTTTAATGAACCTCTTAGAGAATCAAGCTAGATGAAAACTACAGAAGGATGCTACGTACTATCTTAAACAAATACTGGAAGCATCACCCAAAAAACAGCAGTTGTACTGCCACTTATCTCCCATCACACAGTTCTTTTTTTTTACGCGGTCCTATTGATTTGTTTGGTTTGGTTTGGTTTTATGGCATATCAACCGTTGTAGGTTATTTAATGCCAAATCCTATTTACTCATATATATTAAATATATGATTTGTAAACAGATTTTGTTGATAATATTTTAAACGAACCTGAGCTCATTTTTCTTTGAGCACAGTAAAATGGCTTCAAATATTTCTATCTAATACAAATAATTCTATTTGCTATTAATCATTTGTTTACACTTGGTTAAATGGTTCCAAGTATTGCAATATATCACTAACAATTCACTTACCATCAGTCATTAGTATACACATTATTAAATGATCAAACAGTTCTATTTCTAACATTTCAACTTAGCGTGTCATTTGTTTACACACAATTTAAATGACAAACAGCTTTATTTGACCCATAGATAGGACCCTATTTAATGCTACAACTCCAGGCCTGAGTGGACCTGGGAGTAATGGCAATGAAGATGTACTCTACATTCTCCAAAGCTCCAGCATTACTGGAGCCTCACCATCCGATTGTTTAGAGTCATATTAGGATACTCGTTAGGTATTACCTCTCTGCAGAGATGCAGTCGGTGTATTCTACAGCCCCCACCCAACTGGGCTTACGGCCCTATTGGGTCAAACAGATCCATTTGACTCATAGATGAGACTCGAACAGATACTACCACTCTGGATTAGAGTGGACCTAGTAGTAATGGTACTCCATACTTTCCAGACCTCTAAAACTGGAGCCTCGCCAACAAATACAAGTCAAGTAGGATACAAACAGCGTATCTTACGGTGGTCACAAAATTAAGAGTATATCGTTAAAGCAATGTTCATCCGTTTATTTTCACGATTCGTTGCACGGAAAATAAGTTTTATCTTCACTAGTTGTTCCATTGTTTCCCTTTTTTATTCTGCTATGGTCATCTGCTTGGCAGCTAGATAATCTAAGGGTTTGTCTGTCTTCTTTGATTACTGAACAACTAATACTAGCAGGTATTCACACCACTATATTTTGGCAGTAAAATAGAGAAGTGTTATTTTTGGAAATTATGATACACGTGGATCTTTTTCTATTCTTGGTGAAACACTTGCATGAGGGACCTATACGTGCTAAAAAGGGAATGTACATTCGATTTTGGGGTATTTTACGAGCAAAAGATTAACTGGTTTGCAAATGGGCATATCCTTAGTTTGGAGAAATGGGCTTTTTTTCTGGTGGGGAGCGTAATGGTTGGGAAACCAATTTCTGTTAACAAACATCACTAATTATGCATGGAACCGACAAGCTGCACAAATGATTGCTATTATTCTTCCAGTGGAATAATAAATAACCAACTCATCATATATGTGTTAACAAACTTAGAATATATTATTTGTATTCCCCTCAAGAGGAATAAGAACCTCCCCAAAAAGGAGATGTCCTGAATATGAGATTAAACTACATCTGATGGCGATACTCCTATTCTGAGCTTTGGTATGGATGAAGTGCCCCTTTATTACCATTGCACCCAGGTCTACTCTGACCAGGAGGAGGAGTATCATTTAGGGTCCCATCTCTTGATCAAATAGCCCTGTTTAAACGTTATTCGTATTCATATTTACCAACCCCTCCGCTCGGGAAGGATATGACACAAGGTCAATTTTTAAGCGGTGTTTAACAGGTTTGAATTCAGAGTTTTCCTTCTCCTAGACTAGTTGCCTCCCCAAGACTGAAGAACCTAGTCTGCCCTACTATTTACCCATAGGTAGAGGGAGAATAATTGGATTCATACCTTTCCCAAGGGCATTAGTGCTATGTGAAATGCAATCAGTCTCGTCCAGGATTTGAACTCGTGTCACCGTGTCTATTTCCTACATTATTCGTATTAGATAGGAATACTTAATACCAAATGATTATACATTGTATTAAAATTTGTTACTTGAAGCTATAATTGATTAACGAGAAAAATTATCTACTTGAAACCATATAACTGTGTACAAACAAATGATTATTATTAAATTGAAATAATTACTAGGAACCATATAATTGTTAATATTAGATAGGAATATTTGAAAACATACAGTTATACGTGTGTGTGTGTGTGTGTGTGTGTGTGTGTGTGTGTGTGTGTGTGTGTGTGTGTGTGTGCACGCGCATTTCTATATGTCGGTGTGCATAAAATGCAAAGTTTAAAATGCCACGCTTCCTCGTTAGGAATATCAATTGCCGTGAAACCTTTCCTCCAACAATTTGTATTCGATCAGAATACTTGATATCATATAATTGTAGGCAAAAAATTCTTAAGAAATAATTACACAAAAAAATATAAATATACAACGAATGCCATTCTCTAACCTCTATGCATAAAATAACCCCAGACGCATTGACTTGGCTTTAAAATCAATCAATCGAAATCTAGGAGGAAATATTCACATTCCACAATTCATAAAATTTTGGCGCTTTTATAAGAAACTTGAGACGAATGCATAAAATTCTACGATGACTGTCACTCGAAATCTTCAGGACGAATTGGATGTTGTTTGATTAAGTAAACATCCCAGAATTGTGTTTAAACTTTTTATTCGTCTCCTCGTTTTCTGCCTGGGTGGTCGTATCATCTCTGTTCGTTTCGATATTGGTTTTCATACGGGTGCCAGTGCGTGGGTGGCAATCCAATATACCCGAGACTGTTCTGGTTAAAGGATATTGACTACGTTTGGATTATCTTCACAAATACGCCCCCGCATAAACAAACATATAGACACATGCCGATACATAGATCTATAGTTGTACGTGTGCGTTTGCATATATATCTATATGCACACACAAACACACAAATACACAGATGCATATATGTGTGTGCCTCTCTCTCTCTCTCTCTCTCTCTCTCTCTCTCTCTCTCTCTTTCATACACACACACACATACACACATGTTATCTCTCCCTTAACTCTCTCCTCTCTCTCTTTCTTTCTATCTTCCTCTCTCTCTCTCTCTCTTCCTTTCTCTTTTTCTATCTCCCTTTCTCTCTCTTTCACATACTCTCTCTCTATCACATACACTCTCTCCCTCCCTCCTCTCCCTCCTCTCCTTCTTTCTCCTCTCTCGTCTCTCTCTTCCTTCCTCTCTTTCTCTCTTTCTATCTTCCTCTCTTTCTATTTCGCACGCTCTCTTGCTCTTTCTCACTTCTCTCCCGCTCTCTCTCTCTCTCTCTCTTTCTCTCCCTCTCTCTCTCTCTCTCTCTCTCTCTGTGCATTTGTATCTGTGGGTGTGCATAAAATGCGAAATTTCTGTAGCAATATACACTTTTAAAAGGCCACACGTGTCCCCATTGGGAATATTAATTACAGTGAGGCCTTCCCTCCAACTATGATAAAGAGGCAAACACAGACAGCCCATGTATATACAAAATAATATAAATACCTTAAACTCACACTTACGTTTATATATTTCAACCTAATATATCTATGTATACGCTTATTCATTAAAACGTATAACGGTTTGATCTCAAAGAGTGAAAACCTAATATTGTCCAACATAAATCCATTGCCATTCATTCATTAATTTTACCGACATAGTAATTCTAAAATCCTGTTTGAAGTTCCCTCTTGGTGTCTTTGTCAAAGGACTCTTCAATAACTGAAGTGACACCCTTCTCATATGCGGATAGACAGAAAAGAATACTCTGAATTACTATTTTTGAAACAAGGACTGTAATATCATGTTATATTAATATACATTTATATGGGAGCATTATGGCTAAAGTACAGTAGTCTTTTAGTGAGAAACTTTCTTTTTCACTAGGTTCAAGCCTTGATGCATCCGTGAAACTGTGAAATCAAGTCACACAGAGCGAAGATCTACTTAATCTTCGTCTAAGATTCGTTTGATAGAAACAATATATTTCAATATAGACATAATATAATCTCCTCTCTCTCTCACTCTCTATTTCTCTCTTTCTCACTCTCTCTCTTTCTGTGTGTGTATATATATACACACACATTCATACGCTCACGCATACACACATGCTATTTCTCCTTCACCTCTCTCTTCTCATTCTTTCTCTCTTTCTCTCTGTCTCTCTCTCTCTCTGTCTCTCTCTCTCTCTCTGTTCCTTACTTTTTTTCTCTCTTTCTATCTCCCTTTCTCTCTATTTTACATACTCTTTCCCTCAACTCCTTTCTCTCTCCTCTCCTCTCTCTCTCTCTCTCTCTCCTTTTCTCCTCACCTCTCTCTCTCTCTCTTACTTCTTCTCTTTTTGTCTTTCTCTTTCTCTTTCTCAAACTCTCTCGTTCTTCCTTATTTCGTCTGTCTCTCTGTCTCTGTTATTATTATTCACTTTATTACTAATGATTCGTCCCCATACTTCATTCCCCGTTGTATTGCAAAATGAAAAAAAAAAGATATCCTGATACCTGCCGTGGTTACTTGTGATCTAAATTTTAAAATGGTCTCTCATATATCCAATAGAAATATATATATCACTTGAGAATATTTGGTGCTATTTTTTTTTTTATTCTTTGAATTGCATACGTATGTGATACGAACGTTTGACATGATCCTTCGTGAGCAGTATCTTTCTGAGACAGCACATAAGCAGCTATCAATGGAACTACTTGGAAGTAAATTCTTTATCACGATAATTTTCTAAACGTTTCGGTAGCAACTCGTTCTTGTGTAATCACACTCATTTATACGGGAAGGGAGAGTTTGTATGGCCTTACATACTGGGCTACGACATTGTAATAAAAGAGTTCGAACTCAACTCGTGCTATTATGTTCACTTTCAAACTGTTGTAATTATAAAAAGAAAAATAAATAAGTGCAAGAAGTGCAGAAATTCCCGGAAGTCCCTGACAGGAAGTTGGGGCGACGCATGCCCGGAAAAGGAACCCTCTCTGCGAAAAGGAGGAATTCGATCTCACTCCAGCATTCACTGTAGCACCGAAAGGACGCCTTTTCACGCCGCCGCTAGCAGCGAAGACATGACTGATTAGGTTTACTTGCCATATCTACTGATAGCGAACTAACACCGCAGAAACCCACAATATAAAAACCCCTTTTATTTGAATTCAGGAAGAATCTCCTCACCACAGAATGGTTGTTGAACCCAGAAATAAAGTTAAAATTTTAAAGGTATCTTGGTCACTTTTTTTCTTCCTTAAGTAATTCTTTTGCTGCCTTCTGCAGACACAGAAGAAGCCAACGAATTAAGATAGGGTAAGAAGAAAACCAACGGAGTCATATACCTAAACCCAAAATCCAAAACATCAAATAACACAACAAATCTTCGACACCCCTACAAAACTAATACCCTCGGGAAAGTTATGAACCCTCAGTTATGAGTTAAATATTACTACTACTATTTTTCTACAACGATGGCTATGAGATTAAATTATTCACGAAGGTTGATATGCCATTAAACAAAGAACCTAAACTTTCAAACAACTATGGAAGCATATTTAAGCCAAATATGAATTTTACTATGTTAAAGCCATATATACAGTACGCCTTGTGAAAATCGAACTCACTACAGCAGTAAGTAAAGTAAAGTTGGCGACCTTAGACGACGGTGACCCGAAGGTTCCCTTTTCGATAGCTACAATATTGAGGGCGCAACTCCATTCCCCGGATTGCTCCCCTTTACCTTGATCCTTACCTTATAATGCTGAGTGCTAAGCAAGGTGGCATCAAGTACCATTTTTTGAGACTTTTGTATGACATGACCAGGGATTGAACCCCAGTCTCCCGGATTATTGGCGAACACTCAACTGATTAGGCCAATTGTTACATAAAACTAGTTCGCTAACCAATAAACCCTAGACAGGCACCCAAAAATATGTAAGTGCTGGATGTGTCCAGCACAACTCAAAATACAATAGACAAATATATGTGGGTAAAATACTGATCTTACATTGACTTAAAAGTGATCATAATCTTACCCCACAAAGAACAATGTCTGTACAAGCCATTCTTAAAGAGGGCCGTATTTACCGAATCTTATGGACAGGAAATTACTTCTTGTTGTACAAATCTAAAAATAAACAGAACATCGGTTTTCAGCCGAGCTGGTGTAGTTTGTTGGTTTATGAGCAGAGTTATATAAATAGTTTCGTTTTTACATTCTAGGCTTCCGTAGTTTAGGAGGGATAGATAAATAAATGAAACTTTCCAAAGCCGAGTCCTGGCTTATTCTAATATTGAAAATGTTGCTCATGATTGTTAAATGATGAATATTTTATGATACAGACACTTACAAACATCACCTTCAATTTATATATATATATGTATATATATATATATATATATATATATATATATATATACAAGCACACACACACATATATATACATACACATGCGTACGCATATATATATATATATATATATATATATATATATATATATATATATATATACAAGCACACACACATATATACAGACACACATACGTACGCATGTACAGGGTGGAACGATGAAATTGTCGCCCCAGAAAAGACGACATTATTCCATTTCCGTTCAATAAAAACCGGTTTTCTTTTTTTGTTGCAGACCATCTACTAGTTGGCCAGCTGTGTACAAACCCAAAGAACGATAGGAGCCTTCTATCATGTCTGAAAGTGACACAATGTTCAACGAGCGAGATCGGAGATGCGCCGCTGTACAACTCATGCTCTCTACCGATCCAAGTTATGACAGCCAGAACCATCGCTGGATTGCCACGAATAACAGGGACGTGCCCAGGATGATGAAAACAATGTTTCCGGCTACGGTTAAGGTCTTTGGTGTGGTTTCAATCGTTTGATCATACGTCGAGAACATCACCAACATGACCCCCCACAACACCAAAGCCAGACTGATCGCTGCCATTCACCGAGCTCCCGCCGGTGCTTGTGGAAAAGGCATGCTCCCAGTTCCGGATCCGTATCGAGGCGGTGATTGAGGCTGACGGCAGCTACATTGAATAGATATCAGCTCTACTACATAATCAAGTTACCTGAATTGATTTTTCTCAATAAAAGTTTTAAAATAAAGCTGTAGTGTTGTTTTCTTTAGAACGACAATTTTATCGTTCCACCTTGTACGTATAGATATAATATACAGTGTGTGATGGGTAAATTGCCTCTATTTTGAATTATCAATTTTGCACGTGCACTTTGATATGATATTTGTTGATACGTTAAAGTTTTAGCGATGAATTCCATCCAATGTTGCTTTGGTTTGGTTTCTTTGTTAAATGGCATATCAACCTTCTTGAGTTATTCAATGCTAGAGCCATCTCAGTAGAAGTACAGCTGTGATATTATTTAACCCATAACTAGGGATGATAAGGGGGTTCATACATTTCCCGAGAGTATTAAGTCCGAAAGTGGACATAATAACACGACTGGAATTCGAACTCGCTTACTTCGAGCCTGCAATCCAGTACTTTAGCCACTACACCTCGGAGACTCCCCGCCATCCAATGAACAGGGATTAAAACTACTGAAGATCAAAATGGATAACTTGAAGGAAGCGTTACTCTTATAAATAATGTGTCTTGTGTAACGCAATGACTTTTTATCACATCTTATAATTCACCAAATGTTTGCTCCTTTGCACAAAAATGGCTTCGCCATTTTGGATTCGATTTCAGCCGAATTTTAAGGAATTGTTAGGTTGGTTGGTTGGTTGGTTGGTTGGATTTAATGGCATATCAACCTCTATCGGTTATTTAATACCAGAGCCTTTTTACACATATATTATATATATGATTTGTAAACGCATATTTTTTAGGTTGGTTGGTTGGTTGGTTAAATTCTGATATGTATGTGTGTGCATATATATATATATATATATAAATGAATATTAATTGTAAATAAATAGTTCGGAATTAGTGTTTTAGGCTTTTTGTTTGTATAAACTTGATGGTCGAAGGTGTTAGTAACATAGTCTATATCTTTAATAGGAAGCCAATTGTTTTTAAGAAGTTGATTATATTTTTGAGAGCAATTTTTTTAAATAGTTCCTTCATGCTGTTCGCCTTATAAAACTTTTTCCTGGTGTGGTTGAGTTTTGTGCATTATATCAAAATGTGCTTGATTGAGTATTTGTTTCCACAGGGACATTTTGGAGGAGGTTCTTCTTTAACAAAAAGCTCTCCTTCATTCCACATATTCAGTATTTAAAAGACAAATGTAACAAAACATTGAAACTCCTTCGTATAATAGCCCACAAAGACTGGGTTGCAGATCAGCACATCTTGCTGAAGCTGTACAGAACATTAATCCGCTCTAAGATTGGTTATGGCTGCTTCATATATGGAGCAGCCAGAAAAACTTACTTCAAACCATTAAATACAGTACATAATGAAGGATTGAGACTCTCACCTTGGGGGGCTTTTAGAACACTCCCATTGGAGAGCCTTTATTCTGAAGCGTATGAACCTCCTCTAAAACTCAGAATTATAAAATTAGGACTACAATACTATTGTAAACTAAAATCATTCCCGACCAATCCAGCTCATGTCTGCATTTTTTACCCTAAACAGCAGAGCCTATTTCATCAAAAAGAAAAGACTATAAAACCTTTCGGCCTCCATATGAAACATATATTGGAAGAGACTGACATTTCACTCACAAGCATTCATGATACCATATATCTAAGCTCTCTCCCTTGGCTACTCAAGCAGCCTGTCATTATCCTTGACTTGAATAAACTACCTAAAAATAAAACTCATCCTTTAATATACCAAAAGAAACTGAACAACATCCAGGAAATTTATCCAAACTACCAACACATTTTCACTGATGGCTCCAAAAGTAATTACGGAACTGGATGTGGAGTAGTTCTCCACAAAAAATCTCTGAAAAAAATGTCTCCCAAAAGAAGCCTCCATATTTTCTGCCGAAATCTATGCTCTAAACTTGGCACTTGACCTAATTTTGACAAGTAACTCCAAAAAAATTATCATCTACTCAGACTCCATCTCAGTTCTTCAATCACTCAAATACTCCAAATCGGAAAATCCTCTAATTGTTGAGATCTTCAACAAACTCAACTCACTGATCCATAGCAAAAAGGTGATATTTTGCTGGATTCCAAGCCATATCGGAATTCAGGGCCATGATAAAGCCGACTCATTAGCTAAAGCAGCAATCAACATGACTCCCGATAAAAAAACATTAAAATGCCATAAACTGACCTCAAACCTAAAATTAAACAAATAGTAACCAAAAAATGGCAACAATTATGGGATAAAAATCCCCCCAATAAGTTCTTTCAAATACAACCAATTTTAAAAGAAAGGAAGGTGGATTCTAATAATACTCGACTACGCATTGGACACACTCAACTGACTCACTCCTTCATTCTTAAGGGAGGAATTATTAGGGTTATCTCTGAAAAGATTTTAAACTACATTTAGCCAAGATTATTTTTTTCTTTTTTGTTTTTTTGTTTTTGTTTTTTGTTTGCTTTTTTGTTTTGTTTTTTGCATTCCAATATGAAACTACTTCTTGTGCCAATATGAAGTTAAGTAAGCAAGGTAACGCTGCCGGTGCAAGAAAGATAACTGTCATTCGACATTTAAAGGTCAATTCAAATTCAGACATCATCAAAACTCTAAAAAAAAAAGCAACGGGTTCTTTAGCAGATTTAATAAGAACATGATTTATTCATTAATTTTTTATTTGCTTATTTATTTGTTTGTTTGTTTGTTAGTTTTACTATTCAATTTTATTCATATTTATTTTTCTATTATATTAACTGGAATAAAGTTTATACTGTAGTATGTAAACTCCTTCTCAAACGTGGTGCGTATAGACAGACGGACACTTGGTAAATTATGATAAGATTTGTTATGTGGTGTGAACTTTAACAATATTAAGATATTTAATCGAAGATAATCCATAAAAGGAGACGTTGAGTTCTGATTTTGTCTGCAACATTATCATTTCCGTCATATAGATAGAATTAAATTACGAGGGTCGATTGATAAGTAAGGTCGCCTATTTCGTAGCGTCACTAATGCTGGAAATGGAAATATATATTTGGAGGTATAAAAAGTTGGACTCCAATATGCTTAGTTTCAATTCCCTGTGTGACGTTACTGACTTATAGAGTTCGTTAGTTATGACTAATGCGTTCTTATTACGTATAAAGAAACAAACAGCGGGAGAATTTTGGCAGCGTAACTTTTTGCGCCAATCGAAATTCACACATGCATAACAGTAATTCATAGCAACCGTTGTATGGATGCGAAAAATATCAGCTCGTTGGTTCGGTTTGTGTAGGCAAAATGAGTGAGTTTAGCCAGAACAATAAGACAAGCCTGAACAATCGAATTACTACCCTCAGATTTCTGGTTTTTCCTGAATTTAAAAGAAGCATTAAAAGATCGATATTTTTCGTCTGACACGCAATTTGAAGTTATAATTGATTTATCGATTGATTTTAACAGCATATCAACCTGTCTAGGGATATTTTATACTAAGAATTCAGGGAATCACGTTCATTGTACGTTCCTATTTTGTGTAGTTGTTTATTCAGAGATTTGTTAATTTTTATTGTTTTTGATTTTGTTTTCTTGCAGGTTTTTTTAGGAGGCAGTGTTATGTAATATAAAGAATTCCTATCAACCAGATCTATTTAATCCAGGGATGGGACAATAACAGGTACTACTACTCCAGGTTAGAGTGGACCTAGGAGTAATGATAATAAAGGGATACTCTGCATACCCCAGATCGTCATGACTGGAGTCTCACCATCAGATGTTGTTCATTGTCATACACAGGATAGCCTTTTACACAAAAAGTTAAAGTTACTGAGCTCAAGGGAATCAAAAGTAAACCTAAAAGTATGTGGTCCTTGAGTATGTTATGAAAATATTTGGTTCTTCTGAAAATATTCTCAGAGTTTTAGAATAAACTTTTATTCCTGAATTAATAAATTTAAACAGTGTTTTAATCAGTCAATATATGATCCCTGAACATCTATGCATTTCTGCTATCGATTAACAAGGTTATAACTGTACAATAAAACTTTTGAGGATAAGAAAACTTTAAAGCCAGTTTCTACTTCTCCTTTAAACGGAATGTTTTTTGGTGTCAAAAAGTGTCCAGATGCTTGAAAAAAAATTGTGGTCAGAGGGTGAGAGATCAGGAGAATATGGTGGATGTGGCAAAGCCTTATATCCCAAATCAGTGAAATTTTGTAGTGCCATCCTGGCAACATGGGGCCGAACATTGTCATGAAACAAAACTATGACTAAGCTTGAACTCACGCATAAAACTTTAATGCATCACTTTTTTTTTCATGTAAAACTTTCATGTCATTTTCATGTTAATCTTCATGTAATCTTTAAAAATAAATTCCGAAAGAATTGATGGAAAACCAACAAAGAGGATAGTTTAACCATTACGAATGTTGGTTTTTTATACAGTTGCAATTAGAACCTGTTAAAACTTAATTTAAAGAGTTTATACAAAAATTAGCCAGTATTTTCTGAACAACAAAACAAATAGAAAGTTTCACTCTCAGGGCTTACCTTGTACTTCATTTTAATACCATTCGTTAATGTACTCTCCCACCTCCCCGCCATGAACCCAAGTTCAATTTTTAAGTGAAGTACAGTAAGTTAGAATTAAGTTTTCTTTCTCCTACACAGGTTAACATACCATGGTTAATGAGTCCAGTTTGCTCTATTATTTACCTATGACTTCGGGAAGAAGAAATTGATACATTCATTTTCCAAGGGAGTTAACGTGAAGTGAAACGCAGTTTCGTCTAAGATTTGAACTCGAATCACTAATTTTATAATGGTTATAGCACAGGCACCGGCAATTTTGATACTGTTCCTTTTTCTAACTGATCTAAAACTTATCTTATATAATTGGATATCGTATTTATCAATCAACCCTCTGTGATTCAAAATTAGTAGAAAGTTCCAATGACTGTGGCAAGTGTTATGTGATTACTTTTGCCATATATCAACCGATTTACATGCTTATATATATATATATATATCAGGGCTGTTCAATACGTGGCTTGTTAGATACTTGTGATCCATGAAGCGATTGCGTGCGACTCGCAACCAAGATCGACTTAGAATGATATTCTTCCCTTCCGGTGGATACGGAAGGTCAAACTCGCTATCACTCATTTAAATTGATTGTTCTATTGTCTTTACTTTTTAGCAACAGTTGCACTGCATTTTGACTGATCAATTTCTCGGAGGCTTGAACCGGAATTTCCCTAATTAAAACGGATTTTAAAATCCGTTTTAATTAGGGAAATTCCGATGATAAGCATAAACTTTAAAAAAGAAAAGAACGTATTTAACGGTTCACAAGAATTAGTGAGAGCAATAACAACTCAATAGCGACCAGAAATCAAAGATAATGATCCGCCAATTTAAGCTTCAAGGAATCATCTTTAACTCAGATCCTTGTTCATTTTCTAAGAAATTGTTTAAAAAGTGGGATCAAATTTTGCAAGATCTTGTGCGTTTGGTCTTTCTGGTCTTCTTCGACTCATTACGTGTCCTGGATATGATACTAAACAGCATCTGGTGGTGAGGTTCCAGTTCTGGAGATATTTTGAACAGAAGGGATCAAAAGTCAGGAATTCCTCACAGTACACAAGATTTCTTTGATTACTAGTTTAAAAGTTAGAGATCTAAACTTGAACTATGTCGAATGCTGTCTCGATTTTAATGTTACCATCTCGTCATATAATTCAAATTAACATTATTGAATTAACTGGGAGACTGTACACTGACTTCCCACGAGAATATCATTTTATTCTCGTTCAGTGAACCGTCCTGTCGATGGGGTTTAGAATTCGTTGTCTGTATCCCTTGCAAATATTTTTTTCTGATTGCATAATGTTCCAACAGAAATAACAAAAACCTGGTATATTTAGTTTAGAAAATTAACTTTCTATTTATGGATGATACTGTATAAACACCTCCCACCATTACACACGTACGTGCATGGACAGACACACACACACACACACACACACATATATATATATATATCATCATCATCATCATGTCGTGCCGCCAGCACGGATATCCCAGACCCTCTCTCGCCACTTCTCCCTATCATTCATCGCCTCCGGCAGGTCTTCAGGGTTACATCCTGTGTCCTCACATAGTTGCTGTATGTAAGTTCGAGCTGGTCGTCCTGCTTTTGCACGGCCATATGTGGGGGTCCATAGGAGTACATCACTTATGAGCTCGTCCTTGCTTCTCCAGCAGTGTCCCGCGTGTATATATATATATATATATATATATATGAGGAGATTGGCATTGGGACAAATCGAAGAGACTACGTTTATGCTTTGAACTCCGAATATCAGATCAGTTTAAACTTTAGCTGCTGATTTCATTTTCAATGCTTATATCTCTTATCTTTTGTGGAGGTGCTCGTGGTGTAATGGTTATCGTCGCAGGATGTGGACACGACGACACGAGTTCAAATCCTGGACGAGCCTGATTACATTTCACATATACCCTATATTTCACTAATACCCTTGGGAAAGGTATGAATCCAAATATTCTCCCTCCAGCTATGGGTAAATAGTAGGGCAAACTAGGTTTTTCAGCCTTGGTGAGGCGACTAGTCTAGGAGAAGGAAAACTCTGAATTCAAACCTGTTAAACTCCGCTTAAAAATTGACCTTGTGTCATATCCTGCCTGAGCGGAGGGGTTGGTAAATAGGATATCTCTTATCTTTTTCTATATTACTATGTGTGTGCGTGTGTATGTCTGCGAGTATAGGAATGTGTGTCTTTATATATGTATGATATTGATGTACTTTTGGATTCAAATATCTCGTAACCCGTACCCTCTTCTGTTGGTTAAAAAAAGAGACCAAAAAATGGTTTATTATTTTTTTTAAATGACTAATTCCATATAATAAACGGAAAACTCTATAAACGAAAAACATTTTACATTTTGAGGTAGTTTGCAATAATATATTGATTTTTACTTTTATCTCCGCGATGAATTTTTTAAAGGTTAAGTTATATCTTTTAATTTAGCGGACAAAATAGATATACCTGGTATAGACATGTAAAAGGTGCGCTTATTGCCAAAGGAAATAAAATCAGTGATCCAAGTTCAAATCGTGAACGAGGCTGCATACCTTTCAGTCGCGCTAGAGCTCTTGGGAAAGCTATGAATCGATAAGTTATCTCCACCGACCCAATTATGGGTAAATAGTAGGGTAGGCTGATTTCTTTAACCGCGGTAAGACAACCAGTCGAGGAGAAAGAAAATTCGTTTGCTTTGGTTTTATGGCATATCAACCATTGTTGGTTATTTAATGCCAAATCCTGTTTTTATATATATATTAAATATATGATTTGTAAACACATTTTGTAGATATACACAGTTAAATGTTTTATTTCTAACAATTCAATTTATTTTGTATCCACAAAGTTAAAGGGTTACAAGGATTGCTATGGATCATTAACATTTCAATTAAACATCAGTCATTTGTTTACACACAGTCAAATGATCAAACAGTTCTGTTTCTAACAATTCAATTTAGCATAAGTCATTTGTTCGCTCTCGGTTTAAATGTCAAACACTTCTATTTGATCCACAGATAGGAGACTGTCAGGTGATACCACTCCGGGTCAGAGTGGACCTGGGAGCAATGGCAATGAAGGGGTACTCCGCATTCCCCAAAGCTCCAGCATTACTGGAACCTCACCACCAGATTGCTTAATGTCATATCACGGCACTCTAGGGCGGTATTACTCCACTGCAGAGATGCCGTTCGTGTCTTCTACAACCGACTAGGCATGCCCTGCCTGTGTAAAAGTTTAATGTTTTATTGAATATATCTTAATTATACTTCAGGGCGTATTATACTTTTGAGAGCCTGATGCGAATCAAAATTATCACAGCCTATTGAAAGATATAAATCCTTACTATTTTAATAAGTTTTAGATAGAGTTTATTTCTATATAGGAAGCTTTGTTTAGTTTGACACACTAAGATTGCTTACAGATTTAGATTGCTTACAGCCTTGATATTACAAAGTAATTTACTATGTTGCTTACATTAGAAACTGTTTTTAAAGGGTCTACCCTTTAAGTATAGAGCAGGCTCGTGGTCGCTTAACTTCACCGATTAGTGGAAACCAATTCTTTCAGCATGATTGAAAGTCATCATCAAAATGTATTTGTTATTTACTAAATTTTGCTTAGTCTCGCACAAAGGAGTACCTGCTCTTTCAAAGGGGTCTACCCTTTTAAAACCGAGCAGGCTCATCGCTGCTTAACTTCAGTGATTAGTAAGAATCAATACTTTCAGTATAACTTAATTGAAAGTCATAATCGAAATATATTTATTATCTATTTTTTACTTACTCTGGTTCATAATACTCAAGTTGCTAACAGTGTCTGCATTTACATTGTGGTCTAACATCTAAACAGTGAGCAGGATCATCGCTGCTTAACTTTCGTGATCGACCAGGAATCAATGTGTAAGCATGACATGTAAATCATTATCAAAATGTACTTGTTATCAACTTATCTTTGCTTAGTCTGGAAAACATGTCTCAGGTTGCTTACAATAAATAGTTGCAATTTATAAGGTGTCATCCATCTGAATAGTAAACAGGATCATTGCTG
The DNA here is from genome assembly GCA_963585895.1 of Sepioteuthis lessoniana. Lineage (NCBI taxonomy): Eukaryota > Metazoa > Mollusca > Cephalopoda > Myopsida > Loliginidae > Sepioteuthis > Sepioteuthis lessoniana. The sequence continues at coordinate 61,326,630 of OY757916.1, read as the reverse complement.
CTTAACTTCTGCCATCTTGCAAGAACCAATACTTTCAACATGACTTGATTGAAAGTCATCATCGAAATATACAAGTTATTTACTTATCTTTGCTTAGCCTGACACAAATGCCTCAAGTTGCTTACAGTAGTAGTAGTTACAAAGTTGATCACGAAGCTAAATACTGAGCTGAACCATTCCTTCTCATCTTCGGTGAGAACAGATGCTTTCTGTGTGACTTGACACCAAGTCATTACAAAGTTTTCCAAAATCCATCAGAGTAACTTACTGAAATAAATCTATCAGTCTTGTATCTCTTATGGATTTGATACTATTGTTTATAAATTTGAAGAATATTTGCATTAAAACTCAATGTTTATTACGTCCAAATCGCACGGTTCATTGTTTATATATATATATATATATATATATATATATATATATATATATATATATATTTACCTACCCCTCCGCCCGGGCAGGATATGACACAAGGTCAATTTTTAAGCTGAGTTTAACAGGTTTGAATTCAGAGTTTTCCTTCTCCAAGGCTGAAGAAATCAGGCTGTCCTACTATTTGCCCATAGCTGGAGGGAGGATAATTGGATCCATACCTTTCCCAAGAGTATTAGTGCTATGTGAAATGCAGTCAGTCTTGTCGAGGATTTGAACTCGCGTCGCCGTGTCCATTTCCTACGACGTTAACCATTACACCACAGGCACCTCCATATATATATATATATATATATATGTGTGTGTGTGTGTGTGTGTGTGTGTGTGTGTGTGTGTGTGTGTGTGTGTGGAGAAATTGTAGAGTTTGGTAAGTCTGACAAAATGATAAAAATCAGTGAAAAAGTGGATAAACCAACACTGACAACGGATTCAATATTTCGTTCTTTGTTGGAAACAGAACTTCGTCAGAATGAATCAGATTCTGACGAAGTTTTGTTTCTAAAAAAGAACTAAATATTATTGAATCCGTTGTCAGTATTGGTTTATCTACTTGTTCACTTATTTTTATCCTATATATATATATATAATAAAAATAAGTGGAAAAGTGGGTAAACCAAAACAAACATTGGATTCAGCAATTCTGATATTTCGTTCTTTATTGAAAAAGAACTTCTTCAGAATTTTCAATAAAAAACGAAATATCAAAATTGCTGAACCCGTTGTCTGTGTTTGTTTATCCACTTTTCTACTTATTTTTATCATCTTGTCAGATTTACCAAAATCTACCATTTTTCCATATATATACATATATATATAACCGTTTCTCAGAGAAAGCGATAGCGATTTTTACATAGAGCAATACATCTTAATT